>JAKOOJ010000009.1:12719652-13239652 GCA_022577455.1 Arizona elegans | reverse complement strand
TTTTTCAGGAGGCAACTGGATTTTCTTGTTTTTTCTTTTGAAGAAGTTTCCAAGAAACGTCTTCAGCTCTGACAGGATAGTGGGGAATGGAAGGATTCTGTCAGACCTGAAGAAGCTTCTTGGATGAGAAGTGAAACGTCTTCAAAAGAAAAAACAAGAAAGTTCAGTTGCCTCCTGAAAAAGTACCTTTGGGACAACCATGACCTAGATCAGGGGTCTCCAACCTCGGCAACTTTAAGACTTGTGGACTTCAATCCCAGAATTCCTCAGCCAGCAAAGTCTTAAAGTTGCCAAGGTTGGAGACCCCTGATCTAGATGACTGAGACTCTCTACAGATTATGGTTCTATGAATTTATAGTCTTCACCTCTTCAGCAGAACCTGTAAGTGTGCTCATAGCATGTTTTCAAAATTTCAAATATGTCTACCAGGCTCCCCAAGTAATCTGCATATGGCAATTTAGGATGTGAACATGTAAAAAGCTAATGCCTTAAGGGATACATTCTTTTTCTAGCAAAGACTTATTTTATTTGGGCATTTTAAAGCTTCCTCCAGATAGTCTTGTCACATTTGACAAACGATTCCCAGTCTGACCTCAAGACATTTGTTAAAATAAATACTAGACTGTTGAAGGCTATTAGGGGACATGGCAATGTTAGTATATTAGCATACTATTTCTATACAGGATAACATCTGAACAACAACAAAAACTGTTAACATTCTTTACCAAGCTATTATGACTCCAAAATAGGATAATGAGCCTGATGTGACTGCAACTCTAATCTCCTAGGAGAAAAATTAAGTTAATAACATTTTTTTAAAAAAAAAAGGAAGACAAGTTCAGAATAACTACTTCACACTTTCTCTTTTGTATTCCTGGTCAATACAATCACAGGAATTCCTGCGATTTTTAATCTCGTGTCTTTATTTTTTACATTTTGGAATTGTTCCTTGTTAATTTGAAGTTGATTAAGCAAAGGACGAAAAGAGCATTTCTTTTCTCTCTTTTTTTTGTGCAGTGTTACAATAATTTAATTTTCTGCTAGTAGAGTGAGACTTTTGCTTTGGAACTATGGAAGATGTTGTGGGAGGAATTGTGCATTGTATATATTTGTATATATATATGTGTGTATGTGTGTGTGTGTGTATTACAAACTATTCTAAAAATATGAGTTCCAGGTATATTAGTAAAGAATATATGGATGGTATCTATTTCTTTAAAATGATATATATTAGTTAGAATGGAAATATGCGAAGAGTGCTAGATTCGAGTGGTTGTAATATCCACAGCCACTCAGTCTTGATAGGACACTTTGACAGGGTCCTTATTTTACCGACCTCAGAAGGATGGAAGGTTGAGTCAATCTTGAGCCTGGTGAGATTCGAACTGCCAAATTGCAGGCAGCCGGCAGTCAGCAGAAGTAGCCTGCAGTACTGCATTCTAACCACTGCACCACCACAGCTTTTATATAGTCACAAGAAGCTGACTTTGGGCTTTGATCCCCTATATATTTGTCTTTATTTTGCACAAACCTATGGGGCTTCTACTTCATTGTTATGCATTCTAATGTATTCATATTCCTTTATGGGTTCACTTCCTCAAAACCAGACATTCCAATGTATTTTCCATACATTGGATGCAATTTTACTGCCAAAAACCCCAGAACAGGATCTTTGGCTATATCCATCTATTTATTGGTGAGTTGTACAGTACATAGGTTTTTTTTCCCATTGAATATGTGTTAGACATATATACAGAAAAGTATAAGAGATACTTCTTTTGTTAAAGATGTCTGTCTTAATAACAATCATTTTATGGAAATTACTCTAAAATCCCAAAGAGTTGGCAAGATCAAAGAAGCAGGAATAGCATGATTTTAGTAAGATACCTATAATATTGGGGATAAATGCAGAATCTTGAAAAATGTAATAGTCATTTCACAGTTACAGTGTGAATAGTAACGTTCCAGTTGTAGAGAGTTAATTAAGATGGAATTTTTATGAAATGCTTTTCCAGATTTTTCATCCCCTACCTGAACTGACTTACCACTTCCAAGATAAACATTCAAGGTCTGTGCCACAATATGTTGGACTCATACATACTTTTATGTACAGTTGTACTAGATCAGTCCTTTGAGTTCAATATCTTGTGTCTATTGTGGACAGTCACAACTGGAAAAGTACCAGTATATCACAAACATATAAAGAGTTGACTTTTTTTCCTATTAATGTAAAACAAACTAAGGTTGCAGGCTTAATTAAAGAGCTTTATTCCCCATTGTCTACCAACTAAGTGGATTCAAGAAATAGTTTACGATGTTACTGTATACTGTACTGCTATCAAGTTTATCCTGATCTGCCCTGAGGACTTTGTAATTGTCCAGCAAAGTTCTTAAGTCATTAAATTTAATCTTCTTATACAGACAATGCTGCAAACAAGCAGACTCACAGAGCCAAAACATCAGGGAACAACCTTCTGCTACTGTTTTTATTTAGAGGTTTAAAAGTGTGTTGCTTTTGATTTCAGATATAGCATCTAGTCATCCTGATTATAGCAGCTGATAAGTCTATTCATTAATGCAGGGCTTTTAGATTTTAGTTGCATTTATATCAACAACCACTAGTCAGCAGCAAAAAGAAACGGAACTCTTTCCTGCCATCTGGTGGCAGATTTTATTTATTTATTTATTATTTATTTATTGATCAAATTTCTATACCACCCTATTCCCGAAGGACTCAGGGCGGTGAACAGCCAAGATAAAATACAGATAATACAAATATTAAAAATCCCTTAAAATTATTAAATATTTCGGCCGAAACACAGATTAAAACACCCAATTTATAAAATCACGAATTAAAAGAAATTTAAAAATTTACAGCTCAGCTTTGTTAGGTTTAATTAATTTATCCAAATCTCTTTAGACTATTCAGATTATCTATTAATCTGAATAATTAGCTGTTACCATAGTTTGTTGAAGGAGGAATCTCATGGAAACTTACTGTACCACCTGGCTTCACTGTATGACCTCTGGTTATCATTAGGAAGAGAAAAGGAGTTATTCATATCTCTGTTTATTTTTTCTCACCCAAAGGGAAAAAATCTGCTCCCAGCGATTTACTTCCTTGCAACAAGCAGCAGAAGCCCTTGCAAAATAGCTGAGAGCAAAACAGCTGAGAGTTGGGACTCGGGAGGCTGATCCAATCAACTTGTGCTAATTAGGCTGTGCTGAAGCTAAAATGAGCTATTTCTTCTTGCTGCTTGCTGCAAGGAGATAAACTGCTGGGAGACAGAGGCCAAAGAGTGGGGGGCAGTGGGTGGGCGGGGCTACATGTGGTAGCCCTGTCCTATAAGCCCCGGATCTATAAGATGCACCTAAATTTTCACCCCCTTTTAGGGGGGAAAAAAGTGCGTCTTATACTCCAAAAAATACGGTAAGTGAATGTTCAAACTGATCTATGAGGAGATCCATTTCTATGGTGTCCAGGCTATAATATAAAGAGCAACTTCCAAAACTTTCATCCCAATAGGGGAAGAAATTCAAGCAAACACACAAATGACTATCTACTAACAGGTAGCAGCAATGCAATTTAAATTCTTTTTTTTTTTATTTTTAAAAAGATAATTTTTGTATGCTTCACATGATTTTCTTTCCTTTAAAGTTTGCTAGGAATAGATAACAGACTCATAAAGCTGTCATTTTTAAAATTGCACTTTTAAAAAATAAATAAAGCATTGGAGGCACCGGGCTAGGCATTCCGGTTTTAAAGAAACAGCTGGGTATTTTTTTAAAAATGATTTATTATTGCGACTCTCCTTCCTGTTTTACACTTTATTTCTTTCCAACTCCCCCCTCCCCCCCCCCTTATGAATACCATCTGGCCAGAGTGATTTACTGCACTTGATTTTTAAGGAGTTGCTTCGCGAATCCTCAAATTATCACAATAAAAATATAAGTTGAAAAACTTAATGATACTTCAGGACTAATCTTTCCAGGGAAGTTTGCATCATTTCAAGCATTTATATAGGGAGAGTGAATTAAGCCATGTAGTGATACCCTCCAGGAACAATTCTCTTTTGAAGACAGAAGATGTCTTGAAAACATTTTCCTGAATTTAGCCCACTTGTTTGGATGCTTCAAATACTTCATGGGGAAGGAGGAGCCTGGATAGCTCAACAGACTAATAGCCTGTTATTAACATTCAGCTGACTGCAATTACTGCAGGTTCGAATCTCGCCAAGGCTCAAGGTTGACTCAGCCTTCCATCCTTTCTAAGGTAGGTAAATTGAGGACCCAGTTTGTGGGGGGAATAAGCTGACTTTGTATAAAATATACAGAAGTATGAAGGCTATTGCTTAACACATTGTAAGCTGCCTGAGTCTCCAGAGAAGGGCAGCATATAAATCTATTTTTTTTAAAAAAGTCTCTTATTTATCTAAGCTGCTGGGGAAAAAGGACCCACTCATTAAAGTAGAACATTTTGCTGGAGAGACTGAGATATCAGTCTTAAGTAGAAGTGGCAGTATTATCCTTAGCTTTCTCAAGTCTGGCTGTGTCCAGATGTGTTGAATTACAACTCCCATTAGTTCCAGAGAGCAGAGCAATCCAGTGTATCTGAAAGATACCAGGCTGAGGAAGTTACCTTATATGGAGGAACTCTGTAATTATAGGCTAATCTCAAGAATTCCATTCTGTGATAAGGCGATCAGGAACATGGTAGCCTTACAGTTTCTTATGTATTGGGATCAGAGGTGGTATTCAGCAGGTTCTGACCAGTTCTGGAGAACCGGTAGTGGAAACTTTGAGTATTTGGGAGAACCGGTAAATACCACCTCTGACTGGCCTCGCCCCCATCTATTCTCTGCCTTCTGAGTCCCAGCTGATCGGGAGGAAATGGGGATTTTGCAGTAACCTTCCCCTGGAGTGGGGAAGGAATGGAGATTTTACAGTATTCTCCCCCTGCCATGCTCATCAAGCCATGCCCATTAGGCTATGCCCACAGAACCGATAGTAAAAAATTTTCAATTGCACCACTGATTGGGTGCAATTGTTCTTCTGGTTCCATTTCAATTGTGAATTCTGTTGAAATATGATAGTGTGTAGAGAGCCAAGAAGATGACCTTGGAGAAACAAAACAGAGAAAATGATTGCAAAAACAAACTAAAACCGAAGAAACAGAGAAAATATGAGAAAAAAAGTGACTCCTCCTTAACTCACTGGAATAGAACCCAGAAGGACATGAAGATGCTGTAATTCTAGCTAGACCTGTGCAGTCTGATTAGATTTATGTGTGCTTATAACCCCCAGGTATTGATTCACAAATGATGTATGGGCTAAAGGGTGCATTTGTACAATTTATGTGCCAATTGTCCCTTATCCTTTGATTATAACCCATCTTGAATGGGTTATAATGGGTTCAATGGGTTGAATATCTCTGCCCATAGAATAAGGGCTTGAAATGGTAACTGGTACAAAATACAGGAGTCAAGCTGTTAAATTGTGCAAAATCACATAATGCTTATACCAAAGAATCTATTATCTTAGAGACACCATTTAAGGTGGTGATATTGATCCTAAAAAGCTTAGAAATGATCACCTAAAGCACAGTTTGTCAGGGTTCCAAGTAGCACCCTTAACTGAAGAAAACTCTGAGGCTTGGATTTCCTCAAAGCCACACTTTATTAGAGATACCATATTGGCACATCTGGAAAACCCAAATCTGAAAGCTTCCAGGGTTTCCTCACCCAAAGGAAAGTTCAAGTCCCTGCCCAACACCCACAAGTCCATCACATGGTCCAATTACAGCATGGTCCCAACTAGACAGGCATCCCAATTCTAGCTTCCCAGGTGCAGGGCAAGACAGCCTTGACTTTCTGAAAAAAGAATGTTATTATGACTACCTATCATCCATGCTCCATACAATCACCCCTCCCAATTTCCCACAGCAGTAAATATGGCAGTCCTGAAGGCCCAGATGTAAAAGATGGCTTCCAGGTCTGACACAGTTTTTCTCCCACTATGAACCTGATTGATTATTAGGATCAGCAGATGAGGCACTTCCAAAATATTCCTCCTATCAAAAACTTGGTTATCTGGTATGTAGGAGGGAGGGGGGGGGGGTTCTCCTATGGCTCACAGACTGTAGATGACTTTCACCAGAGGAATGTATAAACAGCCTCCCCCACCCCAACTTTCCGAGTACTTAGGGAAATACTATAGTAAAAAAAAAAAATACATTTCTTTTGCCAAGCTTTTAACTGCTAATTAATTTCCATTTCATGGATTTTATTATCCTTTCTATTTTGTATTTATTTCAATTATCATCAAGACTTAAGTGCTTATGTAAGCAGGAGTAGAATGGTATAAATTTAATAAAGAAATAACGATTTGGGGAAGATTGTTCTGGTGCTTAGTTTGGGTTTTTTTTGCAAAAGATCAAACTATCTCCCAACTGTTCTAAATCTTTTTTAAAATCCAGTTGAGATTACTTTGGATTGTGGTGACTATTCTTTGGTGCTTTCTGTAGTTGGTTTTCCTCCAAATGGCTCATTACCCAACTAGGTAACTTCATCAGTGCTAGAAAGGAGTGGGGTTTGCTCTCTGTTATGTACAAGTGGTTTGCCCTGTTGGTGTTCTTGGTAGTTCCCTGATTAGGCTATTGTTTATTATTTGATTGTTTGTCTCTGCTTTGATTGGGTTGCAATGACCTTAATCTTTCTCATATACACCATAGGATCATATTTTTTTTTCTTTAAATAAAAGCCAATGAAACAGAATTTCTCTACCTACAGATACAACACAATTGTACAAGCTCTGGTTTTATGGCCTCTAATGACTACTGGGTGACATCTTTACTTGAGTATTCCTTCTAGAAAAACTACTTGAAGTGTGAAGTTTCACTGTATTAACAGTAAGGTAAAGGTAAAGGTTCCCCTCACACATATGTGCTAGTCATTCCTGACTCTAGGAGGCGGTGCTCATCTCTGTTTCAAAGCCGAAGAGCCAGTGCTGTCCGAAGATGACTCCGTGGTCATGTGGCCGGCATCACTAAATGCCAAAGGCGCATGGAATGCTGTTACCTTCCCACCAAAGTGGTTCCTATTTTTCTGCTTGCATTTTTTACGTGCTTTCAAACTGCTAGGTTGGCAGAAGCTGGGATTTGAACAGCTGAAGTGCCGACCTTTCGATTGACAAGTTCAGTTGTTAAGTTAGTCACACGGTTGTTAAATGAATCTGGCTTCTCCATTGATTGCTTGTCAGAAGGTCATAAAGTTGATCACATGACCCCGAACATTGCAACTGTCATAAGTACATACCAGTTGCCAAATGTTTGAATTTTGTTCATGTGACCATAGGGATGCTGTGGAAGTTGTAAGTGTGAAAAACAGTCATAAGCAGAGGTTGTATTCAGCAGGTTCTGACCAGTTCTAGAGAACCAGTAGTGGAAATTTTGAGTAGTTCGGAGAACAGGTAAATACTACCTCTGACTCGCCCCGCCCCCATCTATTCTCAGTCCCAGCTGATCAGGAGGAAATGGGAATTTTGCAGTAACCTTCCCCTGGAGGGGGGAGGGAATGAAGATTTTACAGTATCCTTCCCCTGCCATGCCACCAAGCCATGCCCACCAAGCCATTCCACGCCCACCAAGCCACACCCACAGAACCGGTAGTAAAAAAATTTGAATCCCACCACTTTTTCCCGTACTGTTGTAACTTTGAATGGTCACTAAATGAAAGATTGTAAGTCGAGGACCACCTGTAGCAAGTTGTGTGTATGTGTATTATGCAGTCTGGAATGTGTGAGATATCCAAAACTGTATTTCTAAAAAGTATTTCAGAGATTCAAAGCTGTGCAGGCAACATTCCTGTATTTTGAAAAACCAATACCTGTATTGTTGTTTATATTAAATTCACAATGAAGAGAACAATAACATAAAAATCATTTCAGAAAGAAATCTTGTTCCAACTCACAAATCAGGAACAGTCCACGCAAAGCCCAACAGTTAGAAACTTAATTTTCTTTAACTCTAGTCTCAATATTTGTAGAGCAACTTTATCCATTTTTAATTTTTGTTTCGGTAATTGTAATTCTAAGAAGCACACATTTAAGATTTCAGAGGAACCTTGTTTAATCTCTATTCACCTCAGTGTCAAATTGCTTTTTAGAGTTCCTATATGCACTGTTATATATTGATTCACATTCTGGTGCATGGTTGATTTTTATACCTTCAGAATAAGGGAATTATAATTATAAAGAAGGCTGTTTTTATAGTCTTCCGATATTCTGCCACAAAGAATATTTAAAACAGAGTTCCAGCTTGTGCCACATATTTTTGATGACTGTATACATCAATCTTTTTCAAGCAAGTTCATTTCTATCACTGTTCAGTGATAGAAATCTTTTCACCTATGATGAGAAATAGTGAAGATATCAGAAATAATTCTCTGATACGGGAAGAAAGAGAGAATAGAAATATGAACACAAACCTACTACTTCTCCAAATGCCTATATTATTTAAATCTTGGGAATGAAATCCAGACCCACTTACACCTTAGCAGGTAGCATCATCTAATAACACGTGAATGAGAAGAAGATAAATAGGAAGAAGCAAAACTGATTTGTAATTGGACGGGAGACAATAGAAGGCCCAGTTCTTCAGGTTAGCCTGGAAAATAAAATACTAAAAAAAAAAATCTCATTAGGATTTATTAACTCCTACTCTATATGGAGAGATGTGTACAGTGTTTAATATATATGTACATTATGCCAGTTGAAATACCATATTTAAAGCAAATCTCAAATGCAAAATGGATTGGAGTGTACCAGATAATTTTTAATTTACTCAAGATGGAAATAATGGCAGTCCCTTGTTCAAACTTGTCCAGTTTTAATTGGTCCCTTGTTCAAAATTATGCAATGTACAATAAATAAGGTATTGGGCTAGAAATCAAGAGACTGTGAGTCTCTTGGTGGCTGAATCAGCTTGGTAGCTTTGGCCCAATCACACACACTCTCTCTCAGCCCAAACTCATCTTATAGGATTGCTGCTGTGGGAAAAACAGGAGGGAAAGGAATATTGATATATTCTCCTGCCTTGAGTTGTATATTTAAAAAAAAAAGGATTAAAATATTTTATTAAAAAATCAAAACTCTTGTCACTTTGAAAAAAAGAATGAAAAGAAGGGGAATATTGAATTTGCCGTTTTCCATAACACTGGAATGATTGAAAGACAAACATTGTTTTTGTCCAATGAAAGTACCTTAGGCTCTTTGTAAATAGTAAATAATATCTTAGGGATAGTATCTTAAGATGGGAGACTGTTAGTAACCATAAGCAAAGAGAACACACAGATCCAACAAAATCACTTCTAGGAATGCAGTTGCCCTGAAAAATATGGAGCCACCTGAATAGGATCAGGACAGGCAAACTGAAATGTATTTGAATTTTAGTAGCACTGGTTGGTAGTTGGGCTGTTGGTTTGAGGTCCAATCTTGGCAATTTGGTTGCAAACATTTTGTCACCTTTGGAGGAGACATCATCAGTGCACTTTGAATTGTCACACTAGCTTGGAGCTCAAACCACCAGCCCAAAGTGGGGAATAGCCAAGAGGCCGCAATGAAACTGTGGTATACTGGAACAAACTGTAACACATATAGTTCGAGAATGTCCCCTCAGGAAAGGCACCTGGGATGATCTCACCGCAGCCACACCAGAAGTAGTTAGATGGTTAACTTCCTTAAATATCAAATTATAACACCTATCCCATTGCAATTCCTAACAGTGAGAATAATTAACCAGTGGAATAGCTTGACTTCAGAAGTTGTAGGTGGTTCATCACTGGAGGTTTTTAAGAAAAGACTGGACAGCCACCTGTCTGAAATGGTATATAGCCGTGATGGCGAACCTATGTCACGCGTGCCACAGGTGGCACACGGAGCCATATTGATGGGTATGCAAACTCAGCTCGGGTACACATGCAAATGCCAGCCAGCTGATTTTCGGGCCTTCTGGGCCCACTGGAATTCGGCAAACAGGCCATTTCTGGCTTCCGGAGGGCCTCCGGGGGGGTGGGGAAGGCCATTTTCACCCTCTCCAGGTTCCTAGAAAGGCTCTGGAGCCTGGGGAGGGCAAAAAACTGGGCCCACCGTGCCATCATGTGCCAAAAACGGGGGAAGCACGGGGGGGTTGCACACACATGCGCAGGGGCGGGGCGCATAAAATTATGGGTGTGGGCACACACATGTGCAACCCCCCCATGCTCCCTCTGCTTTTGGCACGTGATGGCAAAAAGATTAGCCATCACTGGTATATAGGGTTTCCTGATTCCAGGGTCCCTTCCAACTCTATTCTGATTGATAATTACTCCCTTCACTGTTTTCCATCTTCCCTGTACAGAAATATGATTCTGCCCTGTACAGAAATATGGTTATCTATTTCATTGGCTTATGGACTATAACTTCATTTAAGTAAAAGATTAATGAGTTTATTTCTTACGCCTATTATTTTATACTCTCAATTCCAATAGTCACTTTCTTTTCATCCACAGAGAGATATTATCATTCATCAATACTGTTTCTTTCTTTCTTTCTTTTTTGCACAAAATCCCTCAACATCTTTGCCTAAAATTGCCCATTAATTCTCATGAGAGGATTAATGTTCATTTTGTAAACATTATGTCTCAAAACAACAGTTATAAACACTGTTTTAAAACATTGGATTTTCTTTAAAATGATGCTCTAATTTTCTGACATTATTATCAACCCACAATAATAATCTGACTTTGTGAAAAATGTGTTCTATTTTGTAAAAGATACAAACTTTATGAAAACATATTTAAAGGCAGGTTAATTTAAAATCCCAGCATCCATATATATTCAACACGGAAAATGTGTTGAATTGTATTTTCTAATTTATGGTACCTGATAGGAAAATGGGGCTCCAGAGTTGGGAGGGATGGAGTGGGGGAGAGAGAGAGAGGGAGGGGGAGACAGAGAGAGAGAGAGGGAGGGAGGGAGAGAAGGAGGGAGGGAGAGAGAGAGAGAGAAAGGGAGGGAGGGAGGGAGGGAGGGAGAGTGGGATTTCTATATTCATTTAAATTGCATTTCCCATTCATGCTTAATTATTGCTCCTTCAGAAGAATACTGTGTAGATGAGAATACCCTAATAGGATTTTAATTAACAATCAGGTGACATTTTCTCTAGACAGTCATGAAAACAAATCCACTGGTTGGAGTTTTATGGTCCTGAGTATAGCTGTATGTGTTTTTTTTTTTTTTAAAATAACATCAATATTTATTTGTGAATGAATGAATGAATGAATGAATGAAATAATCTACATTGCTGCCACGCTTGAATAATGCAACTTCTGTGTCATCACAGGAAAAACAAAACAAAATCCCAAGATAAAAATAATAGTCAATAATAACCAAAACTCAATGAGAGGTAACTTGGTCTCAGGCACAAAGAATCAGAACTACACATTAAGATCAAACCGGTTGTCCCCGGTTTGGACTGGTTCACAAGAACCAGTAGTAAAACCGGTGGGAGGTCCCACCCACCGCCCTGGATGTCATCATCAATGATCTGCGCATGCGTAGAAGCAGGGCGTACGTGCTTGCTTTGCTTGCGCATGTGCGATCCCGTTGCGAACCGGTAGTAAAGATAAGTAGAACCCACCCCTGATTAAGATTCAGTTAAGCTGATATATTTCTCATGCATGTACCCAAGAATCTAGTCAACTAACGGTCATTAAATTAGCATGCACACATTCAACCTTTCATATACAGGGCTCCATTATCCCCCAGAACTTTGTTAGTGTGCTAGGAATTATAATAACAGCATTTCATCTGATGGGGAAGGAGCAGTGAGAAGGGTCAAGATAGTGGGTGTGACCATATATTCCAAGCTCCCACCCATTTTTAACATGTTTATCTTGACATTTTTATGATTTCCTCCCAATGGCCATCAATAACAGAGATGGTAACATGAAGTGTTTTTGCATGTTTTTTCTCCAAAAGAAGAAACTCTAAACCAGGGATGTCAAACTGGAGACCTATGGGCTGGACGCCAACACCAGCTCCACAAATGGGGAAAACATCATGAAATGTCACATGAGGGCAATGTGACGCTGCAAGTTTGACACCTGTGATCTAAATTCTAGTCCTGTTAGTCTTCTCTACACCCAACAGGTTAATGAAAGAAAGCAATATGTATATGTATGTGTGTGTGTGTGTGTGTATCTCTCTCTCTCTCTCTCTCTCTCTCTCTCTCTCTCTCTCTCTCTCTCTCTCTCTCTCTCTCTGTCTCTATCTCTATCTCTATCTCTATCTCTATCTCTATCTCTATCTCTATCAGAGGTGGGTTTCAGCAGGTTCTGACCAGTTCTGGAGAACTGGTAGCGGAAATTTTGAGTAGTTCAGAGAACTGGTAGTAAAAATTCTGACTGACCCCGTCTCCATCTATTCTCTGCCTCCCAAGTCCCAGCTAATTGGGAGGAAATGGGGATTTTGCAGTAACTTTCCCCTGGATTGGGGGGGGGGGGGGGAAATGGAGATTTTACTGTATCCTTCCCCTGCCATGCCCACCAAGCCATGCCCACCAAGCCATGCCACGCCCACCAAGCCACGCCCACAGAACTGGTAGTAAAAATTTTTGAAACCCACCACTGATCTATATCTATATCTATACCTATACCTATACCTATACCTATACCTATACCTATACCTATACCTATACCTATACCTATACCTATATCTATATCTATATCTATCTATATCTATTTTTTTATCTATCATCTATCTATCTATCTATCTATCTATCTATCTATCTATCTATCTATCTATCTATCTATCGCCATCTTTTTTCAGTTTGCAAATCAGCCAAGTCATCTTTCTCCTCCCAAAATTATACTTATGAGGCAATTCAAACCTTTGACATGCCCTCTTTTGTCCCTGAAAAAAGATGCATGATTTCTGAGCCGGGAGCATCCTATTACTAAGGAAGTTTCGATTTCCTCACATTGCCAGACCATCAGGGCCCAGGGTCTCTCCTGTAAGATAGATTAACTTGTGTCCCAAATGAAGAGTGCTCTACTTAGAGTCGATGGAATGGTGTGCTGATGAAAGGTGCTGTTAAAAGCCTAGGCGAGAGGAAAACAATTCTCCTCAGGCAAAGCGAACAGCTTAATTTATTGGAGTACTAACAGGCACATTTTCATTATCATAAATCTGTATGGCATACATGCTCTCTCTCTCTCTCTCTCCTCTCTCTCTTTCTCTCTCTCACACACATACACACCACATTCCCTGCACACTGACAGCTTCCTGCTTCCTGGAAAAGGTCCATGTCACATCCAAATCCATTAGACCATTTTAAAAGGAAGGTTAAAACTGATACATTAGTGGAGGTTATACATTACATGCGTTTCTCACAAGTCATTCTGGTGGCTGTCCTAATTACAATTATGATATTAAAAACAATAAAAGTCCAGCTAGAGAGGACAATATCCATAAAAGCAAAACATGCATGGAATATTGACTGAAACAGCGGCCGTCGGAAACGACTTTACATTCTCAGCGACTTTCACATCCATGTTCAGTGTCTGCACATACCAAAGGACAGTTGTATTTCTTCTATTCACAAAATGTATTAGGCATTAAAAACCTGTGACCAGGATATCTATGTTTGCATGTGTTTAATTCATAATTGCACAGAATTCAATACTCTACTCTGATTTTCTCTTTCACCATCAATTTACATGGTAAAGGACCGATTTATGCTTTTCACTTTTGGGAAATTACATCATTTCCATATCAAGCGGAGTAATATTTTGAGGATTCAGATTAACAAATGGTAATGTGTATTGCGTTGCATGTTTTGTTTGGTTTTGGGTATTCCCTTTTTAATGAGTTTTGTTTAATGTAATAAATTGACAAGCCAGCAGCCGAGCCCTGAAGTGACCGCCCCCAGTCAAGGCAATGATGGAATAACATAAAATTTTCAAGAGGTTATTTTGTGCTCTGCATAGCTGAATGCTTACATGGCTTTCTCCCTTGGGTTAACACTAGATTAGCTATAAAACAGAGGCTCTATCTTGATAATTAAATTATTTATTTCATTTGTATACTGCTACAACTCATTAAAATTTACAATAGCAAACCATTTACAAACAGATGTTACAATTATACAAAGAACAAAAATTCAACTTAACTGGCCTTTAAATATACAACGGTAATCACTAGAAACATCTAACCCAACATACGACATTAACTCTAAAAAAACCTCCGTTGTGATGGCTTTAGGGCAATTCCACGCTGCAGCCTCAGCTCCTGACCTCCTATGGTCTTATCAGCTCTTTCTTAAGCCAAATTCAGGAACTGCAGTCCAGATTCCAGTAGGTTGTCAGTGAGGTGGTGCTCAGTCCAATCACAAGAGCTACTATGGGTAGCCCTTGGTGAGATTCAAATAATTTAACAACTTGTTTTCTGCCCTAATGACCGGCTGGGTGGACTTGGTCATGGTGGGCATGGCCAGGAGGTGTGACAGGCAGCACTCGGTCTCGTGCACCCCCCTGGGAACAAAAATGGGCTGCGGGGGGATGCCCCGCCCCCCACCCCCATTTTGGGCCTAGGAGGCCTCCCTGAAGCCTGGGAGGAAAAACGGGCTGCAGGGGGGGTTGGGTACACCGCCCCCCCATGCCCTATTTTGGGCCTAGGAGGCCTCCCTGAACTTACCTGGGAGCCAAATGGGGCGCATGGGGACTCCTGGAAGAGGCGGGGCTGGAACGGGTGGGGCCAGCCAGTAATTTAACTACCGGTTTGCCTGAACCAGCCCAAACCGGCTGGCTCACACCACTGGGGTCATTGCAAAATCTGGCTGGCCTTTCCCTTATTTCTTGCTGTCTCATCCATGCAGAAAAATAGCAAGCTTTTTTGGCTGGCTCTTGTAAAGACCGATTCATCAGTATTTTTCTTTTTCTTTTATGGATTGTTCCTTCCTCACCAGTCCCTGTGTGTATCTTTTGCTATCCCAGATGTTTGCACACATGGATGTCTTCATACCCCCTCCCTTTGTTATCTCTAAAGAAGACTCTTTTTCTTTTCCTCCTTATTGTAGCTTCATTACTCTGATGCTGAAATATTCAAAGCAGCAGAGGAACAGCCATGCTTTGGTTCCAATCTTCCTCTGTAGGTCTGTTGAAATTTGGAACCAAGAAGAAGTAACAGTTCAGATTCATAGTAACAATATGGCAACATTCCTATGTTGCACCTATTAAAAATAATTAAGAAATGGGAAAGGAAGCTTTGCAGTACTATGGAGGGGGCAGAGGGAAGCAAGAGTATATATGTTCGTCCAACCTGACCCAAAATGAAAAGGTTTGATGGGCCATGATCTTCCAGGATTGAGGATGGTTCATTCACTTAACAGGCCATTGTTAGATGAATACAATTATTATTTTAAAAACTGTGAACAGAAAACCTAATCTATAATGAAATGGGCAACAAAACAGCTGCTGGAGAGGAGCAGTGTGCCAGGCATTGCAGCCAATCAGAGCTGGAGCTGCTACTAAAATGGATGAAGTGTTGAGAACCATGTGCTTTGATGGGGTTAAGATGGAAAACAGCCATTTTGAGTTGAAGCTTTACAATGCATTTGCAATGGGTGTGTGATTATGGGTCAAGCAGAAAATTTATAATTGACCTGATGGAAAAATGCTAAAATTGGTACAAAGCTGAACCATGGAGGCTGGTCCACAAAGGGGATGCCAGAAAGAAACACTTCCTCTGGCTAGAATGGGACAACTTGCCATGACCAACTTGCCACAGCCATCTTGCGGTGGCCAGCTCACCATGGCTATTTTGCTGCGGCCAACCCAATGCGACCATCTCACCACTGTGGCCAATTTGCTGTGGAACAACTCGCTGTGGGACAATTCCATGTGGGATAATTCAACATGATAAATGTTATCCATCACTGTTTCTTTGACATTATTTCCATTGACAAACATGGACCCCATAATTAAGATATTCTCTTCCATGAGCTGGAACCTAAGGTACCTCTTTGGGATTCCTTGTCTGGGATATGTATGATCCTAAATGCTTTCAGATGTTACAGACAACATTCCTAATGTTGATTTCAACATTAGTTGCATAGGATTTTGAAGAATGTACTTGAAAAACCTTTAGAGCAGGAGTGAAATCCAGCAGGAGTGGAAATTTTGAGCAGTTTGGAGAACCAGCAAATACCACCTCTGGCTGGCCCCAGAGTGAGGTGGGAATGGGGATTTTGCAGCATTCTTCCCCTGGAGTGGGGGGAATGGAGATTTTGCAGTATTCTTCCCCTGCCATGCCCACCAAACCACATCATGCCCATCAAGCCACACCCACAGAACCGGTAGTAAAAAAAATTGGATTTCACTACTGCTTTGGAGGCCATCTGATTAGGGAAGGTTATATATTTTACAAACATTTTTAAGAAGCATACCTTTTCAGTAACCTCTTCTGCAAAAATGAGCTCACCCTGGACACTGACTTTGAAAGCATTTTGTTGTTTAAAGAAGTAGGAAACATAATTATTTTGTTCCAGGGTGTGGCTAACTGGCACCTATTATCTTCTCCATGCAGAGATACTGTGCATTACATTAGTACTTTTCGTAATATCATTGGGTACCAGTGTCCAAACTTTGTGGAGCTGGTCCACAAAGTCTCAAGGCCTAAACAATACACATTATTTATAACAGACCTGTATCACTGCTGTTGCATCTGCTTACAGTATTGATGTAACATGTCATGTGACTTCCCAACTCTAAGAGTTCCATGAATTCGATGCACCCAGAGAAGTCAGATCTGTTTCTCTTCTTCCTTTGTTGTTGTTGTTAGTTGCGAAGTCATGTCTGAGCCATCACGACCCCATGGACAACGTTCCTCCAGGCCTTCTTGTCCTCTACCATCACCCGGAGACCATTTAAGCTCACTGCTTCAGTGACTCCATCCAGCCACCTCATTCTCTGCCATCCCATTCTTTTTTTGCCCTCAACCTTTCCCAGCATTAGGCTCTTCTCCAGTGAGTCCTTCCTTCTCATTAAGTGGCCAAAGTATCATGTTTAGGATCTGGCCTTCTAAAGAGCAGTTGGTTGATCGCCTCTTCTTCCTGTATTTTGCCCTAAACTTTCATTAATGGCTGTGAATAATAATATATTTCCTACCCACAATCCCCAATTGATACAGAAATATGATGAAAAATAAAATGTGACTGTTTATTCTTTGTCTTTAGGTATTTGCTCTGAAGTTGCCAGGTAAGACAACAAGTGATTTCCTTCTACACGTTTATTTTAATATTATAAGTTGAAGGAAATAGAACCCATATGGTACAAATCTCCTGTTCTTTATTAGCTCAGAGAAGAAAAAAAGAAAGACATATTTGATAGCTACCTGCAAACTTTAAAAATAATGACAACTACTAATTAGTATGTCTCGTCTGAAATATGCAGTCAGACATAGGGTTTTTTCCCCCCTCTCTTGTATTGTGTTTTACTCTATCTCCAAATGATATGTCAGGGCCTAATTAGAATATCCATCTTGTGGTGCAAAAACAAAATTGTGTGTTATAAAGTAGAGATGATTTTGTTCCTGCAAAGACATTAGCTACCTACCAGGGGAGCTATGAATATTCATTGCCTCGCTCACATAAGTATGCTTTAATCAAATATTTTTGTTTATTTACTATATTGTGTCAATATTGTTTTCAGTTATTGCACAGTCATTCTCAGGAAATGATTTTCCCTCAATAACATTTTCAACTAATAATTAAGGCAATTTAGCTTATTATGGGACACACAGTAACATTGTGTTCAGAATTCTAATAGCTCTCACTGAACTTGGTGCACATTGAGAAAATTACATGCACCGATGCGATTCCATTTACCAAATATAAAGGTATCAAATGTTAACAAGTTTGAATATCTGTCATGGATCTGGAATTAAATTGGATGGATTGAAAAACAAAAGGAAAGAAAAGCATTGATCATCCAACTTTTAAAGGCACAGTAATAGTATATAGGTTATGTGTGAGTAAGAGATATATCAACAAAGTTCTTGAAAGTCCTATTCAGGAATTTTAGCAGATGAAGGGGAAAACAGAAAAACTTGGAAAGATGTCTCAACAATTGTGGAAGTAGGAATGCTTTTGTAAAATTAGGGCTCTGAGAAGAACTCTTTTTTTCTCCATTTTAATTCTGGCTCCTATGAAACCAGGTAGTTTTTGCAATCCTGCTGACCCAAAGTAGAGTCCTGTGGTTTAGCCTCAGCCCCCCAGAAGTTAGGAAAAAAGCCAATCCCATGCAGAAATGTTGGGATCCTGTCACAAACATATAGATGTTTGGTATGAAGCATGATGATGAAAAAGTGACAAAACATTTATTATAGCCTCACAATGTTAGCCCTGCCTTTTTGTACTTGTGTTCTTATTTAGTACATAAGTCATGGGGTTTGTGTCTGATGCCCTCTATCACTATCGTTTCTATCTCTATCTCTATACCAGGGATGTCAAACTCAAGACCCACAATGTTGTGGTCCGCCAGCAGGCTGCGGAGCTGGCAGCGGAGTCGAACAGCGATGAGGCTGAGGAAGAACATGGGCCAGTCCTGGAGGCTGGGGAAGGCCCGGATGAGGGCTCTGCGTCAAAGGCAGAGATGGGGCCAGGGCCATTGGGGAGTGAGTTGTGGACTCTAGAGCCTCCAGAGACTGATAGGAGTGAGGCAGAGGAACAGGAGGATCCTGTTCCTAATGCACGCATGAGAAGAGCTGCTAGAAGGCAAGAGCAGCTCAAACCAAGTGATGATTGGCCCTTCCCATAAGGCTTAAAACAGACCAGCAACAGCATTGGGCTTTGCAGGAAAACAATGTTGGTAGCTTCGTCTTGTTCTTCGTCTACATCTTGTATTTATTTTTGTATCTGTGACTTCTGAATGTTTGCCAAGAAAGGCCTTTGGCAGTTTGCCTAATTGGACTAAGGTTTGTGACAGGACTGAGGAATTTGTGTCGGGAGGAATTTGCTTTAATTTAGTTGAATGACGCTGGGAATGAAGTAATTCTCAGCTGTTTGAATAAAGTTTGCTTGTTTTTTCACTGACTGGTTTTCCTACTACTTACTTGGGCCTGGGTCACAACACACGGGCCGGATTCGATTGGTGGGGTGCTTAGATTTGGCCCGTGGGACAAGCCTGGAAACAGCAAAGGACTGGCCCATGGTATCTCTGTCAGTGAAAATGGAGCTTTAGGGACTGCATGAGCCCCCCTGGCAGAGCCCCATTTTCTCTGACAGAAGGCTATCAAATCAACCTAAAAACAAAACAAAAGGAGAAATTTCCCCTTTTGCATTTAAGCAAGAAGGGACAGGAAAGGAGAAAGGGAAAGAGGAAAGACAAAGAAAAAGAAGGAAGGATGGGAAGAGAGCAAGGAAGGAAAAATAAGGAAAGAGGGGAAGAAAGAAGAAAGGAGAATGAAGAGGGAAATAAAAAGAAGGAAGGGAGGGAGGGAGGGAGGGAGGGAGGGAGGGAGGAAGAAAATTATAATGAGAGTGAGGGAAGGTCTCAGGGAAGTCCTGCCTTAGTATTTGGCAACCACAGATCTTCCCAACACCAATGACTTGGAGCAGGCCACGCCCACCATGGCCACGCCCCCAGCCCTCCAAGGTCAAACACAACCCTGATGCGGCCCTCAATGAAATTGAGTTTGACTCTCCCGCTCTATACCACCTTTATCCTTGTTTAATCATGTTAAATTATCAAGACGAAGAGAGTTCACATACCACTTGCTGTGGCACGGCACCTCCTATTTCAGGAAACCAGAATTCCATCAAGGTTTGAGAGGCCAAAATAATGTTGCAGATTCACAAGGATATCATGTCCCCTTTCCCTTGGCAGCAACTGTTTACCTAATGGAATGCTCACTTTAATTAAAGCCCTCCCGCATCCCCACCCCTTTTATACTTTAGCGCTACTACCTTTCATATTAACTTTTCACCTTGTAAGATCTCTGGCTTCATTCAAAATGCATTAGAATCAGCTGAGCAGCACACATTTTGGAACGTGGACATAGGGCATTGCTCAGTCATTCTGAATTTAATGCTGCAGTTAGAGAAAGGAACTTTGTGACTCTAGCTGATTTCCTAACACGGACAAAACAATTTACCAGGTTGTGGGGGAAAGTTAACAATTGTATTGGTGCATTTTAGTACAATGCAAGCTGCAGCCATGTACACTTAGGGCTGAGAAATCAGTTCTCATTGTCTGAATGCAAAAAGAAATTGCTCAAATTACTTATTATTCTAGTTATTTTCTCTAGGTGTACAGTTTTTAGTGGAAGAAAAAAAATGCATGGCTTCTGAAGCAGCTGTCGTTTTCTTATTACTGAGATCAATATATAGCAAAAGAAGTAAATAGAAAGAGTCAGAGTGTGAAATTGTACAGTATTAGGTGCAGTTAAGCTTATTGGTTTAAACTTATGTACCTACGTGTGAAAATGAGAGGATGCATGAAACCATTCTGTGTGGTTGGTAAACCATGGTTTATGTTTTATATGTCCAGTCGAATGTGACTTAGTAAACCATGGCTAAGCAAAGATTATGGGATGCGGTGGCTCAGTGACTAAGATGCTGAGCTTGTCAATCGAAAGGTCAGCAGTGGTTTGAATCCCTAGCGCCGCATAACGGGGTGAGCTCCCGTTACTTGTCCCAGCTTCTGCCAACATAGCAGTTCGAAAGCACGTAAAAATGCAAGTAGAAAAATAGGGACCACCTTTGGTGGGAAGGTAACAGCGTTCCATGGGCCTTTGGTATTTAGTCATGCCGGCCACATGACCACGGAGATGTCTTTGGACAGCGCTGGCTCTTCGGCTTTGAAATGGAGATGAGCACCGCCCCCTAGAGTTGGGAATGACTAGCACATATGTGCAAGGGGAACCTTTACCTTTACCTTTAAGCAAAGATTCATTCCATCGTGAAAATTTTCCTCTCACCACAAATGTAACAAAACACATTTTAAAGTTGCCATTTGAATTCTAAAATCTAATGAGCCACTGTCTTGAGTTACCTCCAGTAATTTAAGAACAGTAAACACCATTTCCATTATTGCTATCTCTATTTTATTTTGTCATTTTTCCTAATACCTATTATGGTTTTGCATACTGGTACTTTTGCAACTAGTACTTGGTGTAGTAAGGGCAAGAAGTATGACAGAGATAAAGAGGGCACCAGTTAAACTGAGAGGAGAATAAAGGGATTCTAAATAGAAAAATGGAAAATTGTATTTCCTAATCCATTATTCTCTGACTTTTTCATTTAAACCGGAACAGAAAGCTTTAATAATTAATTTCTTATTTTTAAGACCTTTGCAACCGATTTTATTAGTATGGTAAGAAAACCCTAAATGCGATTGGATTCATAGATTATCAGGGAAATGGATTTCTAAAACTTCAACCGTTGCAAATTATCTCCTTGGTAATTATAGAATGTAAGGTTATTGAGTTGCATCAAAGACATCAATCATGTATCATAGCATCCTGTTACTTTCAGATGTGATTCTTTTTGATTTTCTTGTTTGTTTTTTAAATTTAGAAAAAAAACCCTATTTTTTATTTTAAAAAAATTCATCACAATTACAGAAACATATGTCTGATATCTAGAAAAAGTCAGATTTCCCAAACAGGTATGAATCTCAGATTATTTAATGTTGGCTTAATGGATAACCTATATTTGTTGAACACCTCAGTAATTTTCAATGTTACTATGAGATGTCATTTTCTGAAATACCAGGTAGATATTCACTGCAGAAATGATATCACAGTCTTTGCTGACCATAATAAAAATTTTGTTATGATATAGTCATTTTGTCAACTCTGACAGTCCATAAAAGGGCTGATGGAAGATTCTTGGAATGGGTGCTGCCCAAGTGCCAGTAAGAAGAAGAATGCTACTGTTAGTTGACAACTTTGAACAGTGATATTGATTATACAATAGGTAGGTTAAGAGAAAAGTTGAAGCTGAAATCTGGACAAGACTGAGATTCTGTAGATAAATGGGAAATCTAGTTTGTAGTTCAATTTCTTCTCCAAAGGCCTAGCTTATAATTTGAGATTGTTTCTTGAATTTTTTTCTATTCCCAAATTTTCAGATGAAGTTAAGATTTGCAGATTCTGCAATTCGCAGAATTTTACAAACTGAATCATCTGAGATCATATCTTAACTGAATTGCCTTGACCACCGTTATCTATGATTTAATCACGGTAATAACCACCATATAAAAATATTGGGTTCTTTCTGGTCTGTATTTAGCATCTTTATCATAATTAATTGAAAGACCAAGGCAACAAATATTCAGCCTTGAGCTTTCTAGCAACCTGCTGAATTAATTTAGCTCAGATCTGCCTAATGTCTTCTAAGTTTTTTTTTAAAAAATAAGGAGCCATGCTACATTTAACTAATCAACATAGAACTGCATACAATATGACTATTACATCATGTTTAGACTATTGAAATACTTTTTTTTTTTTTGCAAATGAGAGCTTCCAGAGAGTGGTACTCAGTATTGAGGTCAGTAGATAGATAGGGAGATATAGTCTGGCTATTTTAGATTATTAGGATTTGCAGAGAAGAGATAATTTTGGACACACCAGAATCTAGAATTTGCCGCCTTCGGTATGACCTAAGCATAGCTCATAAAATCATCTGCTACAAAGTCCTACCTGTCAATGACTACTTCAGCTTCAACCACAACAATACACGAGCACACAATAGATACATATTTAAAGTGAACTGCTCCAAACTCGATTGCAGAAAATATGACTTCAGTAACAGAGTTGTTAATGCCTGGAATGCACTACCAGACTCTGTGGTCTCATCCCAAAATCTCCAAAACTTTAACCTAAAACTGTCTACTGTCGACCTCACCCCATTCCTAAGAGATCTGTAAGGGGCGTGCATAAGAGCACCAGCGTGCCTACCGTCCCTGTCCAAATGTTCCCTTTAATTGTACTCATTTTATGTATTCATTTCATGCTTATACTTATATATATTATCTAATATGTACTCGACAAAATAAATAAATAAAATAAATAAATAAATCAGCAAAGACCTGCTTGGTAGGTAGGAGGAAAGGAGCCTTGCCTTGTGTTGTTCTCATTACGTAGACACTGTCTTTACAATAACCATTCACTTGGGCTGTATAGATCACAGCCTCTTCGAAACTGTGAAATAGCTATAGCCCTTCAGAACTTGACATTCCTCTCAGGCCCTTCTCAACATATCAGCTTTGAAGTGAAAGATCAGAGGGGCTCTTTACACTTAAGCAAATAATTGAATTAATTACACAGTTCTCCAATTCCGTGTCAACCCCTGATGTTATATTTCTGTATCTCTGTGTCTTTGTGTATACTCTGGGTCATGTGATCAGGAGTCAACAGTTTTCTGAACTATTTCCTAACAACCTCTTCTATAAGGTTACGTTTCTTCTAACTATTTTTCTCTGTAACTCCCGGCCATATCTGACCTTTTTTGAACACACTATGCCCTTTGATGGCTTCTGCAACTAGATCAAATTTGGTCCCATTCTGTCTTGTTTTAGAGAGTTATCATGATGATAGACGGAGTTCTGAAGCCTTTCCCATTTTCTCTCCAGTATTCTGTTGCCTGGGAATAATAAAAAGGACTTAGTGAAATGATGAATGGAAAGAGGCTGTGAGTGAGAAAAATTACATTTAAGAGACTGTATAATGTGCATAAAAAGAAAAAAGATAACTGCAAAGAATGTAGTCAACCGAGAACAAGAAATAGATAAGATTGAAAATGGCAACGCAAATGCAGAGCAATTTTCACATATATTCCTCTCCAGTATGATCTCCCCCGTCCTATATTCATCCTTTTGTTTTTTCCCACCCAGTGGAAGTGATTAGCATATGTCCCTATTGAAATTTATCTTGTGATTTATTTATTTTTATCCATTTTTCCAGCTTGTCAAAATTTTACTGAATGTTGATGCTATTCTTTGCTATCCCTCTCTCATTGTGCCATCCACAAATATGGTAATCATGATCCTGGGGTACCCTATTTGATATTCCTTTCAGTTGGCTTGGAGGCACTGACATAGTCTCTTTTATTGTTCAACCAGTTCTGCATCCTTCAATAGTAGCATAGTCCAGCCAACATTTTGCCATTTTTCTCTTGTAGATATACCTTGTCTAATGTTTTACTGAAGTCACTGCTTTTGCATGGTTAATTAAACTGGTTGCTTATATCAAAAAAGAAGACCAGGTTGGTTTGGCATCACTTGATGCTGATATTGAAGTTTGCAGATGATATAACAGTGATTGGTCTCATTTGGGACAACGATGAATCTGCATACAGACGGGAGGTTGAACAACTAGCCTCGTGATGCGACGGAACAACCTGGAACTGAACACACTCAAAACTGTAGAAATGGTGGTAGACTTTAGGAGAAACCCTCCCATACTATCACCTCTTACAATATTAGGCAACACAGTATCAACAGTAGAGACCTTCAAATTTCTAAGTTCTATCATATCCCAAGACCTAAAATGGACACCTAACATCAAAAACGTCATCAAAAAAGCACAACAAAGAATGTTCTTTCTCCGCCAACTCAAGAAGTTCAAACTGCCCAAGGAGCTGCTGATACAGTTCTACAGAGGAACTATTGAGTCTGTCATCTGCACCTCTATAACTGTCTGGTTCAGTTCTGCTACCCAACAAGACAGACACAGATTTCAGAGGATAATTAGCACTGCAGAAATGAGCGCTAGAATGCATGAATGCAACTCATTAAAATCCTTAGAAAGTGAGAGGTAAGAAGTTTAAAGAACAAAGGGCAATGTATAGATGTGACAAAAACAAACATAGATTGCAAAGATAGAAGTGTATGGGGAAACACATGAATGATGTTCATATAAACTAGGTTTAAGATATATTTTTCATATATGATGCTTTTAATTTCGGTGGCTTATTCCTCTCTGGGGAAATATTTATCCTGAAAGATAAATAATATGATGGGTATGCTAGAACCAATAGAAAATGTTGGATAATTTACGGTAACCAGATGTTCCACGTTCCCAGATAACTACACAGAAGTTGTGTGGTAGGGTCTTTGCACTTCCGTTTTGAGGCATGTTCTGTTGAGTCTTTTACCTTGAATTTCCAGGAATTTTCATTTAACATATTTTCTTTAAATAGCAGTAAACTGGAAAGAACCCTAATACCCCTAATTTAAAAGCACATTTTAAGGTATTTTAATGAAAGTAACGTATCAGTGTAATAGTTGCAATCTTGCAGGAATGAGAGCATATATAAAGATTTAAATCAATGAGAAATAATGCTAATGGTAAAGAGCATACTACCTCACAGAGTTAAAAATGGACTGTGTTTAATTACAGAATATAAGACGTGTGCTGGAATAAATCCTAAGTAATGTATCCCTTTGTGAAGATTGCAGTCACTTAATTCACTCCCTTTGCTGGGCATTTTGTTTCTATTAGAGCAGTATCTATATATATATTTCATTTTATGTAATTCTAGTTATTGTTCCTTAACTTGCCTGGATAATTTGAATTCAAACTTCTTGTGTTACTAAAATATCTGGCTAGTCAGAAAGAAACAGAATCAGAAAAGGATCTCTAGTACAGTGAATTGCTCAATAAACTCAAGATGCTAATATGAGAGACAGTACATACTGTATGACAGGGTTAAATTTTACATTAAAGGCCTTAAACTGAAATAAAAAATCACAACTTCATAAAGGCCCTGTAGGGATAAAAAAAGTTGTGATAGGATGTACAGTACTTCATGTTTTCCTACTGCTTATTTCAGTTGGTTAGTCGAAACAACTTACTCACTGAGTAGATAAACAGGAAGAAGAAAGAATAATTTAACAGTTTAAGGAAGAGTCCCTAACAATGTTTTTTCTCCAATCACATACTGTATACTCAAGTAATTGAAATATTGAAATGGGAATAAGAAGTAATAAAATATAACTACTCTGGGAGTCTTAAGAAACAATTGTGGACATGAACTGTTAAAAGTCTTCAGTGATGATCTGCAATGCTTGTGACATATTTGCACTCTTCCCTTCTAAGTACATGTCTTGTAGCAGCCTTGGAGAAAAAGCCAGAGGAATAAAGCAGGGGTGGGTTCTACTTACCTTTACTACCGGTTCGCATTGTGCCCACGTGCACTTGCTCGCTTTGCTCACGTGCATTCTCTTCTGCACATGCACAGAAGCTTCTGCGCATGCGCAGATCACTTCTGATGACGTCCGGGTCAGTGAGCGGAGCCTCCCGCCAGTTTTACTACCAGTTCTTGTGAACCGGGCCGAACCAGGGGCAAGCCACCACTGGAATAAAGCTATGAGTGGCCCTACTTCTGTTGATAGGAGAACATAAAGGGTTCACCAGATTAAACAATGGGAGATTTAACAAAGCTAACAGAGAAAGCAATTTGCCACAAGGAAGCAGCAAAGCAGCAAGAGTCATAATCAGAAGCAAACAGTTTACTGGGCTTTTGTTTACTCTAGGTGTTCAAGTGGACATTAGACAACTATCTGTGAAAATGGTTTAATTTGGACTTGCAGAAGATTAGACATGGTGTCCCAAATGTCCCTTGCAACGTTAAGATTTTAGAAATTGCAAACAATTTTCTAATCTGGTATAAACAGTTTCTGTTTAGATAGTCTGAAGAAATCATTTCCAGATTTCTGAGAATCATCTGAAATCTCAGATATATTAAGTATTTTTTTTTTATTAAGGAAGAAACAAGAGTGGAATTTATTACTTTGAGATCTAGAACATGGTCATCCCTAAGCATATATTTGCTCATTTCAAGAAATTGAAATCTTGTTTGTATTTATTCTAATTACTCTGATCCAGTGGTGAAATCCATTTTTTTTTTACTACCGGTTCTGTGGGCGTGGCTTGGTGGGCGTGGTGTGGTGTGGCTTGGTGGGTGTGGCTTGGTGGGTGCGGCAGGGGAAGGATATTGCAAAATCTCCATTCCCACCCCACTTCAGGGGAAGGATATTGCAAAATCTCCATTCCCACCCCACTCTGGGCCAGCTAGAGGTGGTATTTGCTGGTTCTCCAAACTACTCAAAATTTCCGCTACTGGTTCTCCGAACTGCTCAAAATGTCTGCTACCAGTTCTCCAGAACCTGTCAGAACCTGCTGGATTTCACCCCTGCTCTGATCTGTTTTAAGTTGTAGGTCACCCTGAAAGGTGAGTTAGGCCCAAGGACACAAATCAAAATTTATCATTGTATTAGATTTTAAAACCAGATTTGCCAGGCTTCAACTGTACTGCAATTGAAGTGGCTATAAATGCATTGATAAATTAATGAATGCCTGTAATGTTACATAGTCTCCATTTTCATGGACGTCTATGGGTAATCTTCAGTATATGCTTACAGACTCCTTTCCTCACACATCAAATATTTGAATGGAATACATGTATCTCTAGTCTAGTGTATGAATGATGTTCCTGGGAAGGTCTGAGATGAATGTCTTCCGTTCCTTCATCAGAATCTGGTTTCGGTTTTCTCCATATAGATAAAAATTTAATGTTCTATTCTAGTTCCTTAAGGATTACTTACTTTATTGCAATGGTCTTTTCTGTTATAGGCAATAACCTTCTCTATTAGTGTATGATAGCAAAAGATTTGTAGTTGTCCTTCAAGAACTTTTTTGTTTAGTGCTTGAATACTATTTATGCTGTACAGGCCTTATTCAAAGGGCTCATTTAAAAGGTCCCCTTTATTTTTTCCTAAGGAGATGAACTGTAAAGAATAATTTGTCCCACAGCTCTTCGAATAGCAGTTTTGCTACCATTACCTTTAATGGGATATGCATTGTGAAATTTGCCCATATCTCTTAATCTTTGTTTTTTCTTCATTTTTACAAATCACTAGGCCATGTTATGCAGTACAAAACCATACAGAAAGGAGATTTCTTTTAATATAGTTTGACTTTATAGTACATAGAGAAATAATGGTTTTGATTTTATTCATGGACTAATTTGGATTAAAAGAAATCTCTGGTGGGTCATTTAATTCATTCCTCTGCATTGTGTACAAAGCAAATTTCATTATCTATAAACGATTCCTGATAGCTGGCTTTAACTTTCATCTTTCTACTGAGAATGATTTTCCAGCATCTCCAACTAAGCACTAATGTATGAAGAGTTATGCACTTTATTGGATACTAGAATTAAATATGCTTGCTTTGTCATCATAATCCCCTAACTCCTTTTTTCAGTCTCGATAAATTAATGAGAATAATAAGAAAATGCATCTGACTTTCCTTATCATATTTGCAATGTTAGAATAAATACTTGTTTAAATTCCAGAAGTATTCCATTAGAGCTGTCATCAGTGGCACATGAATCTTCTTTAGGATAGGACCACAGATATTTATTCAAGTTCTCCTGCTTTTTAATGTTTTTTTTCTTTTGAAAGAAGCATTAGAAATGAATGCAAACTTCTGATACAGAAGCATGCATTCCTATAGATACAAGAAAGAGGATCAAAGATTCAGTTAAGTCTATATCAGAGGTGGGTTTCAAAAATTTTAGCAAGGGGTTCTCTGCCCGGTTGCTGGGTGGGCATGGCCATGGTGGGCATGGCCTCGTTGGCCTCCTGCACCATGGTGGGGGGGCCTTTCTGCCCTTCCCAGGCTCTAGAGGCTATCCTTGAGCCTCCGGAAGGGTGAAAATGGCCTCCCCAGGCTCTGGAGGCCCTCTGGAGGCTGGAAATGGGCCCATTTCTGGCCTTCCTGAACTCCCAGTAGGCCCGTTTTTTGCTCTCCCCATGCGCAACCTGCCTTACCTGCATCCAAAACGGGCCGCATGGGGACTCCTGGCAGGGGAGGGGATCAAGGGAGGGGATCAAGGGGATTCTGCCAAAGGCCATAACTGTGAAAAACGGCCATAAGTCACAGTTTTCAGTGCTGTTGAACTATGGACAGTCACTGAATGAACTGTTGTAAGTTGAGGGTTACCTCTGCATTTAGTTTGAAAAGATTCTACTTATATGGTATATGCAAATAAAGAAGTGAACTGTAGCTGGAGTGTTTTCTGTTGTTCTTGGACTAGGCCTGACAGAATCTTAATGTACTTCATGTTTCAGGAAGTGGCAGCATTTGACATCTGTCAGAAATGGTGTAGGATCTCCTGCTTGGGCAGGAGGTTGGAATAGATGACCTACAAGGTCCACTCCAACTCGGTTAATCAGTTAAACCTGTTAAATGACTTGGCTGTTCCAGAAAGTCCTTGCAGATATGGTGGTTACTTTCTTGCATTAATTGACTTTTTTTCCCCTCGATTTATATGCCGCCCTTCTCCGGAGACTCAGGGCAGCTTACAATACGTTAAGCAATAGCCTTTATACTTTTTGTATATTTATACAAAGTCAGCTTATTCCCCCCACAAACTGGGTCCTCAATTTACCTACCTTAGAAAGGATGGAAGGCTGAGTCAACCTTGAGCCTGGGGAGATTCGAACTTGCAGTAATTGGAGGCAGCTGAATGTTAATAATAGGCTATTAGTCTGCTGTGCCACCAGACTGCTCCTAGTAAGATTGTTTTCTGTGATATGACAACGATTATAAAGTTGAGGGTTTGGAAGCTTGGTTATTTTTTTTATTCTTTTTTTTATTTCTAAGAGGATATAATATCAATATTCCATATCAATCACCAGGAGTCCAGCTTAGTTGGAAGGACAACTGCAGTGGTTAGAGTGCAGTCCTGCAGGCTACTTCTGCTGACTGCCAACTGCCTGCAATTTGGCAGTTCAGATCTCACCAGGCTCAAGGTTGACTCAACCTTCCATCCTTCCAAGGTAAGTAAAACGAGGAGCCAAATTGTTGGGGGCAATAGGCTGACTCTGTAAACCACTTAGAGAGGGCTGTAAAGCACTGTGAACTGGTATATAAGTCTAAGTGCTATTGCTAATGCCATTGCTATTTTTTGTACTCATTATATAGCCTTCAGTTAGATACTCCATGCTTATATATTTCCAGTTCCAAGCAATTGTTATCATAGAATCTTACTCAATACAGACAACTGTTTCTTGAGTAGATTTATATAACTACTGGTATTATCTATTCAACATAGTCCTTTGGAATTTCAACCAATATAAAAGCATAAAACAAGAGCATTTAATAGATAACTAGCCCACCACAGTGCAAACTAGAAAGCTAACTGAAAATAAGCAAGAACAAATTACTGATAGAACTAAATCTAAAGAATGGTAAAGTTTAAAAAGTCTTAACAATTACGTGAAACGTGGTTGCCTGCAGGAAAAGAGAGGGGTCAAATGACAAATCACACATCTCAGTGTTGGGATGCAAATGCTAACCTTTAAAGCTTCCTTGTGTGATGCAAATACAAAAAGACAGGGCCTGTATCCTTAACAGTATATCACAACTCACATTTCATCATTTTGGCAACATCATGGCTAGCTGCAGATATCTGCAGTAAAATATTAAAATGTCTTAATGTCTCAAAGAATAGAAATATTTTCATCTTTCACACCAAATAGTCAGTAAATACAGTTTCCTGAGAAATGCATTTTACAGTTGGGTGCCACCATAGAAAAGACTCATTGTTTGGCAGTGACATATCACAAAGAGACTTTATATAACCTTGTCCCAAGTAGTATTGACAGCTGTACTTTGAGCTGCAGGTAAAGCACATGAAAAACTTCTGGTATGATACAATTGAAAGAGTGAATCCAAGCAGACAATTTTGCCATTCTGGATTAGATGAAGCTTTGGGATTGTTTTCAAGGAAGCCCCACAAACAGTGTATTTCAATAGAGGAAGTCCTCAACTTACTACAGTTCATTTAGGGTTAGAGTTACAAGGGTTAGAGTTACAACATCACTGAAAAAAAGTGACTTATGACCATTTTTCATACTTACAACTGTTGCAGCTCCTCCATAGTCGCATGATCAAACTTCAGATGCTGGGCAATTGATTCATATTTATGACGGATGCAGTGTACTGGGATGGTGTGATAATCTTTTGAGACCTTCTAATCAACCCCATCAAATTCAATGGGGAAAGTCAGATACACTTAACAACTGTGTTAACTAACTTAACAGCTGCAATGATTCACTTAACTGAGGCAAGAAAGGTCGTAAATGGGACAAAATTCACATAACTGTCTCACTTAGCAACAGAAATTTTGGGCTCAATTGTGGTTTTAAGTTGAGGACTACCTGTAATTTAGCTTAGAAATTTGCAGAATACTTTACTCCAGGCAAAGGTGTACTTAAAGTATTGGCTTAAATTTCACATTGGCTACACTTTTAAATATACTTAATGTTGTCTTTCACTTAGCTGGGTTATTTTACTATTTAACCAATTATTGCAAAATTGTATAAAAAAGACAGTGAAATCACAATTCTGAGGAGGAGAAATATGGCTGAGGAGAAATATACATAAAGGGCCTACGATAAGAGAAGAAAACATATATTTGACCTCTACAGGGAGGAAACATGTGATGAGGGTGTGGCTAACTGATGAGGATTAATTAGTCCAAAATAGATTTATATTAGTCTCCCAAAGGGCAGCAAACTGTTTGCTTGTTGTCTGGAAAAGCCTAGAACTAGTGAATTGTGATTTCACTGAGCTATGGCAGCATTTTGAAAATCTTGGTTTACGTAGGAGAGTACCCGGCTGAGGAGAAATACACATAAAGGGCCTACGATAAGAGAAGAAAACATACACACACACACACACACACAAAGACATCTCCGTGATCATGTGGCCGGCATGACTAAATGCCAAAGGCACACAGAACGCTGTTACCTTCCCACCAAAGGTGGTCCCTATTTTTCTACTTGCATTTTTTTATGTGCTTTCGAATTGCTAGGTTGGAAGAACCTGGGACAAGTAACCGGAGCTCACCCCGTTACGCGGCACTAGGAATTCGAACCGCTGAACTGCTAACCTTTCGATCGACAAGCTCAGCATCTTAGCCACTGAGCCACCGTGTCCCTTTATATATATATATATATATATATATATATATATATATATATATATATATATATACACACACACATATACACACACACACGTACATATATGCACAACACACACACACACACAAACATATAAATGAATATTTGGCTGGTAGAAAATTACCATTGTTTTTAGTCATTTTGGATTACCTTCAGATGCTTGTTGATTTTTATTTTTTTGTATTAGCACTTTCCACTAACACAATAACATTTGTGTCTCTCCTGCCTATGACTTTAATACACAGAGACATTTTAATTGCACTACATTCCTGAGTAATCATTTTATGATGGGTTTATTGCCACCTCTCCCTTATCAGGGCATGCCACTGTTACTGGCCTTGGTGATAAATTACCGTTTAGAGAGAGGGAAGACAGTCCCACTTTAACAAGTGCAATAAAGCTCTTTTTAGACCAGGAGAGTTCAGTGCTTTTCTCATTCATCATACACCCTCTGTGATTTTACACAGATTTTACACTGTTGATTAGCTCATTAGTGGGGTTAATTGGATACATTAACTGGCAGAATTACAGCCTGACAATGAACCAGAGGCTGCAGTATTATAAATGACAGACAAACTATAGACATACATGGGTAGCCTGAAGGAAGTTTTTTTTCTTCTTCTTCTTCTTTGATTATATTTCATTAGGTTTTAATTCTTTCCTGCTTCTTATTAACTGACTCCACATGAACATTTTCCACGACACAGATTAAGTTAAGGTTCTGCATAGTTTCCATAGGTTACTATGTTTTCATCTACAACCCACAATTGACTTGAAGTAGAATCTAATTAGTAGGTTTCAAAGTAACCGCACTGGCAGGTTTTAAACAGAAGATCCCTTCTCACTTGATGAAAAAAGCATCAAACTAAAACAAATTTTCCTTTGTGAGGGTGGCAGTCACCATTATCAACAGTGTCTTTGATTAAAGCGCATTTTGCGTTAGGATAAAGAAGTGGATATTCCCAGTTTAGAGCGGTTTATTTCATCATGGTGGCTTCAGATGTTTTGGGTATGCTTTCTATCATCTCTACACAACATAGCCATTGGTTAGAAGTGGGAAAAAATGTAGGCCCAAACATTCAGGGCACACAGTAAAGCTTTATATCAGATTCTTGTAAAAATCCAACTTTCTCAGAATAACAAGAATCCTGTGTATCTTTTCAAGCTTATCTAAGATACTGATATGGTTATATCTGGATGTCTCCATTAGGAAGTGACTGTTCCTTTATCTTAGTTGTGAAACATAATAATTCTTCCAGCATTCAGAAACTCAATAAGGTATATGTTTGTCTGATATGGGACTTTCCTATGTGGTGGTTTGTTTTTGTATTGGATTATTTTTTTACTGTGTTATGGAGTGTCCTCTTTTTTTTAATTTTTCTTGTAATTTGTTTATCAGCTGCCCAGAGTTATATATTTAAATTGGATAGTGATATAAGTTTTGAAAACAAATGAATAAAGTTATATTTTTCACCTCACTACAATACAAAAGCAACTTAATTGGATTTAGCTTTAAAAAATGGAGGCAGGGGAGAGAATATATTCCATGACTCATTAAAGTTGTTTCGCAAACATATCCCTTTATATACATGAAAGCATATAAGCTGGTTTTACAGCTCTCTGTTTGAGTATAGACATTGTTCATGGTGAAAGATTATGATTGAAAAGATGTTATCCATCCTCTTCTAACTACTAGTCTCTAATTTTTAGTGATAGTAGTTTCAAGAGATTAAATATCTTGAAGCTGTTTGAAAACTGAGTTGGAAAATGGAAGCCTTTGTGAACATATAATAGTGAATTCACTTTTTACGAAGTGACTATTTACTATTTACTAAGTCTGCACTACTATTAATCTTCTCATGTTCCCATCACTCATCTCCTTCCACTTATGACTGTTGACTGTAACTTTGTTGCTTGTATCCTTACAATTTATATTGATATTGATTGTTTCCTGATTGCTTATTTGTTCCCTACAACTATCATTAAGTGTTGTACCTTATGATTCTTGATGAACGTATCTTTTCTTTTATGTACACTGAGAGCATTTGCAGCAAGACAAATTCCTTGTGTGTCCAATCACACTTGGCCAATAAAAAATTCTATTCTATTCTATTCTTTGACTCCTAGAAGACCAGTTTGAAATTAGTTGAAATTGCTTCTGTAAAAAGATACATTTTTTTAAAAAATCCAAACAAACAGACTCCCTTGTTGTTCAAGATAAGAAATTTATATAAAACCATTTTTAACAGGGAGCATGAAATAATTTATTGGTTTGGCAGGCCCAAATTCAAAAAGCTAAGCAACATCGATAATGGAAACTTTTCTGCCCCTTTAGTGTCAATTTATTTATTTATTTTATTGTTTAGATTTTTATCCCTTTATTACATTTATTTATTCATCCCAAAGGTGCTTTTTCAGGAGGCAACTAGACTTTCTTGTTTTTTCTTTTGAAGACGTTTCGCTTCTCATCCAAGAAGTTTCTTCAGCTCTGACAGGATCCTTCCATTCCCCACTATCCTGTCAGAGCTGAAGAAGCTTCTTGGATTCCTCCAATTTTTTCCCCACAACAACGCTCTTCTGAGGTTGGTTGGATTAAAGACAGAGGGACCCAGCCAGTTTTCATGCCTAAGGCAGGACTAGAACTCATAGTCTCTTGTTTTCTAGGCCAGCACCTTAACCGTTCCAAACTGACTTTCAATTTACACTTTTAAAATATCAGGTGAATCATTTGCAAAACTACAGTTATTCCTTATTTATTTGATAAGAGAAAAAAATGCTATCTTATTCATTTTTTAAAAAAAGGGGGAGCAGGTTTGGTCAATAATTTTATACTTTTTAGATTTGGAAATTTATCCCTTTGAGTAGAGGATTATTTTCTCATAAACCAGCGAAAAGCTACTATTATCCGTTAATTACTAGTAATGGAGTGAAACTGGAAAGTAATATTATATGGCATGTACCATCAATGATATTATACATGGTGCTTTTTGACAGATTTATTCAGATTTAATTTTTCAGCTCTGCTAGAGCTAAACATTTCATTCTGAAATGGTTATAACTTTACAAATATTAGAAATCTAGTTTGATCAAAAAATGCCTGCACATAAACAGCAGAAGAATAAGATTGGCATCTCGCCCAGAACTGTGGAGAAAGAAATAAGAAAAAAACCCAGAAGATTTAATGAGCGGTTATTTTATTTTTGTTTGTAAAAATTATAGACTGTACAACACTAGTATATTAGATATATCTTTAAGGACTCTCTAATGTATTTTTGAACTTTGGTGTTGGAGAAGACTCCTGAGAATATAGTGGACAGCCAAGAAAATATATATTTTTAATGGATTTTTAAACAATTAAGAAATCTCACTCAAGGAGCAAGTGACACCAAGTACCTATTATACTTTGGACATATTATACAAATACTGGATAGATGACTGGCAGCAAGATGGATGGACTCAGTTTCAGTGCTGATGAATGCAACATTAGAAGATCTGAAAGACCAGATAATGGACAGATGGATCATAATGGAGAAAATATGTCTATGTGGTTGCTAAGAATCAACAATGACTTGGTGACAATAGTCAACTAAAAAAAATGGAATAGTCCCTGTCTGATATTTATCTTGAATGGCTAATATCCATCTCATGTACATAATGAGCTCTGGTGGCACAGTTGTTGAAGTGCAGTATTGCAGGCAAACTCTGTCTACAGCCTGGAGTTCAATCCAGGCTGTGGACACTCTGGAGGGCTCAAGGTTAACTCAGCTTTCCATTTTTTTCTACAACAAACCTGTGTCATCTTAGAGTGACTAACTGGCTCATAACATAGTTATTGTGTGAACATCTATGACTAAAAGTGGGTTTGACTGAAACCCACAATCTTATCAATTCTAGACCACTGAGTTTGGAACTGAGGCTGAAATTTGGAACCACTTTGTAGTGGTGGACAGTGAGGGAAGGATCAGGGAGTGACTTGGATGACTGGTGGTGAGGAAAGCTGGCTGGGGGCCACCAGCAGTTGAGGGTCAGTCCTCTTCTCTGGAAGAAGGGGGCCAAGGGAACATGCCAGAATGGGGAGTATTGATGCAGTTTTCCCCCTAGTATCCAGATGGGGGCATGTCATTCTAGGGGTGGTTACTGGATTAGAAGATCCATCTCGATTCTACTGTGTACCCTTCACTGTTTTAGCTATTTCTTTGCTAATTTTAATGCAATTATTATCTTACTGTTTTAATCTTGTACAGTACATTATAAGCCACCCAGAGTCATATGCCAATGAGAATGGGTGTCGAATAAATATAAACAAACAAACAAACAAAGTGACAGGCAGTTCCAGGTCAGCTGAGAAGGAGGAGTAATTTTTAAATCCCTGCCAGTTTCCCACAGGCAACATCAATGGGGATGCCACAAAAAATTAGAAGCCGCTCCTTCGCTATTGGGTTTTTTTGGCCTACCTTTGGCCATCAGATTCTCTATTTAGGTAAGGAAATGTTTCTGAAAGATTGATCCAATGGGTCATGGGTTGTCTAGTATTAGTTTAAAACCTTGATTCCATGTAAATGTATCTTCATTCTCCCTTTCACATAAAAAAGTAATTATGATGGGAAATGTTTGAATAAAACTTCATTGTTCTCACATATTGAATAAAGAAATGAGACATGGTCCTTCATCCTTCTTTTCAGACAAATTTCACACAAGCAAACTGCCAGTCTATTTAGTGCAGAAAATTAATATTTAAAGGACATCACATTTAAAGGACATCACATTTGCCGGGCCTATTCTCAATGCAAGGGTCTATGTTGGTATACAGCAGATATTTAATAGTGAGTATTAAATTATTATTCATGCGAGTAACCTTAGAAAAAATGAGATTAATGTTCTAAGAAGGAGACAGCTTGTCTCCTAATCAGGCTTACAGATGGTAGTGCAATAGGAAACCTTGTATTGTGGCATGTTTCATAAGTAAACAAACAATGTCTTTATTCTCTTCACTTTTTTGTAAATCAAGGCATTGCAAAGTAAATGTTTTATTTGGCAAGGATTCAATATTTGCCATTTCCATACAAATCCTTTCCTCGTTCAATTGGACATAAAGTACCCTTTGAAACTGTACTGAAATGGTATCCAAGATACTAATGTAATTTCCTGGGAATTCACTTATGTTTGTTATTAAATATAATTATTTTGCTTTTGTTCCTGGAAAGGCAACTTTTTAAAAGTCTATCTGAATAGTAATATTCCCAAGGCTCTCTACATGGCCTTTAGCAGTGGTGGGATTCAAGTAATTTAACAACCGGTTCTCTGCCCTAATGATTTCTTCCAAAAACCAGTTTGCCCAACTGCTCAGAAATTTAACAATCGGTTCTCCCGAAGTGGTGCAAACTGGCTGAATCCCACCACTGGCCTTTAGGCTCTGAATGGAGATTTGTTTGACTGGCCAGATGATTCTGGAGCCATTTAATTTTATAGCTGTTTATTTAAATTGAAAATACTTACTTTAAATTTAAAACTTTACTTTTTAATACTCCAATAGATGAGGATTTTCAGAATCACCTTACTCCTTTTATTCCAATCCAACTGAACCCCAGGTCCCTTCTTCAAAGTAATATAGTGGTTGAACATGATGTTGCTGTGCTCTCTAAACAAATTGTCTTTAAATACTTTCTGCAGCCAAGATAAAAAATGTAGGTGACATAGGGCATTTGAAGAAACCTGGCTGCCAATTATTGCTGCTATGTGATGTTTGAATGTAATAATACTGAAAGACCATGTGGAAACATCAAGAAGAGTTGTTTTCCTCTTTAAAGAGCCTACCACTGTTCTAAATTCACCAGATTGAATGGTGAATTTGAAAAAAAGCAAGAGGAATTTCTTCGAAACTTCATACATTTCAGAAATCCAAGTTGGCTAATTTACATTAAGATTTTCCATTAAAAGTCAGAAAGAATATCTATGGCCTCAACGTTCATTGAAATGAGCATCTACAGCAGAGGTGTCAAACTCGATTTCATTGATGGCCGTATCAGGGTTGTGTTTGACCTGGGAAGACCGGGGGGGGGGTATGGCTGGGGTGGGTTTGGCCAGGGGGGCGTGGCCAGATTTATGTCACCCATGTTGGGGGCATCTGTGGTGGCCTGAGCGGGGCTGGGGGGGGGGCTCCTGGACTCCGTTTGTGCGTTTGTCTGCTATGGCCTCCTGCAGCCATCTGCCAACAAAAACGGAGCTTTGTTTTAGCTGGCAGAGGGTTGCAGGAGGCCGTTGCGACTGAAAATGGAGCCTAGGAGGGCTGTGTGTAGTCCTCCTGAGCTCCGTTGGCACTGGCAGTGGCGCCATGGGCTGGTCCTTCACTATTTCCAGGGCAACCCTGCAGGCCAGATGTAAGCACCCCACGGGCTTGATCTGGCCTGCAGGCTTTGAGTTTGACACCCCTGATCTACAGGCTCAAAATTGGAATTGGTTGGAAAAGGAATGAATCATATGTGCAAACAATAAATAATTAGAGGGACAAGAACTGTATAAAATCACAATAGGCAGGTCTAAGCCATATTTTAAAATGGAGACAAATACAACTTTTATCTTAGAAGGGTCTTGAAGAAATATGATGAAAGCAGTGGGAGCATTTTCCATTTATTATGCAGAATCACAGTACGGTAGAATGAGGTTTACAGGAAACTAAAATGAATTCTCAGTTCATTTTTAATTGCAGTGTTCTATGATTAGTCATATAACTTGCTTAGTACCGCACAGGAAGTGTGTTGCATTCTAACAAGTCATTAATGTAATTTAACCAACCGTGCTGAGTAGTGTTATGCTTTTGAGATAAGTCAAAAATTCTTATGTTATTTGCAGCTTAAACATTTTGGAGCTAGGATCACATTTGCAATGAAATATATTAATTTGCAAAGGAGTGAAATGCTCCTTTGGCCTACCTGAGTTTATGGAATTTTAACTGTCTATTGTATTTTCAGAAGGCTAATTTGAAGCAGTGCTGTTCTTGCTCTAAATGTCACTACAAGTTGACCTGGACATCACAGGCTGATTCAAGGCAACACGTCAGTGTAGAATTTCAAACTATTGCACCTTGATGCCTTATGCTGAAACCAGTTACAGGTAGTCCTTGATTTACAACCATTCATTTAGTGTCCACTTGAAGTTACAACAGCACTTAAAAAGGGGACATATGACCACTTTTCACACTTTTGACTGTTGCAGCATCCCTGTGGTCATGTCATCAAAATTCGGACACTTGACAACTGGCTCATATTTATGACAGTTGCAGTGTCCCAAGGACACATGATCACCTTTTGTGACCTTATGGAAAGCAAAGTCAATGGGGATGCCAGATTCATTGAACAAACCATGTTACTAATTTAACAACTGCAGTGGTTCAATTAACAATTGGGCAAAGCTCATTTAACTGTTTCACTTAGCAATAGAAATGTTGGCATCAATTGGGATTGTAAATTGAGGACTCCCTATAATTCAGTTCAGTCCTTGTGTTAGTCCAGTGAAAAAGGAGACCAGTTTAACCTGGGCAGAGGTGGGCTTCACATAATTTAACAACTGGTTCGCCCCAGCACCAAAAATGTGAGTGTGCACGCTTGGTGAGCTCCCCTTCTATTCCCTCATCTAAGTCGTTTATGAAGATATTGAAGAGTACTGGGCCTAAGACGGAACCTTGTGGCACCCCACTGCTTACTTCTCTCCATGTAGACTTAGACCCCTTAAGGACTACTTGTGGAGTACGGTTTGTCAGCCAGTTGCAAATCCATCTGGTGGTGAAGCTATCTATCCCACTTTTTTCTAGTATCTAGTATCAGATTATTTTAATCTACAAAGCACTTGTCAATTTGCAAAGCTTTCAAGTTGCCATGAGCGGGAGGGAGGGAGAACTGAAGTGAATTCCATACATTCTTTCTGACCGCAATCAGAAGGAGGGTGTTAGGTTTCACAGCCAGCCAAAGTGGTTAATTGGAGAATGTGATTTATGACATGGCCAGAGAGGAGGGGAGAGACAGGGTCATAGGGGAACATAAATGTACATGGGATCAGTCCTAACTGCATCCGAGTATTGCCGGAATGTTGCTCCTAATAAATGACTATATTTCCTTTGAAGTTTGGATCATGGCTCATGAATTATCTTTCAGAAACTTGACAGCACTATTGTAACTCTTGAAGTTGCTGTTTTGGAAAAACAGGAATTTAACTTCATCACTGAGTGAGTGATTGCTGATCTCATATACCCCAAAAGATTACAATGCTAAATGTGATGCTTTTTAAAATTGTTAATGGAAAAGGTATTGAAATCTATCCCATACCTAAGGAGCCTGCAGGAGCATACCTAACCTATCTTCTCCTTGCTTTCCCTACTTAATGCCAATTTAAATCCTACATCTGCATAGCCATTCTATGCATCTGATAAAGTAAGCTGCAGTTCACAGAAGTTTATGCCTTTTAATAAAATTTGTGCTTCCAAATTCCTGATTATTATTATTTTTTTGTCACCACAAAGTAACACAGCTCTCCTACTACAATTTCTAAGCACAATAGTATCTGTGAGCCAGTGTGGTATGGTAAAAAAGGTGTGAGTAGCTGCAGGGGAGAGGCTGCTAAATTTGCCTCCTTGAGCTTCTGCAGGATATATATCTAACCAACTTAAAAATAGGTCCCATTTTTTCCCCTCCAGCATGTGTCTATTTATACACAGTACAAGGGATTATATCCAGTTAAACTCTGTCCTAAATCCAGTGAATGCAGCAAAGTTGGAGGATGGAGTTAGGCATTGCGTATATAATCATACCGCTTAAGTCTTTTCTATATATTTATATTTATCATCCTACATCATATATTCAGAGCGTAAAGATCTAGTTTGCTGACTTGTGACTGGACATTGAAACATTGACAATACAGTTATGATCTTAACCAGCTTCCTTGTACTCGCTATAACTGTTAAGTTGTATGAAAATTGTATTCTTACATCCTTAACCTTAGTTCCTTAATAGGAGTGTAACATATTGGAAGATTAAAAAGAAAAATTCACAGAAACGTGTTCCAGATGTAAAGCCTGTTTTCAGATTGCCTTCATGTTATGTAGCCCAAGCGTGATGACAGACAGATGTGACATATCTTGAGCAAAGTCTTGACTAATTATATTTTCAAAGTGCACTTGAAAACTGTACTGTAGCCCATTGCAAGGCCCTGTTTAATTAAAAAGTCCTAGAGAAAATAATCAGCAGGTGGGAAAGCTAAGAACACACAAACAAAAGGCAGAGTGCTTTAGAAGCCAAGGTCTGTTCAACAACAGGGAAGATTAAAAAATTTCTTTGTCCCATTAAGCGTGCTTTGTTTTTCAGTCTTTTTAAAAATTTGGTAGATGAGTCTATTGGTCTATAGTAGTCCGTGGCTTACGACCACAATGGAATCCAACATTTCTATTGTTAAGTGAGAGATTTGTTAATTGAGTTTTGCCCCATTTTGCAACCTTTCTTGCCACTGTTGTTAAGCGAATCAGTGCAGTTGATAAGTTAGTAACCCGGTTCAGTAGTGGGTTTCAAATCCTGTTGCTACCGGTTTGCTCATGGGCGTGTGTGCACTCACACTTGCACGCAACACTTCTGTGCATGCCAGAAGGTTCTGCGCATTCACAGAGACATCCGGGTGGGTGGGCGGAGCCTCCCGCCGCCACCGCTACCTGTTCGCCCAATCTGGGGCAAACCAGTAGCAACCCACCACTGACCCGGTTGTTAAGTGAATCTGGCTTCCCCACTGACTTTGCTGGTCAAAAGGTCACAAAAGGAGATCATATAACTCCAAGACACTGCAACTGTCATACATATGAACCAGTTGCCCAGTATCTGAAGTCAGGGATGTGTTCTACTTACCTTTACTACTGGTTTGCATTGTGCCTGCGCGCAACTTTGATGACATCCGGGTCAGTGGGCGGAGCCTCCCACCGGTTTTACTACCGGTTCTTGCGAACCGGTCTGAACCGGGAGCAACCCACCGCTGTCTGAAGTTTGATTATGTGACCATGGGCATGCTACAAAGGTCCTAACTGTGAAAAATGGTCCTAAGTCACTTTTGTTCAGCGCCCTTGCGAACTTTGAATGGTCACTAAATGAACTGTTGTAAGTTGAGGACTACCTGTATTCGATTGCAAGCAAGAAGATCCTGTCCTATTCTATTTCCATGCTTCCTCAAGAAAAAAACCCAGGAGAACCCAATAATGTCACTTCCTTATAATCTGATGTGCCAAAATTCGAATCTATAGTCAGTTCTGTATAACTTCTCCACTAAAATATTTTGAAAGATTTGAGCATATTTATACTACAGACTTTGATTGATTTATTATCTCTCTAGGGATCCCTCAGACGTAGGAGCTCTGCCAGAGCACTTCTACACAATTCCAATACCAAAGATTCATTTGGGAGACCTTAAATACAGGTAGAAGCCAAATAAGTAGGTGGCATACATACAGTATATCTTTGTTCTAGTGCTATTATTAGCTTTAGTTAATATTCACAGATACAAATCTGCATTTAAGACTATTTCTAGTCTTTTAGACTATTTCTGGCAAAAGTGTTCAGAGTAGCCAGGAGGAATGACACAAGTATACAGTATCTTTGCGCTAAAAGAAGCACCATGTCAGCTTGTAGTATATTGTATAACTTAATATTCCCTCTGTGAAAAGTTTTGAATGCTTTATATAATGAGATGACATCAGAAGTGCACCTCCTTAACAACTCCAAGCCTTTTCCGGTGATGGGTTCAATGAAGACTCCTTCATTACTTTTTGGTTAGATCTTTCAGTGTATGCATGTCTTCAAGAGAGAGTCCCCCCCCCACCCACAGAAAAACCAGTTAAAAATTGCACCTTTAATACAAAGCAAGAATTTTTGCATTTTAATAAATTATATTAGTCTTCACTATATAACGATTTACAGTATATAATTCATAAATTGCCTACGATGGCATCTCTATATAAATATATTTTGTAGTATAGGTATAAATGTTTGAATTAATCAAAGGCTTTTTAAAAGAAAATAATAATTTCAGCACCGAGGCCTAATCAGAGGTGAGTTTCAGCAGGTTCTGACCAGTTCTGGAGAACCGGTAATAAAAATTCTGACTGGCCCTGCCCCCATCTATTCTCTGCCTCCCAAGTCTCAGCTGATCGGGAAGAAATGTGGATATTGCAGTAACCTTCTCCTGGATTGGGAAGGGAATGGAGATTTTACAGTATCCTTCTCCTGCCATGCCCACCAAACCATGCTATGCCCACCAAGCCATACCCACCGAACCGGTAGTAAAAAAATTTGAAACCCACCACTAGGCCTAATTGTGTGTAGCCTCTTCTTGCATATGCTGCCCTCTATGTTTTCCCAATTCTTTTCTTTGTAGTGGGAAAATCAGTAACAATATACCGTGTTTCCCCAAAAATAAGACCCTGTCTTATATTTTTTTGAACCCTGAAATAAGTGCTAGGCCTTATTGCCATGTGCTCAAAAGCCTGATTAGGCTTATTGTCAGGGGATTTCTTATTTTGGGGAAAACAAATTATATACATATATAATATTTCTGAAATCACATACTAAAGATTTGTACCAGCGGTGAGTTTCACACCATGTTACTACTGGTTTGCCACACGAGCGCACACTTGCTTCGCGCCCTTGGTTTGTGCACATGCCTGCCTTCCGTGCATGGCCCTGGCCTCAAAAACGTGCCTAAATAGGATGCCATAGAGCCGGGGCGAGTGGGCAGGCCCACTCGCGATTTTCACTAATGGTTTGGGCAAACCAGTCCAAACCGGCTGAATACCACGTTTGATTTGTACTGAACCACAATAAACTGTGAATTTTGACTGCCTAACTACCACATTTTTTGGAGTATAACACGCACCGGACTATAAGACGCACCTACCTTTTTTGGTGAGGAAAAGAAGAAAAAGAAATCTGCCTCTACCTCTGAGCAATTTTGCCTCGTTGCAGCAAACAGCAAACAGCCTGCTTTACTTTCATTTTCATTTTCAGCATAGCTTGATTAGCACAAGGAAAAAAAATCTGCTCCAGCAATTTACCTCTTTGCAGCAAGCAGCAGGGGCCTGGGCAAAGCAGCTGAGAGCAAATCAGCTGAGAATCGGGAGCCAAATCCAATCAACTTGTGCTAATTAGGCTGTGCTGAAGCTGAAAGGAGCTGTTTTTTCTTGCTGTTTGCTGCAAGGAGGTAACTGCTGCAAGGCAGAGACCAAAGGGTGGGGGCCAGTGGGTGGGCGGGGCTACATTTGGTATATAAGATGCACCTAAATTTTCACCCCCTTTTAGGGGGGAAAAAGGTGCATCTTATACTCCGAAAAATATGGTACTTACAGGATTCCTCCCTTGCTTGGCTTATGAAAGGCCTTGCAGCTGACCTGTGTGTAAAACTCCTGCACAGAATTGTATAGAATCCTGTCAAATACAAGTTTTCATTTGTGAAATCAGAACAAACAAAGGCAAAACATTCAGTGGCATCTAAGAAGCTGGAGCTTTCAGCTTGAATATGTTGAACAACACTAGAATTTAAATTCTATGACAAGGCCCCAAAATTTCACCAAGGCTTCGCAAACGTGTGTTCAACTAAAACAGGTCTTCATAAAACCTCTTTATCTTTCTACTCCTCTTTCTTCCAGAGATCAAAGTGAGAAAAATAACATTTTCCTCCTCCAATTTTCTCCTAGAAAAAATCTCTGGAGTGGTTTGCTCTGGGAGACAGCATGTGACATCTTGCCAAAATCACCCACTGAGGCTTCACAATGGAACCCGGATTCCAAACTAGATTTCTGAAGCCTTCATCTAACACTAACTACTATGTCATAGTTCAAAAGACATTCTGAGTTAACACAGCTTGATCTGTCAACACTGCAATATTTTTAGGGCGCAGAAACAAAGTAAAATACAGAAGAGGCTAAGAGTGCCTTACAAACATGCAAGGTATCTTTCGGTTATTATTTGGTAATCATAACCAATCTCACACATATGTGTGATTAACTTTTGATGCAGGTCATTGCCTTTTATGGAAATCAGTAATAATGAGGAAGGACGTGTTTACTTTTGACTCTGCTTTGAAATGAAGTTTAGAAACAATAATTCTGACTTGATTTTTTTTTTTTTTGAAAAAAGAAATACTTCATTTTTATGGAAATGCTATAAAACCTGCAAATCAAAGGAAAATAATGAAGTTCGGCATACCTATCTGATAGGGTTGGTTCAAGCGGCGCCATGTTGAAGAATTGCCTGTGTGATTTACATCCTTCATTTGGACAGTACAATAAGACTGTAGATACCTAATTAACTGCAATCATTTTAATCTACTGTGATGATGGATAAGTAGGCATTATCCTTCTCATTTGAGTCAATAGCATATTATGAGCCCAATATGCATATCATTTGCTATAAAACATAGCATTTGGCAAAGATACTCTGGCATTAGCTTCCACTTATTTTCTCAAAAGAATAATAGACCATATCTATACTTACAGGAGAAGCTTGCTAGGTTTAAATGCATAAGACCCTGTAGAACAATCAAAGCCATCAAGATTTATTCTGGGAATTAACTTTTTTAAGATTTTCAGGTGCAGCACAAAAATCATCTTTCTGTTTGCATGGATGCTGAATGCTGCAGAATTCTAAGCACAGCAATATTGAAAAAAATATAAAATAAAATAAAAAAGCCCTGCACTGACGAAAGGTTTATATTAGAGCCAAGGCAAGAAGTGTGCCCCCCCTCTCTCTCCCTTCCTCTCTCTCTCTCTCTCTCCCTCTCTCTCTCTCTCTCTCTCTCTCTCTCTCTCTCTCTCTCTGTGTGTGTGTGTGTGTGTTTAACCTATTAGTTTTTAGGACTGGCTTACATTTCTCCTAATTATTTCACAAAACATATTATACGATACCCTCCAGTCAGCATCATTTACATAAAACATGTGGCAAAAAAGACACAAGAAGCAAAAAGTCACTTCATCAATATTTGTCTCACTCTGAGATAAGTTATGTCTGTCTCAGCTCTACTCAAGGATGTTTCTCCATTTGAACAAATCCCTATCAAGAGTACCCAAAGAACAAACATGTTGTTTGGAGCTGCCATAAAACATACTGGTGGAGCATTCTTTCTTGCTTGGAAGTTGCAAGACCATTCTCTATTTATCTCCGTAGAATCTTAAAAAAAAAAAATAATATGGAGACTTCTCTATAATCAGCCCACCTTTTCTAATAGTGCCATATTTCAACACTCATTAAGATACAGTGATGGTACTCCTGACCTCCTTATTCATTCTGGAAATCTATCATTTATCATTCACCACAATGGCATAGAACAGCCCTACTTTGCTGTTTGTACATGCACATTTGGTGCACACATGACATAAAGGAATCAAGTGAAAGAGAGGCAAAAGGAATGGAAAATGTCTTTTTAATATAACGAGGCATTCACAAAATTTAAGCAAATCGATGCCTTGTTGAAAAGTATAGAATTGCAGGATTTATTCATTATGATTTCATTTTATTTTGTTTCTAGTTCTGGTTGGTAAAATCAACATCTTTGAAGTGCCAGGGAAATCAGGAGATCCAGTCAGTTCAAAAGGCTTTAAAGATTTATTGTCAGTTTAAGATCTCTACAAGAATCTGAACTACTAACATACCAAGCAAATTGGTGGTAGATAAGAGATACAGGAATTCAAGGTGGACTGGATTTAGATCTTTTGTGGGCATGAAGAGACTCATGACTGATGATGTGTTTGACCTCTCCTTCGGGATCAACCTGGTTATCTCCTACAACATCTTGACAACAAAGAATATAACTAATATAACTAAACTAATTAAGTAAATGTGACTGTGAAACCAGCTAGAAAATTATAGTGGGACAAGCAAATGGCCTTGAGAGGCAGGAGGAAGAGTCACTATCAAGACAACAGTCAGACAAAAGAAACCATGGCAGAACTGCAACCAGTGTCAGATAACCAGTGTCAGATATTCCCTGGTTCTTCCTATCTGTCTCTCTCTCTTTATTCTTCCTATCTGTCTCTCTCTCTTTAAACAAAGAAACAAAGAAACAGAAAGACATGATAAAAGACAAAAGAAAGTGCAAAAAAGGTAAAAAGAAGCTTCTGATTTCCTTTGCAGCAAATATAATTACAAAGTCATCTCTCATTCTGTCATTACCAAAAAAAAAACCCAAAAACTTTTGCACTTTTTTCTGTTATCCCCTTTTTTCTTAATCAAAACCACATTTTGTAAGTGCTTTTTTCTGTATTTTTATTCATTTCTATGTCATATTTGGAGACCGACCTTCTCTCTGATAGACTGACTCTATGTTTTTGCATGAAACAAAATTCTCATAGATGCTCTCTATCAGAGAGATGGTCGGTCTCTAAAATGATATATAGGTAAATTTTAAAAAATCTAAAAAGTCTATAAGGGATTTCTAATCAGTCATAAATGTAGATATTCTTTCCTTTAATTAAGGAAATCAATTCAGTCAGGTTCCACCTTCTTCACCAACCATTCCTCTGTTATGAGTGGCATGTAACTTTTTCACTTTTGAGCCAGCGGTGGGTTTCAGATTATGTTACTACTGGTTCGCCGCCCACCCATGCGCACACTCGCTTCATGCATGTGCGTGCCCAGCTTGCACACATACCTGTCTTCCACACATACACCTGGCCTTCCAGGCATGTGCTTTGCTCACATGCACACCTTCCACACATGTGCCCGCCGTCAAAAACATGCCTAAATAGGATGGCATAGAGCCGTGGTGGGTGGGCCCCGCGATTTCTGCTACTGGTTCAGGTGAACCGGTACGAACCAGCTGAATACCATCTCTGTTTTGAGCATATAATAATTTCATTGCTAGATTTTCCCCAGTTCTCATGGAGATAAAAGGAAAGAGGTAGGAAGCATACTCAGACTTGCAAGATTCTGTTACCAGTTCTATAAAATCAATATAACATTGGCCTGCAGGTCTTTGGTTTTCTAATCTGGTCTCTCTTGAAGGACTGGCAAACAATAATGTTTGGTGTGTATCTACAAGAGAGAGAGAGAGAGAGAATCAATTAAAATCTATTTTCTGCTTCTACATACAAGGCAGAATATGGTAATCTCATCTTTCCAAACCGAAGCCATTGGCAAAGGTTGACATTTTAATAGTTGGTTTGGAGGGAGTCAGAGAAGCAGAGAGAAAAATGTATATTTTTCATTTAAAGTAAAAATCAAAGCTAGGTGTATTCTGTATTTATATACATTTATATGGTAATGAATTAACATTTACTGCAATACTTAGCATACAACTTAGCCTGACCTTTTAAATAATATTTTACTTATCACAACTAAGAGACTTTAGACAAGAAAAAGCATCTAAATACCAGCTGCCTTTGGGATTTATGGTTGGAATAGACTGATAGTGTCAAATGCATTTTATAATGAGACTGTATGTTTTCTTTTTTAAAAAAATATCCAGAGCAAGAACTGGATAACCTTTACTTGTTTATCATTTAGATTCTAAATTGGTTGCTTCTTCATAGAATTTTACTACAAGAAATAGACTTATAGCGATCAAATAAAAAAAAATCAAAGAAGTATAATATGTGAAGTGGTTACAAAGTCTTGTACTGAGCCAAGAAGTACTAAACTATCATCTTTTGTATATTGTCAAGGTTATACTTATTAATCTCCAGGTGTATCTTTTAAAACTCCATCCTTTCTTTAAAGGAATAAGTAAAGAGATAAAAGGTGAACAAAACTGGACCTGTTGTAGCTTACTGCCAAAATATCATTTTATAATGAATGCTGAACTTAGTAAAACAAGCTTTAAAAATCAAGCAGAAAAATGAGCATGAAAACAGTCATCATCTGAAAGTATGATACAATACAAATGTATGAGCTTAAACTTAAGCTCACTTTGTCAAAGAATAGTGATCTTGAAATGGAATGAAAAACAGATTGAATCCTTAGTCAATGTTGTAATGATCTGGGGAAAATGAGGCAATCTACCGGCAATGATTTTTTTCTGAAGTTAAAATTGAAGGATTGCATGGACATTTCCTTCAATGAAATAAATTAAATATTTTGTATGCATAACTAACTGGCAAATCTAAGAAGATTCAATATAATTGAATCTGACAAAGTTACAATAACCACAATAATAATACTTAACATTTTGTTAGATTAGGAACAGATAAATGGCCCAAAATCTTGGGATCGATGCTACATAAACTGCATGCATGAGGGAAGGTATGCATGCATTATGAGAGAACTGCATTAAGATCCAGAACTTAGAAAATTTGGAAGTCACAATATGGAGTAATTTGGAAGTTTCAAGCAATCATCAGAGCACAACAGCAGGAAGCTGGAAAAAAAAAACATTTGAGTAGAAGAAAATCCCACAAGTAATTCTTAAAGCAATGGACAGATTCTAAATGCCATGTAGAGCATCAGCAACATATTGAGATAAATATATGCTCCTAATTTTGAAGAATAGACTGGGATGGTGTTTATGAAATCTGATCTGTGGTACAGTTTAATAGCTGTTTAAGGACAAGCTGTTTTGGACAAAAATACTCACTGTTCTTTGGAACTTTACCAAAAAGGCAAATTTCCTCATGCAAAATGGCTATTGAAAATAATGTCATTAGCTGACATTATTAATGTCTCACTAATAGAAGATAAGATGTGCTTTGTTTAAAAATGATGCTTAATTTTTTTTTCTCTCTCAAGCATTTTATTCTGGTTTTCATGGTGAAGAAAAATTACAAGCTAGTCTGTAGTATGCCAGGGGTGGAAAAGTTGGTAGAGAGGGTAGGTAATCAGCTTCAATTAATCTGACGAGATTCTTTAGACCTATTTCAAACTGGCTTTAGCATATGCTATGGCGTCAAGATGATAGTACTGGTCAACTTGACCTGTGAATTCTGCTAAGGCACGGGTGTCAAACTCGCTGTGTCATGTTACCGTTACATGATGTTTCGGGACATTTTTCCCATTCGCGGAGCTGGGATGGACATGGCTTGCATGTAATGCATCCGGTCCGCCGGCCGCCAGTTTGCCACCCCTGTGCTAAGGGATTAGGTTTGTGCTGGTGGAGCTTTCAGCACTGTTGATCATGGTATCATGAACTGGAGTGATTTGGAGATGGGTGTCTGGCTCCAAATAATAGAAACCGAACTCCGAGGTATTGCTCTTCCTCAAAGAACAAATTTATTTAGATACAGGATCTTGGTGCTACTGGTGAAAAGCCAGTACTAAAGTTCCCGGGCTTTTCACCCCAATATAAGTTTCAGTTTCTCACATTTCCAAAACAATCGGTCACATTGTCCAACCAAGATGAGATCTGGTTGTTTGGTGATGTCTTTCTTCCTCCTCCAGTCAGTGAGCTATTGGAATATATATGTACTTACGGGACCGCCTTCTGTCACCAATTGCCTCCCACAGGCCGGTTCGCTCCCACAGAAAGGGCCTCCTCAGGGTGCTGCTGTCAGCCAGACAATGTCGGCTGGCGACCCCCAGGGGGAGAGCCTTCTCTGTGGTGGCACCTACCCTCTGGAACGATCTACCCCCAGAGATACGAGTGATTCCAGACCTCCGGACTTTTCGTCGGGCCCTAAAAACTTATTTTTTTCAGCTAGCTGGGCTGGCCTGATTCCATGTTGGTTTTAACGTTTGATACTGATTTTTAATTGATATGTTTTAAATTATGGGCCAAATTTCATTAATTAGTTTTAATAATTATTTTAACTTTTGTGTACAAATGTTTTTATTTTGGCTGTTCGCCGCCTTGAGTCCGAAAGGAGAAGGGTGGTATACAAATTTAATAAATAGATAGATAGATAGATAGATAGATAGATAGATAGATAGATAGATAGATAGATAGATAAATGACTCATCGGCTAGTTATGCTGTGGTGACTGAAGACTCCACCTGTTGTGGTCTGCCAGCAGCCTGCAGAGCTGGCAGCAGAGTTAGACAGTGAGGAGTCTGGGGAGGGACATGGGCCAATCCTGGAGTCTGGGGAAGGCTCAGATGAGGGTTCTGCATTGGAGGCAGAGATGGGGCCAGGGCCATCTGGGAGTTATATATGGACTCCAGTACCTCCAGAGTCTGACAGCAGAGAGGCAGAGGAACAGGAGAAGCCTGTTCCTAGTGTGCGCATGTGCAGAGCTGCCAGAAGGCAAGAACAGTTAAAACAAAAGGGATGACTCAGGAGTAAGGCCTATAGATGATTGCCCCCTCCCATAAGGCTTAAAAGAGGAGCAAAGACACTGGGCCCTTTGCAGGAAAGCAACGTTGTTAATTCTGTTCCCAGTCGGCATCTCTGTTTGATTCTGGACTCCGTGTGGCTTTGCCAAGTAGGTCGTTGTCAGCATGTCAAGGGAGATAAAGGTTGGTGATTACCCCGAAGGACTTCTCCCGAAGGACTTTTGCAACTAATTGGGACTCAGCTGTGAATGAAAGTAAATCACAGTTGTTGCAATAAAAATGGTTTTTGGGACTTCTCATGTGTTTTAATGACTCAGTAAGCCTAGGTCACAACACCATCCTCCTCCAGCTAAAAACTGTGTCAAACTGAATTAACGTTAGAACACCCCAGGATATAAACAATCCCACACCTAAGTAAAATTCAGCCTTGACAATGGGTGGTGCTGCTGCCTTACAATGCTTCTCCAGCTGTCTCTTGATTAGTTATCAAATGTGGTCACAAGTACTCCTCAGAACAGGAGTACTTATACCTGGGCTTCCTTCTGTTACCAAAGTTTCTTAATATCTATAGGAACCAGGTGGGAAAAATCATCAGGACGTTTTGTGTTGGGTGTTTTTAATATGCTAATGACTCCAAACTTATTACTCCATCTAATCATTCTCAACCGATAGCAATACCGGTCTCCTGAGCCTTGAACAGAAATATACTGGTATCCATGGCAAACAGAGTGTCCTGGAAAAATCCAGTGTGTGCAGACAGGCATAGGCAACTTTAGGGATTTCTTCTATTAAGATTACGATTCTTTAAGAGGATAAAACATTCAAACAAGTAAATAGAGAGTAAGTTTTTATTGCACACATGCTGAATCCCTACTGTTTGATTTCTACAAGAGATTCTGGGGCTTTGAAAACTGTTATTAATTTCTAGAGTATCATCTTCATGAATAAATGCATTGATTTACTGTTCCCTGGGGTACATTTCTTACCCTGTAGTTTAGTTGGCAGCATTGCAGTACGATAGAGTTGCAGACTCTCTCACACGACCCTCTTTTATTAGGTCCGTAATGATCTGCTCTGTGCAGTTATACGATCTTTGTAATGGATCTCAAGTACTGGTGAACTGTTTTTTGTTTTTTGTTATGGTGTACGCCCCCTCTCCCAGCTTCACTTCCACGAGTTCCATGTGAAATTTTTACATCAAGAGCATTTGTACTTGGGATAGGTAGGCTCAAGCAACTAAAGATTGTTAAGATAAGAACAATTTTAGGGGATGTATGTTGTGGAATAATAAAGTATGTGGTATCTTCCTTGATGCTAATTGGATTGGCTTGAACGTTGTGAGAGCAGGCTTTGATATTACAGCAGACCAGAGTTTTAACAGGCAACATGTGTCTATTAATAGGAGCACATCTGTTCCACCAACTTGTACGGTGCAAATGTATCACTCTCGTTAGATCAATTTATCTATTTTTATTAGGAAGCAGCTATTTAGGCAGGCATAGGAGGTACTTTGGCACCTAATTATTGTTGCTTCAATTCAGAAAGCTGTGCAGCTATTCTACCCTGAGAGAGCCTCATCATCTACTTTTTTTTTTTTAATGTTGCCAGTAGTGACAGCAGATCCAAGAAGTAGGTACCAGCAATATAGGAAAGTCATTGAAGTTATTTTTTGCTTGTGAGACAGGTGAATACAAGAAAACATATGAGGTAGTTTCATATCTAAGGTAAGTAGCGTGCAACCTTTGGCTTATGGGCCCACAGGGTTTCTCATTAGCGAATTTGCAAACCCATCAGCATGCAAAGATTTTCCCGAGTAACTTGTTGGCAAATTGGTCAAGCGGGCATTTTTTTTCCTTCCAAAATTGAAGTTAAGAATTTTATTTATTTATTAAACAAAGAACTACTCTGGCAGTTTTCTACCAAGAAGATTTTTTTAAAAAGGTCCAAAATAGCAATAACAATAGCAATAGCAATAGCAATAGCACTTAGATTTATATACAGCTTCATAGTGCTTTTACAGCCCTCTCTAAGTGGTTTACAGAGTCGGCATATTACCCCCAAACATCTGGGTCCTCATTTGACTGATCTCAGAAGGATGGAAGGCTGAGTCTACTTTGAGCCTGGTGAGATTCAATCTGCCAAACTGCTGGTAGCCGGTGATCAGCAGAAGTAGCCTGCAGTACTGCACGCTAACCACTGCGGCACCGTGGCTCTTCAGAATCAGAATTTTATCATTTTGAAGTCTCTGATAGTGTCCTGTTCCAGACTACGTGCACATGAACAAAGAGTGGAAGGTCTTTATTTAAAAACACCAGCCCCTAATGTCATGCCCAGGAGTCCCTTTGCACTAAATTTGCCAGCAAACAGCGCCCCCCCCCCAGTGTTCCAATAAAGTCTGGCACAAAGTAAACCAACCAAAATACTAAATCTAAAGTGTAGGCATGAGTTCATACCCACAATATCCAAATCAAGGTTCAAGTCCAGAGTCCACTCATGGATCTAGAGTCTGAGTGCAGAGTCAAGAAACAAGACAAGAAGCCAAGAAGCCAGAAATTTATTTATTTATTTATTTATTTATTTATTTGTTTGTTTGTTTATTTATTTATTTGTTTCAATTTGTATACCGCCCTTCTCCAACAGGACTCAGGGCGGTGAACAGCCAGAATAAAACAGAACATACAAAATTTAAAAACAATTTAAAATAATTAAATATTTTGGCCGCAAATTTAAAACAAACCCAATTAAAATCAATTAAAATTTAACCAAACACTATGGGATCAAGCCAGCCTGGCTAGTTGAAATAAATAAGTTTTCAGGGCCCGATGAAAAGTCCGGAGGTCTGATATTGTATGAATCTCTGGGGGGAGGTTGTTCCAGAGGGCGGGTGCCGCCACAGAGAAGGCTCTCCCCCTGGGGGTCGCCAGCCGACACTGTCTGGCGGATGGCACCCTGAGGAGGCCCACTCTGTGCGAGTGTACTGGCCGGTGGGAGGCTATTGGTGGCAGAAGGTGGTCTCGTAGATACCCCGGCCCTAAGCCATGGAGTGCTTTAAAGGTGGTCACCAACACCTTGAAGCGCACCCGGAAGACCACCGGGAGCCAGTGCAGCTCGTGCAGGAGAGGTGTCACATGGGAGCACCCCGTCGCTCCCATAATCCCCCGCGCGGCCGCCTTCTGGACCAGCTGGAACCTCCGGGTGCACCCCAGGGGGAGCCCCATGTAGAGAGCAGACAGCAAATACAGACACAGCAAGAAATTAAACTGTTGTCTCCAGTACTGTGCTGCTCCAGCCCTTGGGCTAAATAGGCATGGGCCAGGTAACTCATTAGGAGAGGCAAGTCTGCCTCTTCACAAGTAGCCTTTCTGACCTCCATTGTGCTTGCCTCCTTTTGGCCCTGCAGATTCCGGGATCTGATGAAGGAAGCAATTCCTCCTTATCCTCACTGGCTTGCTGCAGCTGTGTTCCTTCTTTGCCTTGCACTTCTGACTGGATATCTGAGCTCTCCGTCTGCAGCTGCCTTTTCTTCTTCAGCCAGGTGCTCATTTGGTCGTTTCCCTGACAGCCCCTCTGAGGTTCCTGGCTTCTCCTCGTCCTCTGGCCCATTCACTCCCTGCTCAGGGATCTCAGCATTTTCCTGATGTTTCCCTGACCCCCTCATCTGAAGTCCCTGGAGTCAACATTTGTCTGAACCCACATCAAGAAATACCATCCCCAGGTGATATAATTTGGGCCCATTTTTCATAGCTTTGGAGTTTTAATGCTTTAAGGAAGAAAATGGAAACATTGCCTCCTCTAGGCCTCCTGTCTCATTCCCATCCTTAAAACACCCATGAAAAGTGGTCTCAAAGTGGTCTCTGTAATACCGTCAAAGACTCCTGTGGCTGCCAACTTCACTTTGCACATGCCTGGATTATGCTAAATCTATTGGCAGATACAAGGAGCCAAATATATTCCTTAATAGTCCTTATTTCAAGGATAAAGCATCTTCATAAGAGAGGACAAGATCAACAATCCCTTGATAGCAACTTGGGTAAATGTGCAGAACATCTGACCATAGTCTTCATGGTGAAAGATAGTATCTATTTTATATAAATTATAATAATTAATTTTGGGTATATATATTTGTATGCTAGCTTCTGCCCTCTGCTCATGCTTTGATTATGTATAAATGGCTATCATATATGATGATAGTTTTCTAGGCTTCCTTCCAGGTATGCTGATAGTGTATGGACAAATATGCAGAATCTTGACTTTTTGTGTATCATTAAAATTGATTGGCTGCAGGAATTCCTTTAAGCCTCTGGAAACTTTCAGGTCACTATGAAACCAATTAATCTAAAAAAAAACTCAGAGGAGAAGGCAGGCTCCTCTGCTTTGGGAGATGTGGAAGACGTATCATCCAAAACTTTTCTACATAAGTCACATTTTAAATAGTATATATGACAATACCACCACTCACAGAGACACTTGTCCATGCAATATATAATGAACCGTAGAGTCTACATCACATAATATCAGAGTTTCATCTGAAGAATATGTAATAAAACTTCCAACTGAAAAATATCACAGCTGATTGCTCATTCATTGATTGGCAAGAAAACAAGTAAACACCCCAAACAGCTTTTGAGGCTAGGGTGATAGTGGCATCAAAGTGTAAGCCTGTGCACACCATCCTTGATCTGTTTCAAATTAGAGATCTGAGAGTTGGAAGTGGCATGGAAGTGATTTATCTCTTTTATCTCTTTTTAACTTCTTTCCAGTCACTTTCATTAGATGAACCCTAAGGGCCAGGTTTTTTTTTTCCATAAGCATATTTCAACATCACTAATTCCAAAACTTCAAGTTCTGCTAGAATAAAGAGTTGACTCTCTATGCCAGTGATGAAATGTAAAATTTGTTACTACCGGTTCTGTGGGCGTGGCTTGGTGGTGGTAGTAATGTGACTGGGTGGGCGTGGCCAACTTTTTTTTTTTTACTTTTAAAACCATTTTTTTTCTGCAAGCCAAAGAGGTTGTAATGCTTTTAAAAGCTTCTGACGATCCCAGCTGAGTTGCCTGATCGCCAGAGGCTTTTTTTCCTTTTAAAACCATTTTTTCTGCAACCTCTTCAGCTGAAGAGGTTGTAGAAAAAATGCTTTTAAAAATAATAAAAAAAAGCCTCTGATGATTGCGCGGCTCAGCTGGACATGTGGGGGGGGTGGGCAGGGATTTTTGCTACCGGGTGATCCGGTCCGAACTGAGAGCATTTCACCCCTGGTCTATGCTGGGGTTCTGCCTGCTCTTTTCTCTAATGCTGCAAAGTAGACCTGCCTAGTTCACCAGGCAAAGACATTTGGAGCTGAAAGGGCTTTATTATAATCTCCAAGTTGTTACCTTTCTGTTTAGTTGCCAGCAAGCAAAGTAATATCTACTTTAATACCATTTTACTCAACAGGTTGTTTCTTAAAATGTCCAATTTGGGTATAAATCAGATGATTTGTTTGTGGATAAAGGATTTCTGACAGATAGGCCACAGTCAGTAAGGATGGGATCTCACCATTCCTCTACTCTGATACTAAGCACAGGAGCCCCCCAGGATTGTGTGCTAAGCCCTTTCCTTTATTCCTCGTACACACAACTGTACCCCATTGAATAACATCAACGCAATTATTAAATTTGCGGATGACACAATAGTGATGGGGCTCATTAATAAGAACAATGAGTCTGCTTACAGAAAGGAAGTACAAGGGCTGACATTGTGGTGTAAAGAAAATAATCTTACACTTAACACCAAAAAAACTAAAGAATTTATAATTGACTTCAGAAGGAAGACAGATGTACATTTACCATTATACATAAATGGTGAGGAGGTGGAGAGAGTTGGTAGTTTTAAATTTCTGGGCATTTATATCTCCGAGGACCTCTCATGGACTATAAATGTTAACATGCTTGTGAAGAAGGCACAGAAGAGGCTGTACTTCCTGAGAATGCTCAGGAAGATAAATCTATCTCAGCATCTTCTTCTGTCTTACTATTGCAGCACCATTGAGAGTGTCCTGACATACGGCATTCTTGCATGGTATGGGAGCAGCTCTGTAGCGGACAAAAAAGCTCTTAAAACTGCCCAGAATATCATCGGGCTCCAGCTACCAGCCCTGGATGTCATCTTCAAATCTTGCTGTTTGAGGAAGTTGCATAACATTCTCAGAGATTCTTCCCATCCTGCTTACAATCTTTTTGGACTGTTGCCTTCTGGCAGAAGATACAGAACAATTAAAACTCGGACCACACATTTTCTGAATAGTTTTTATCCCAGAGCTATAATTGCACTTAACAATGAACTAAAGGGCTACCATCATTGAGCTGTTGGACAGCATTACTTGATCAGTTGTGTGGATGTTTGGGTGGTTTAGGGATGGGGAATTGTGGTGGATGGGAGTGTGTTTGGGGAATGTTATGTGTGTTGTACCTGGTCTTTGGGTGTTAAGTGAATTTCGTTGTATGAGTATACTGTGTATACACGTACAATGACAATAAAGTTGTTGTTGTTGTTGTTGTTGTTGTTGTTATTACTATTATTATTATTATTATTATTATTATTATTATTATTATTATTATTATTATTATATCATCATTATCTTCCCAATTCACAAAATAAACCCAAACAGTGCTACTTATTTGTTTCCATGATGAGAATGGAATGGAATGGAATGGAATGGAATAGAATAGAATAGAATAGAATAGAATAGAATAGAATAGAATAGAATAGAATAGAATAGAATAGAATAGAAATTCCTTATTGGCCAAGTGTGAATGGACACAAAATGAATTTGTCTCCAGTGCATAAGCTCTTAGTGTATATAAAAACAACAAAGTGATAGATCGTAGACCATAAATCATAGTTACAATCATTAATCATAAGATACAAACAAGAAGTGATAAATCATAAGATACCAATTGGAGAAGGTAGAAGGAAAGATGAGAAGGATAATAGCAATGTAATACTACATTGGTAAATATCTTTAGGCTAAGACAGTGCTGTGGGAATTAGGTGTTCAGCAAAGTGATGGCATGGGGGGAAAAACTATCTTTGTGCCTAGTTGCTTTGGCATGCAATGCCCTGTAACGGCATCCTGAGGGGAGAAGTTGAAACAGTTTATGTCTGCAAACTTGAGAAATATAGGGATCCTGTCCTTTCCATTGTAGCCACAATGCATTGCAAGCCATAGGCTGAATGAAAGTAATCATAATAACAGAGAACAATAGATGAGATCCCCTTCCTTCTCCCACAAACTCTCTAGCATATCAATGCCATTCCATACATGCATTTTTTCCTGTCTTTGCATGGCAGAAGGACCAGTGATGCCATTGGCTCCTTATTCAGAGGAAACCATCATGCCATTGCTTCCATGTCTCTCTAGTCCTTCTGGATGCGGTGACACAGAAACTGCCACCAACTGTGCCACACATTAATGTTATCCTTCTGAATTTGGATTAGAGAATGGCATTGGTCTTGTGCAAAGCTCACCCCGGCTTTGACCTTTCCTCCCAAAAGATATATGGTGTGCTTGATGCTTGCATTGCACATTGCACTGCACATTACAATGAAATGTGCATTGTATCCAGGAGTGGGCTGCTGGGAGTTTGCAGGAGTTCTGGAGAACCTCTAGCTAAGATTCTGTGCAGTTAGGAGAACTCCCAAATCCCACTCCTGGCTGGCCCCACCCACCCCACCCCTCCCCTCCCCGGAATCCTCACATGGCCCGTTTTGGATGCAGGTAAATGCCGGGCATGTGTGGAGGCTCAGGGAGAGTGAAAAATGGGCTTTCTGGAAGTTTGGGAAGGCCAGAAATGAGCCCATTTCCTGCCTCCAGAGGGCCTCCGGAGCCTGGGGAGGCTGTTTTTGCCCTCCTGGAGGCTTAGGAAAACCTCTGGAGCCCAGGGAGGGCAAAAACATCCCCCCCCCATGATGCAGGAGGTTGACTAGGCCATGCCCACCATAGCCACACCAACCCAGCAACCGGGCAGAGAACCCCTTGCTGAAATTTTTGAAGCCCACCCCGATTGTATCCATACTGCAAATATATTGGAATATAAAAATATAAGTTGTTGTCTTACCTCCATCATACAGCCTCGGGCTATGCAGCAAAGCACCGCATATTGCTTTTGCTTTTTGCTTCATTTTTGGGTGGGTGGGGAAAGAATTGGGAGCTGAGACAGAATAACAGGGGACCAAGTCAGATAAACAAAGATTAATAATATATGTATTTGGGGGAAAGGTATGGAGGATCACATGGAAGATCAAACAGCTGAATAAGGCCGAGAATAAAAGAACAGCTGAATAGTCTGTCTTACCCTCAGTTTTTCTCCAAATGAAACCGCTGCCCTAAGCAAGTTCCAGCACAGCATAAGAGGGAAAGGTGGCAAGAAGAAACAAAGTCAAAAGCACATCCTATTTGTAAAGAACTCTGAAGTTCTGAAGTTTAACGTTGGAATAAATTCCATTGGCCAGCAAGCTATAATGTCTGTCTGTCTGTCTGTCTGTCTGCCTGCCCCCACCCCCTTTCTCTCTCTCTCGCACACACACACAAAATACACCACTGAATCAATTCAAATTGCTCCAAGCAAATTTGACTGGAGGTTTCAGATTAATTTGATGATTTGATTTGAAATCCAATTCAGTTTGAAGATTTGATTCTATTACCATCAAAATAAAATATCCACACATTCAGGAAAAGAATAGAACTATGAAATGGTAGAGTGGGAACTTTAAGAAGGTGCAAAGTGGTAATCCAGTTGTTAAACAGAATGCTCTTTAATTTGGATAATAAACTCTGATTTAAATAAGAGTAACAAACTTGGAAGGGACCTTGGAGGTCATCTAGTCCAACCCCTTGCTCACGCAGGAGACCTATACTAGGGATTTGAACCACTGAACTGCCGACCTTTCTGATTGACAAGCTCAGCGTCTTAGCCACTGAGCCACCTAGCTAGGCATTAGCCACCTAGCCAGGCATTACCCTTACCATTCTTGTGTATTATGTAATTATTGTGTATTATGTATTATGTAAGTATTGTGTATTATGTACATTATTGTATATTATGGTAAACCACAAGGTGGCAGATTTTCCTGAACTTTTAAACTAAATTATGTTAATTTATTTGATTTTTTTTGTTAGTTTATATTGTTTTCAATGTGGTTTTATATTCTGTAAGCTGCCTTGAGTTGCCATTGGCGAATAGGCAGCAATATAAATTCAATTAATCAATAAATAAATACAACATGTCATAAACTGAAGTTTTATTTTGGATTTTCATAAACTAACAGCATTTTTCCCTGGTCTGGTTTAACTTCAAGATATTTTGGGACTAAAATTTGTAGAATTCCTGATCAACTGAAAAGCAATTCTGTCATAACCCACTTCCATATACCAGGATTGTCCAATCAAATAGTACACTAAGAAGAAAAGTATGCTGTAAGAAAAGTCTAAAGGAATAGAGAATTATCACAAGTCCTCCATAACTGTTAAAACTGGAGTAGCAGAAAACATTAGTGCTTTTTTGTTAAAAAAAAAAAAGGAAAGGGAGAGGAGCCTAAAACAGATGAAGGTGTTTGAACAATAGCTATAGCTCAGATATGATGTGTATAACCTAAAATTGTTAAGCAATGAAAAATAGGTGAAACAAATTAATGAAAGTATTAGTACTACCCTGTTTCCCCAAAAATAAGACATCCCCTGATAATAAGCCCTCCCTGAAAATATTTAACTGCATGCGTAGCCAATCCTTGCCATTTCCTCTGGTTAGGGTTAGGGAGAAAGAACTGGAAATCAGGTAAGATTGCAAGAGGATCTCTGTCTTGCTCCAGGCGCCCCAAAATAATAAGACCTCCCTGAAAATAAGGCCAAGTGCTTATTTTGGGGTTCAAAAAATATAAGACAGGGTCTTATTTTCAGGGAAACATGGTAGATAGCAGAACTGCATTTACGGTCCTTTTTTTTTTTTTGTTTCTTCAACTCCTTTTTTTATGTCTTTCAAAGTCCCAGGTTTTTTTCTCAGCTCTTTGACAATAAATTATTATTGTTATACTGCCAAAGACAATTCCCTTATGTGTCACTCAAGATCCCATGTTCCATTAAGACGACAAGTGTGGCATGCTTGAGTAAGCTTTGGGCAAAAAGGAAACTAGAGAGGATTCATCAGTGAAATATGGATCCTGTATCTTTAAATAGAGATGGGAGATCTTTTCAGAAATGGAGGAAAGGAGTAGGAGATGGAAATGGGTTTCTAAGTTTCTTTCCCTAGAGATGGTTAGCTGCAAAAAAGCCAAAGCTAGACTCGATTAAGTCTTTGTGGTTTTTTTTTTCTTAACCTCATTAACAGAGTCAGCTGATGGATCTCCAGATCAATTTGTATGCAAATGTAACAGAAATGGAACTGCCCATGTTCTCCGGCTCCTTCCAAATCATTGTGTCCCAATGCAGGCAAAAGGGAGCAATAAATGAGTAGTGGAGAAGTCAGGCATTACGAGGCTTCATCAACCTGTGTTCGGTCCAGAAAATACCTATTAGCTTTACAGACATCCAATATATCTTTCCCAAGGCACACTTATTGAATTGTTCTCTCAAATAATCATTAGGCACACACATATGCACCACATGCTGAACAGTGCTCCGAAATTCATGGATTTCATGTTAAAACATGGTTCCGTAGGCATCCTAATTGTCAGGGATTACTCCAAGGAGTAAAGTATGAGCTAATGTTGAATTTCACATTGGAATCTCAGAAATGGAATGACCAGGGTCAACAGGGAGTAGGTTTAATTTAGCAGTTCTCTTCTGGAACATGTTGCTCTCCTTGCTAATGAAGTGCTTTCTTCGTGTACGTGGATGTGTTTGGGAAAAAGAGTACTTTAGTGTATATTAACTCTCATTTCTTCTTGGTTAGGTTCTGCCAATTTTTCCTTTGTTTTAATCTACGGAATCTATTTTATTTCTAAATCACAGAATGGATTACCCGATTTGTAAACTGCAGGATCTGATCTGCTTATCCAGTTACTTCTTTAACAATAACAAATGGCTGTTAACTTAAGAGTTACTTTTATAGTTTAATATTTATTTTACGGAAACATAATTGTTTGTATCTTTTGTATGCTTTACATTTTATTGTTACTGCTATATATTTGGTTGGGGCATCTATTATGTTTCATTTGGGAAACAATATCTCAAAGTCTAGGGAAATCTGGACCATCTCTGGATGGCAGCAAAGTTATAGAGAAAACTCTGTTTGGTGCCAGCTAGATAACATTTACATGTTTGTGGCTCAGATGTGATTGTACTATCAGTTTTCTCCGGCTATAACTTTCATCCGCCCAACAAGATTCAACTCAGCCCTTTTAATAAATTCAAGATTTGTTCATATGCAAAGGAAGATCATAACAATAACAAAACCCAATGCTCTGTTTAGAAACAGAAACTGTGAAGTCTCATGAGAAGTGGCCTCATGAACTCATGACTCACTATTTTCTTGTGCTATGGAATCAAGTAGCATTTTGGTAATCCAAAGGAATCCTGAAGAACTTTCTCTTCTTCTTCCCTTTCTATGCAATGGATCATGGGGTAGTATTCACTTACCTTCGCTACCGGTTTGCAAATGTGAGCGTGCACGCACTCACGCTCGCTTCACTCGCATGCGCTACCTCTGCATATGCGCAGAGCCTTCCACGCATGCACAGAGCCTCAAAAACAGGACATGATGTCATCCAGGCAGGTGGGTGGAGCAAATGTGAGCATGCACACACTTAGGCTTGCTTTACTCGCACACACCACCTCTGCACATGCTCAGAGCCTTCTGTGCATGCGCAAAGCCTTCTGCGCATGCACAAAGTGTTCCACGCATGCTCAAAGCCTCAAAAATGGGACGTGATGACGTATGGGCAGATGGGCAGAGCCTCCCGCAGCCACTGCTACCAGTTTGCCCGAACCGGATATAACCATATGAATACTACCTTTCATGGTAATTTATTTGCATTTTTGGCTGTGAATCCTCAAAAGTATAGTCTCAAGACATGAGGAAGGCACCTTGGTTGTAACTGAAACACATCAAGAACAGTTTTCTAAATGTGCAGTTTTGTAAACTGATTTTTTAAAAAAAATAAATAAAGGGAAACCCAAGTCCCACCTGGACTACTGCAATGCTCTCTACATGGGGCTCCCCTTGAAGAGCACCCGGAGGCTCCAACTGGTCCAGAATGCGACTGTGCGGGTGATTATGAGAGTGTCATGGCGCTCCCATGTAACACCTCTCCTGCGTGAGCTGCACTGCCTCCCGGTGGTCCTCTGGGTGCAATTCAAGGTGTTGGTGACCACCTTTAGAGCGCTCCAAGGCTTAGGGACCGCCTTCTGCCACTGAGAGCCTTCTCCCACAGAGAGGAACTCCTCTGGGTGCCGTCGGTCAAACATTGACAACTGGCGGCCCCCAGGGGGAGAGCTTTCTCTGTGGGAGCACCTGCCCTCTGGAACGAGCTCCTCCCGGAGATACGGATGATTCCAGATATATGTACTTTCCGTCGGGCCCTCAAAACCTTTTTATTTCATCAAGTCGGGCTGGCCTAATCTCTCCAATTGTGTATTTTAATTTGGATTTTTAATGGGGGATTTTAACTGTCAGGCCAAATTGTTTAATTCATTTTTAAATTGTTTTTATATTTTGTATTTGATGTTTTTTACTTCTGGCTGTTCACCGCCCCGAGTCCTTCGGGAGAAGGGCGGTATATAAATTTAAATATTAAATTAAATTAATTAAATTGATACAGCCCTGGCACATGATTGAGAAGCATCAACGTTAATATCCTGCTTAATGTGTGTTACAAAAGCTTTCCTAGTGTTCATTTATTTTGCATGTGAAAAGTAGGTGGTCTCCTAGTCAATTATATTTCAGCTAAGCATGACACAGGGAACAGATAGTGCAGTAACCTTCTCAGAGAAGCAGTAATGGAGAACAATAGGACAGAATGAGGAATTACTCTGCTGCCTCATAAATCAACACAGGGACTGGCAAGATTTTAGCTTTCCAAATGACAAACCATGGACTTTGTAAGGCTGAGTTTGAGATGCGTGACACATAGACATGACTTTTTACACCTTTCTTCCTGATAGGCACGAAGGAAAATAATGGTCACTCGACATGGATTACTTATATGTCAATAATATCCTTCAGTCAGCTTGTCTATTCACCAGGAACAGGATTTTGAAAACCTGATTTAAACAACTTCATAACAATGTGTAGCATTTCAAATTGGCACAATGATTTCAGAAACACTTTCTTGCTGCTGTTTGTGGAGACATACTTATTCATAACGTTGAAAATGGTATGCGTCAGAAGTGGGTTTCAGCAGGTTCTGACCAGTTCTGGAGAACCGGTAGTGGAAATTTTGAGTAGTTTGGAGAACCTCTGACTGGCCCCGCCCCCAGCTATTTTCTGCCTCCTGAATCCCACCTGATCAGGAGGAAATGGGGATTTTGCAGTAACCTTTCCCTGGAATAGGGAGGGAATGGAGATTTTACAGTATCCTTCCCCTGCCACGCCCACCAAGCCACACCCACCAAGCCATACCATGCCCACCAAGCCACGCCCACAAAACCGGTAGTAAAAAAAATTGAATTCCACCACTGGTATGCATGTATATGTCAACTCTGTTGATAGCTAAACTGTCCTACGGTGCTAATATTAGTGGCAGCACACTGACTTCCTTGTTCCTTCTTTTTTATAACATTTATGTTAGAAACCACCACTAGATATTATTCCATAGGTAGTTTGAAGTGCATGCAGGAAGATGACTGTCCATGCCACAGTTGCATTCTATTTCTAGAAAGAGTGCAGGGAAGAACAACAAAGATGATTAGGGAACTGGAGGCTAAAGCATATAACAAACAGTTGCAGGAACTGGGTGTGTCTAGTTTAATGAAAAGAAGGACTAGAGGAGACATGATAGCAGGGTTCCAATATCTCAGGGCTGCCACAAACAAGAGGGAGTCAAACTGTTCTCCAAAGCACCTGAGGGTAGGACAAGAAGCAATGGGTGGAAACTAATCAAAGGAGAGAAGCAACTTAGAACTAAGGAGAAATTTCCTGACAGTTAGAATAACTAATCAGTGGAACAACTTGCCTCCAGAAGTTGTGAATGCTCCAACACTGGAAGTTTTAAAGAAGATGCTGGATAACCATCTGTCTGAAGTGGTGTAGGGTTTCCTGCCTAAGCAGGGGGTTGGACTAGAAGACCTCCAAGGTCCCTTCCCACTCTGTTATTCTATTCTATTCTAAATTGGACATTGAGGAGCATTGCGTTCCCATAATCAAAATGAAAGGGCTCAAAATGAAGGAACTGTGATGAATGAGATGTTTTAAAAGAAATAGGAAAATGTGGGCGTTGAGATTGGAGGTTCATTTGTGCTATTTTTCTCCACCATGCTTACAATCAAGTTATATTCAAACAAGGTATTTTTAGTGCAGTCAGAACTGATAACACTGCTCCATGGGATTTCTGATGCAGTTGCAATTTGGCTGTTCTCAAAATTTGTTTTATTTATTTTTTATCTTTCTTTTGTATTCTGTCAAGTGATTTTTATGTGCCATTCAGAGACACATTGTTTGAGTTATGTGAACAGATAAATGTTCTAAACAAGTAAATAATAAATAAGCAAGCATTGCAAACATATTGATGGATTTTAAGAAAGGAAGCATTACTGAAGGCAGTTTCATTCGCTGCACACTTATTTCAGTGCCTTGTTCATTTTCTCTCCCCTCCCACTCTTACAAATGAACTTAAGAAGGATATAATGATATCCTGAAGCTGTTGGTAATTATATGTGATGCACTAATAGCATTGAAAATCTAATGTCAGGAAAGAGAAGGAAACAAGATTAAAAATTAGTATCTGCCATGTACTCCTGCATTCCTCATAAAAAAAGATGTGATTCTGATGAGTAACCTGACCTGCAAATTACCCACACAAAATCCAAACTGAATGTATGAAACACAAATTAATTACCTGGAAATTATTTGCTGATTGTATGCCAACCACATCTTTGACATTCAGCAACTCTGGAAAATAGTGAAGGATAACCACGCTGAATTACAGAAACATGGAGAAAAAGCTGAACGGGGAAAGAAAAGCGGATAAGGATCTGCCAAATGAGCAGTGCAAGTCAATCATGTGGTATGAAAAGGATAATCAATATAATTCAAGGAAAACGTTTTTTGTGGATGCCTGTGTGTATATACTCACAGACACACACAACAGAGTATATGCAAATGTCCATTTATAACACACATTCCTGTTTTCTCCATCCTTCCAGTAGAAAAAAAAGAAAGAGATAATATGAAAAGAAAAAGCAACTGTATGGAAAAAGGAGGGAAAAAAGGAAAGACAAGCTCTGTCCAAAGCAAGATTTAATTAGTCTAATATTCAAAGGCGTCCAAGATTTTCAGCAACTATGTTTGCAGCCCTCTGCACTTCTGCTAATTCCTTTACTTTCAATAAGTTAGATAATCTTCTATGTGGTCATCTGAAGTCATAGATGAATTGGTGGCACTCTATCTATCTATCTATCTATCTATCTATCTATCTATCTATCTATCTATCTATCTACCTACCTACCTACCTACCTACCTACCTACCTACCTACCTATCAATTCTATATTCATAAGACATTGTAAGTTAAAATCCTTAATTTACAGTTCAGGTTTTGATGGGAAGGATAGATGGAAATCTCCTTTTCAGGTAAATGTAGTATGTATTTTGTACATAGGTTTAATTGATACCTTTATTGCTATTGTTGGAAAATTGCATTGCATAATTTGGAAAAATTTTGAATGAAAACTTAGTCCTAGATTCTGTGTTAGTTAAAAATGCAAAAGTGATGTCCACCTCCAAAAAACAAGCTAAATTAGTTACCCCACTACTGTTCCCTACAAAACCAGGAATATTGATGGACTAAAAATAGTGGTCTAATTAAATAGACCATCTTTTTTGCCATTACCTTTGAGAAATAGAGTCAGAAACTGAGACGGTAATCATAAACGGACCCTGATCTGTCTTATTTATCTGCTTTATTCTACTGTATCTATGGATTAATTTGTCAGAGGGTTGGAAAAATGCATAATGAATATGTAATTAAATTTATTGTAAAACCAAGAAATAGAGAAAGAAGACTAATCTAAGATACATTTAAGAATGCCATTATAATTAAAGTGTAACAAAATAAGATAAAAGGTTAAAAAACTCATGAAACAAAATAATCTTTTTTCATCCATCTGGAGCCAAATAAGGAACTTCATCTCTGTCAAGAGAATTACATGTCCTGAAGGCATTTTAAAAGAAAGAAAATATAAGTTGCCTATAGACCTAATTTATTTTAGCTTCTGCTGAGGTAAAAAAAAATGTAGCATCTTTGATTATTAGTTTATCTATTTTTAACATGAATACGTTCTTCTGTTTATATTAACATTTCCAAATATCTTTGACACTGAAAAATGCAATGGATCTACAGTGCCTCCTCACAATCCTGCTGTTCTCTATTTCTGACTCCTGATTTTATGGTCAATAGATTATTCCTTGGTTCTGGATCCAGTATGTTCATAATTCCAATCACATGTTATCTCTTGATTCAATTTCCAAGCTTTTTTTATTAGTTCATTCAAGATATAAATTATAGGATATAAATAGCTGGACAACCAGTCTGGTTAAGGTACTGTCCTAGAAACTAGGAATTCTAGTTCCACTTTAAGCATGAAAGCTGCCCTGGTGACCTTGGGCCAAATCCACCTCACAAGGTTGTTGTTGAGGGGAAAAGAAGGGGAGGAACAAGTATTAAGTATGTTCACCGCCTTGTGTTACTTATAAAATAATAAAGGTGGTATAAAAATATACAAACAAGAAAAATATAAAAAGGGACTAGATATAATTTTCCTTTATACGATTGTATGAATGATAATTACTTTAATAACCTTTCATGAAGTTGACTTCTATGTGAAAATGGCTCTTTATAGATTAAAACCTTGTTTTAAATATGACTTAAAAAGATGAATTACAAGCAAAATAAAGTGCAGAGAAATACTGTTGAATTGGTTCTATTTAAAATCACCTTCATAAACTTTAGAGTACAGCCTGTGTCCTAAATTAAGCATAAATTATATTTTATATTGCTATACTGGGCAACTTTGATGTAATTGTGCAAAAGCAATATTGTAATTTTTATGTGGTAATATCAAATTATACAATCACATAAATGGACTTAACACTGGAAAATTATATGTCCAATTGTTCATACAAGGTTTGAAAGTCAAAGACTTAACAGCCCAAAGTTTGTCACTTAGAAAAAGCTCTGTAACATAATCTACAAATCTAGTCAACATTGCAGTGATAGGAAGGGGCCCTTCAATTAATTTCTTTGTTGAAATAATGGTGCCATTTAATATAAAGTGAATTTATACAAGTGAAATATCTTAACTGTTTTATTAAGTTGTTGACTTGAGAGAAATGAGGATAATTAGTAAAATGAAATGTAGATGTTATGACGTTCAGAAGTGAAGAAAGTGTCCTGGAAAATATATAAATTAATTAAAATAAATTTAGCCAAACCCTATGTATCATTTAACACATATGTATTATTAAAATCTGTTGATTGGCTGAACCAAGAGATTAAGCAAACCTGGATGAGAATCCTGGTCAAGCAGATAGAATGTCTTCCTGATGATGATGATGATGATGATGATTATCTATTTTATTAATTAAACATGAAACTCAGTCAACTGAACATTTAAAAATGTGTCACAAATACGAGTGACTGTTGCTAATGGTTGATACGGGTTGCTGCCAGCGTCCTAGGTATCAACCAAGTATTTTTTTAAAATATATGATGTTCTGAGTAGCGCAGTTTTTTACAGTTCCGCTGGTGTTATTGCAGGAAGCTGCAATTTCTTGATGTGTTTTGTAAAATTCTTGGACATGGTACCAAGTGCTCTGATGACAATGGGTATCACTGTGACATGTTTCATCCATAGCCGTGTAGTTTCCATGGCCAGGTCACAATATTTCATGATTTTTTTCTAGTTCTTTTTCTTCGAATCTGGAGTCTCCTCATACGGCGATATCAATAAATTGTATGCTTCAGTCCTCAACAACCGTGATATCTGACGTGTTATGTTCCAAATGACGATTCATCTGTATTCAAAAGTCCCACAAGATCTTCACTGTCTCATTTTCGATAACTTTTTCCACTTTGTACTCCCATGACTTTTTGGATACAGGTATGTCGTATTTTTTACATAATGACCAGTGGACTAATTTAGAAACTCGATTATGTCTAGCTTTGTAATCAGTTTACGCGATTTTGCTGCACTCACATATTAAGTGTGAAACAGTTTCAACAAATTATTATTGTTATTGTTGTTTAATACATAGAATTTGGCAGGATTGTTATTCATTCTGACTCCATTCTTGCTAATATAGAGTCACAAAAAAGGTTCTAATTTTAAGCTGTGCTACAGATTCTCCCATAATGCTAAACATAATAAAGTAGCTTACGAATTATGTAACAACTTTAAGGGTTTTAATTATTTCCAAGCTTGAAATAGCTCTCAGTATTAATAATGTGCCATTATTTTGAGCCCATTTCTCCAAGCTATCATTTTAAATTTTGATTCTGTTAGAATCTAGGTTATCCTGCCAATTTTGAGTCACCTTAACTTTGAGAAGCACTAGTATCTATTTTGTTGTCCAAGTTTTTAACAAATTTGGAAGAGGGTCAGGCTCAGGTCTCCCAGCATTCCACTCCTCCAGTCTAATGAGGAACGAGTGATAAATATTTTTGAAATATATCACCTCTGGATCTACTTAATAATCATTCTGTCCAATTTGTGCTTAACTATCTTGCAGTCACAACTAATTACCTAGACTGGAGGCTAAGTCATTGACAGCATTATTTTATTTTTCAGTTGTTTTAAAAATAATCTATTCAGTAAGGTAATGTCTTCAGACAAACTCCAGAAAGCCTGGAACTGTGCAAAGTCCTTAAAGAAGAAGCTGCAATAATACTCTGATGAGGATAAAATATAGAAAAATAACCCAAGTTTTGATTAGGATTTAATACTGGAGGTAGTGACTTCTCAAACAAAGTTACTCAATATAGAAGAATATAGACTTCTGCTTTATACTGTAGCTGAAAAAGGCACAGAAAACTATGGAAATTCTTTGACTGGCAGTCATTAGTATTATGCTGCTGCATTACTATGATTAATATTAAATTCTTATTTGGATCATGGATCTTAACTATTAAACTTTAAAACTGCCTAAACAAAAATCTGAACTTTTCACATTCATGCAAACCCTGTATTTGCTGACAACTTCTCCAAGGCATTTTCCTAAATCCAGAGCTTGTGTGGTTTCATTTAAATCTCAACAAAAAGCAAGAGGAATTCACTCTGATACGTGTTTAGGTTCAATAATATTCAAAGAAATAATGGACATATTTACAACAAAGATATCCCATTCTTTATAGCTGCAAAAAAAAAAAAAAAAAAAAAGCACTGTTATAAACATTTTCAATGTGACTTACAATGCATGTAAAATTTGTCAACAATACTATAATGTACACGAAGAAACCTGATTGTAAAAAGGCATATATTTAGAGAGGTTGAAGACAAGATATGCAAAATAACTAAGCAGTGAGGGTTTGGAGGGTTTGGGGTTTGGGGATTTTGGCATTTGGAGGGCACAGATAAAACCCAAGCGGCCTCAACAGCTCTCAGAGAGAGTACTGATGATGATCAGATGACTGCAAAGAAATATGATCCCTCCATCCTGCCAGAATTAATGCTTCCATTCCCCCCTCTCTCCTGAGAGAACCAATGAAGCTTCTTGGATGAAAAGCCAAATGTTTTCAAGGAAAAACAAGTAAGTCCAGCTGCCTCTTGAAAATGTGCTTTTGGAACACTCAGTTATGTAAATATTTCTCGAGAAAAATATTTGTAGCCTTTCTATGGAGTGTCAGCTTTGGAAGCCATATTAGTCCCGGAAGCTTCCACGCTGAAACCTTCTTGTGTGTGGGAAAGTAGGAGGGGGGATTTAGTAGAGGGAATGTAGTTAGACAAAATAGCATTCTTTGGTCAAGGTCATGACAGTCCTGCATCTAGAGAAGGAGTGGTTGGAGTGATGTCTCGAGATGGGATGGATGGTGATTGGACCATGTGATGGACTGATGAGTGAGGGGATGGTTCTGGGGATTTTGATTTACTGAGGAAAAACCCGGAACTCTTAGATTCAGGTTTTCTCAGATGTGCCAGTATACCTACTCTAATAATGGAACTTTGAGAAAATGCCTGTCTCGGAGTTTTTAATTGGAGTTGGGTTTTTCTGGAACACTGACATGGAGTTTATACACAATCTGATCTACCTGCACCTCTATAATTGTCTGGTTTGGTTCTGCAACCCAACAAGACAGACACAGATTTCATAGGATAATTAGAACTGCAGAAAAACCAATTGCTACCAACCTGCCTTTCATTGAGGACCTGTATATTGCACGAGTCAAAAAGAGGGCTGTGAAAATATTTACAGACCCCTCGCATCCTGGACATAAACTGTTTCAACTCCTACCCTCAAAACAACGCTATAGAGCACTGCACACCAGAACAACTAGACACAAGAACAGTTTTTCTCTGCTAAACAAATAATTCCCTCAACACTGTTAAACTATTTGCTAAGTCTGCACTACTATTAATCTTCTCATTGTTCCCACCACCCATCTCCTTCCATTTATGACTGTATGACTGTAATTTTGTTGCTTGTATCCTTACAATTTATATTGATATTGTTTCCTGATTGCTTATTTGTACCCTATGACTATCATTAAGTGTTGTACCTTATGATTCTTGATGAATGTATCTTTTCTTTTATGTACACTGAGAGCATATGCACCAAGACAAATTCCTTGTATGTCCAATCACACTTGGCCAATTAAAAATTCTCTTCTCTTCTCTTCTCTTCTCTTCTCTTCTCTTCTCTTCTCTTCTCTTCTCTTCTCTGAGGTTGATGGTGACAAAAATGAGTCCAGTTGCTTTTTGAAAAAGTACCTTTGAGATGACTAGCCCATGGTCATCCAGTTGGCTTTGTGCCTGAGGTAGAACTAGAACTCACAGACTTCTGTTTTCTAACCTGATGCCTTACACCAAACTGCCCCTCATCTGTAATTTTTTATCCAAGTAGTATAGAAATTTCTTGCGTCAACCCGTTTTACCTACACTTAAAAAGCAGCAAGGAAGACATATCACAATGCATATTTATCATGGATAGAACACTCATACCCCTATGTAGCAGATGGCTGAATCCATAGAGTGGAAGATTGACAGTCTCAAATGTTCTCTCTCAGAAGCTTTCTGGATTTTCATACTCTAGTTCCTCCTCCTGCTTTGGGATAACAGTTGGTAGATGTTGCTGTCATCATCTATCATCCAGGAGTTTTGTCTAAACATAGCTGTGTTAAGATAGGGCTTGATCACACTGTGCTACATTTCTGGTAACAAAATTGTAAAAAGAAGAGAGAAAGCAGGAAAGAAAATGTATTGCAATATCCATGTAATGAACAAGTATTAGTGTAGCTAAAGGATCTACCATATTTGTTGGACTATAAGATGCACCAGAGTATAAAATGCACCAAGATTTCGAAGAGGTAAACAAGAAAAAAAAGTTTTTGCCCCAGGAGCACTCTGCAGGCCTCCCAAACCCTCTGCATGTCCTGGTTTTTGTTTTTCTGTTTTTTTTGAAAAATGGGCCTGTTTTTGTGAAAAATAGGCCCATTTTTGGGCTCCCAAACACCCCAGACATTGCATTTTTGCCCTCCCCAACCCCCAGGACCACTCTGCAGGCCTCCCAAACTCTCTGTGCATCCCATTTTTGCAAAAAATGGGACTGTTTTTGGCAAAAACGGGACATGCGGGGCGGGGTGTTGGGAGGCCAAAAATGGCTGTATTCCCCCCCTCTTCTGGGGGAGGGAAGTGTGTCTTATACTCCAAAAAGTACATTACCTTCCTTCTCAAGAGAGATAAATCTATCTCACAAGAGACAAAGGAAATCAGTTCTATTTCTATTTATAACTAAAAAAAAGATTAAAAAGTGAAAATCCTCTTTCAATTTTAAGTGCTAAACTGCAATCGTTTGGTGTTATTGAAAATAAATATAGAGTTATCCTGATAGCATGAAACATTCCATATACCAAGAGGATAAAATAAAATTAATATCTGCCTAATTTGAAAAATGAATAAATTTCACCCATTTGGTAGCTTGTACCAATAAGAAATAAATACATGGAGCAATGAGTCTTGATTTATAGAGCCAAGGTGGTGCAGTGGTTAGAGTGCAGTACTGCAGGCTACTTCAGCTGACTGCTAGCTGCAATTCGGCAGTTCAAATCTCACCGGCTCAAGGTTGACTCAGCCTTCCATCCTTCCGAGGTGAGTAAAATGAAGACCCAGATTGCTGGAGGCAATATGCTGACTCTATAAACCGCTTAGAGAGGGCTGTAAAAGCACTATGAAGCAGTATATAAGTCTAACTGCTATTGCTAGTGCTATTTAGTCTCACAGCAAAACAAATCAAGTGCACATTCCTATTTGGAATACTTATAAATCTGTTTATACTGTATATATAGAAGGTTCTTCTATAGAATAGAAGGTTCTTAAAGCAGATATTACCTCTATTTCAATTACACAATCTCTTTCAGTTCTCTGAAAATTCCTAATGGTTAGCCTTCTATTTTTACCAGTCTCAATTTGCAAAATATCCCAGTATTTAACCTCTAGGTTTTTAAAGGACTAAACTATTTTTTTTAAAATTTCCAGCAGAGGGAAAATTCAGGAATACAGTGTCTGTCATTATGTACATGGCAGAGAATCCTCCCCACCCCCGTTGTGGGATTGACAGTCTGGCACGAGGTTCTATATTCTTAACATCAAGGCCTACTTTAACAAAGTGAACTTGAAAGAACTGAGAACAGTAGGATACAATGAAGTGTATTAGAAAACAGAGTAAAGGGAATAAAGTGTCAGGCCCCTTAACTACACAGCATGATCAAGGAAGCAAGATTCACATGGATTTTCTTTAATGAGTTTTAATACCAAGAATTAAGGGTTAGAGTACAGAATCTTGAGAACTGAGATAGGGAACCTTGTAGCCCTCTTTTATTACTGAGTTCATTAAGGTGGGACCTCTTTGAAGCATTTTAATTTCTTTTTTTTCCCTGACTGTTTGCATGAGAGGCCAAAAATCCATTTCTTTGATAAGCTGATAATGACCTCTCCCATCGGCTGATTGCCTTGTGTTTAGAGATAATCTTCTGTCTTGCTCAGGATCTGCAAAATCTCTCAGAAGAACTAACAGAAAGCTTGGGTAATAAGTAATTGTCAAAGTATAACTTTTAAAGTTCCAAATCACTGTCAAGAACTTTGGGTTAGGTTCAGAGGTGGTATTCAGATGGTTCAGACCAGTTCACCCGAACCGGTAGCAGAAATCACAGGTTGGCCCCACCCACCCACCCTGGCTCTATGCCATCCTATTTAGGCATGTTTTTGAGGCCGGGTGCATGCGCGGAAGGCTGGGTGCATGTGAACTGGATGCACGGATGCAAGAAGCGAATGTGCACACGTGGGGGAAAACCTGTAGTAACATAATGTGAAACCAAATGCTGGTTAGGTTTGAAAGAAGGCACAGTAGACAGTATGAGAGCTAAAGAACGAAGGGAAGCAAATAAGAAATATGTATGGTATTGCACAGAATAAATGTATATGTCCACATATCTGCATCTCCATATTTGTAGCTTGGGTTCACAAAATGTGTTTTTACTCAGTCAGCCATTATCCCAATCATAGGCATCATAGAGAACCAGTTTGGTCTAGTGGTTAAAATACCAGGCTAGAAACCAGAAGATTGTGAGTTCTAGTCCCACTTTAGCTATGAAAGCCAGCATGGTGAATTTGGGTAAATCACTATCTCTCAGCCCAAATCACCTCACGGGGTTGTTGTAGGGAAAAAAGGAGGAGGAACATATATTGGCTATGTTTGTCAAAATAATAATAAAGGCAGGATAGAAATAAATGAATCATATCACTGTCTTTAGCACACAATCAAGCTCATAGAATCAAAGAGTAATCTTCAAGAATCAAGAGTCAAACATAATTTTCAAGAATCTGTTCCTATTTTCTCATATCTAACCTGATATCACATAAGTTTATATATCAGAAGAGGAATGGTGAAGCTTCATTATATCAATGGCCCTTTTCCACTAACCAGGCATACAGCAAAGATATTGCTTGATTGTAGCACTGTAGCAGGCAAGGGTTTGCTGACATGTTCTGATGTTTCCAGCCTCCAGCAATATATCATTAAAAAAAGTCTTGTTTTTCACCTTCATATATCTACCACACTTTTTCCTGGACAGCTGAAAAAAAAACGGCATTGAGTTGTTAACCTAATCTTGTGTAGCTTCTTCTCTGGTAATATTGTACTACTAACTAGAGCATACAAAACATTTGCTAGACCAATTCTCGAATTCGGTCTGACCTAAGCGTAGTACATAAAATTATCTGCTACAATGTCCTACCTGTCAATGACTACTTTAGCTAACAATACATGAGCACACAATAGATACAAATTTAACGTAAACCGCTCCAAACTCGATTGCAGAAAATACAACTTTAGCAACAGAGTGGTCAGTGCCTGGAATGTACTACCTGACTCTGTGATTTCTTCCCCAAAGCCCCAAAACTTTAACTTTAGACTGTCTACTGTTGACCTCACCCCATTCCTAAGAGGTCTGTAAGGGGTGTGAATAAGCGCACAAATGTACCTACCGTCCCTGTCCTACTGTCCCCATTTATTCATTCCATTTCCTGTATTCATAATCATGTTTATACTTTTATCTGTTATCTTATATATGCTTGACAAATAAAATAAATAAAATAACAAAATAAAGTAAAGTAAAGTAAAGTAAAGTAAAGTAAAGTAAAGTAAAATAAATAAAATAAAATAATAAAATAAAATAAAATAAAATAAAATAAAATAAAATAAAATAAAATAAAATAAAATAAAATAAAATAAAATAAAATAAAATAATAAAATAAAATAAAATAAAATAAAATAAAATAAAATAAAATAATAAAATAAAATAAAATAAAATAAAATAAAATCTGCCCCAAGTTGGTTGGCTCCTCACAACACAGATTACCCCCTGGAAGGTAGCTTTCATGAGAAAAGTTAACAATTAGATTTTTTTTTAGATTTATTCCTGCTTTTGGAAATAGGCAGCTATAAAACCTTAATCCTTAAATTAAATAATGAATCCACTGTCACAAATTTAAAAAGCTGGGTTTTAAAACCAATTTAAGATTTGGAGGTGTGCAAATCAGATTACATCAGATATGTCCTAGAACTGTATAAAATCACTGTTTAATATGTTCTAGAATAATTTCTGCAAATATATTTTTTAAAAATAAAAACTTCAGCATATATTTTTAAGAAGAGCTGCCCTTTTTTATACAGTTACCTGAATATTTATTTACCATACGCCCTTAGAAAAATATAATGTATGCTAATCCAATTATTATTGTACATATATAGTTTTGCTCTGGCTGACATTATACCCAATTTATACTTTCTTATTTGTATTAACTCTAAATGTTTTGAATCTCAATTTATCGCTTTAATCCTTGTCAGAACACAATGTGTATTGGTGAAATCACATCATTCCATTATATCAACAACAACAACAATAATAATAATAACAACTTACAACCCTAATAAAGATTTTGCTTGGTCAAGAAAGCCATATGCAGTAATCTACATGGCACAGTGGTTAAAATTCAGTACTGCAGGCTACTTCTGTTGACTGCCGGCTGCCGGCTGCCTGCATTTCAGCTGTTCGATTCTCACTGGCTCAAGGTTGACTCGGCCTTCCATCCTTCTGACATTGGTAAAATGAGGACCTAGATTGCTGGGGGCAATATGCTGATTCTGTAAACCATTTAGAGAGGGCTGTGAAGCGGCATATGTCTAAGTGCTATTGCTACACGGGACTACAAATGACATCTTCTATAAGGCTTTGCAGCGGTGAAGATTGTGTCATCTTTGCGGTTCAGAGTAACACATTGAGGAATGTTGTGTTAGAGGCACAAACCTATTGGTTACATTCCTGCTTCATCTCCTTTGACTTTGGTTGCTGAAAAGCAAATGGAACAAGGTATAGTCTGTTCCCCACCTGCAAAAATTGTCTGCTTCTATTTCATACCCTGAGCATCCACAAATTTAATCTAGTACTAGAATCATACTTCATGTATGATTCAAGTCAAAGAGTTACAACTGGCCATACAGAATTAATGTGGGAGAGATCATCATCATCATCATCATCATGTATGTAAGTTTTCTAGACTTTTAGTCAGGGCAAATATTTCCAGGCAAGTGGTCAGATAGAAGAAAAAGCATACTCCCTCTTACTTGGGAATCAGACTGAGTGGTAACAATATATTCATGTCATGGGACTTCAATTCATCAAAGTTGATTAAAATGAAATACTTAATGCTTTCTTATGGGTTTGGTTCTCTTATTGGTTTCCTTTGATTTTGTTTTGAGATAACCTTAGGGATACTTTGTAATAAGGCCCCCTACATGATGCCACATAACAACAAACTCTATCTATATGTATTATTAATACCAAAGGCCAAATGAATAATGAAAACACAAACTGGGAAAACACGTTTCCTTTTTTGTTCTCTTTGTTTGATCTAAGCAACATTTCCACCCCACCCCACCCCCTTGTTGGACGGATAATTGGGCAAAAAGAAAGAAGAGAAAGAGAAAAGAAGTAGAAAGTATTTTAAAAAATACTTGTTTATGTGGTCACTTCTGGGAGGCAGGATTATTTGCTAAATGTTCTTCTTCTCAATAACTTCTCCAAATAATAATAATAATAAAAAAAAAAACCCAAAGCAAATTTTAAAAAAGGTTAAAAAAAAGTAAAGAAGTCCTTGCAGATTTTACTTTGCTAGTAAGGAATGAATTGAAAGGTCCGAAGACATTTCTGTGGCCAGCATGAGATCACAGAGCACTGTTACCTTTCCAGCAAAGTGCTACCTATTTATCTGCTCACATTTGATGCTTTTGAATTGCTAGGTTGGCAGAAGCTGGGGTGAGGATGGGAGCTCACCCCATCGCATGGTGCTCGGGTCTTGAACCTGGGCTGCCGGCTTTCCAGCCAACAAGTCCAGCATCTTAACCGCTGAGCCACCATGCCACCAAAAGTAACCCCAATTTAAGATACATTCCCATTGGATGAAAGTTCCAAATACAATGTTTTATTTCTTTATAATTTAGCATGGCAATATTAATTTGAAACTTCACTTTAATTATAGACTGTATCTTTACTTTTTTTTAAAAAAAAAATAATAATAATGGCTGGGACTTGCAATTACCTGGTAGTTTGAATAATGTTAACAAGTATTTGTTTCTTTGGAAAGCAACTCTAACTCTAATATATGGTCAGTGGAAAGGTTAAGGGAGGCTACCCAAACTTTTCCATCTTCAGAAAGAAGCCATGCCAACAGAGTGAAGTTAAATCTGTTTTGAAAACTCCAGAAACTTACAAAGAACTCTAAAAGAGTAATTCTTATCCACAAGATAGAGTTGATACAGTGATGCCCCTCAAAATCTCTCAGACACTAACTATGTTCAAGTTTTAATGCTAACCTGCCTTAAAATAATCTCTCCTGAATTTACTGTTCTTTAATTTCTTGGTAGGAATATATGGACATACAGACACTTTCAGTATAAGAAATCTATGTCATATATGATAGTCGTGAAAGTGAATCTTGGAACTGCTGAGCAATTGCATCTTATAATTAATAGGGCTATGCAGTGCTTCAGTTTTGATTCAGGAACAGGTGCACTGTTTCCAAACTATGTAATTCCCAGCACTTTTTGGAATCAAATTAGAAGTTTTGTTATACAGACTTAATAATTAAATGATCCTATTTAGAAAAACTCATGGGCTAAATTTGAATGTATCTCAAAGGATATAAAAAATAAGGAAAGCTGTCTTCTTTCTTTCTCTCTCTCCCCCTTTTCTTCATAAAGATATACAGTATATACAGTAGTGGCCAAAATTGTGAAAACCTTTTGGGAAAACTGTATTTTCTAAAACTAGCTAAAACATCACTTTTTTTGGGGGGGGAGTAGTACCATAAAATTATATATCAATGGAAAGATAATTTAATCAAGAATGTAATGCAATAACTTTTATGAAGGATTTGCTATTAGAATAGCAGTTACAGTATGAAGAAGAAAAGTGAAACAAATAGAAAAAATGAGATATACAAAAATTATCACCATAGAAAAAACGAGATATACAAAAATTATCACATCAGTTAATACTTAGTTAGGTAACTTTTAGCATGAATTACAGCCTTACAATGTCTTCCCATGGAGTGAACCAAGTCTTTTAGTTCTTCAGCTGTTATAATGTGAGACCAAGATGGAATGATTGCTTCTATTAACTAGGTTTTATTGCTGGGTTGCTTCTGACTAACAAGTTTCTTTAGTCGGCTCCATAGATTTTCAATTGGGTTAAGGTCTGGGCTATTCCCAGGCCATTCCAGCAGTGGAATATGATTATCTTGAAACTCCAAAAAAAAAAAAAAAGTGATGTTATTAGTCATCAAACCTCAAAAATACACTTTTCCCAAAAGATTTCCACAATTTTGGCCACTATTGTATGGCTGTACATTGGTTATGCGAGTGTTTCTAACCATCCCATCAGACTAAGCAGAGGGGGCATGCTCTTTGTTGAAGAAGTGTCACTTGCTGGTCATCAAAAATGTATCTTGTAGATCTGCCTTCCCCTTGAGTTATGCATAGCCCCAATTTTGCTAGCCTTCTAGTAAACTGTGATAACCTATTTCCCTAGGCACTGTGGCCACAGTGTTAATAGATCTCCAACAAGTATGTGGTTGTATCTGTTATATAGTTACTAAGAATTTTTAGGGACATCAACTGTTATTGATTGTGAATTTTGTTTTGTTTTTATTTTTGTTTGCTGCCCTGACTGCCTTTGGTAGATGAGTAGCCAGTGGTGAAATGTAAAATTTGTTACTACCGGTTCTGTGGGTGTGGCTTGGGGGGGTAATATGACTGGGTGGGCGTGGCCAATGTTTTTTTTTACTTTTAAAACCATTTTTTCCACAACCTCTTTGGCCGAAGAAAAAATGCTTTTAAAAGCCTCTGATGATCCCAGCTGAGCCGCACGATCATCAGAGGCTTTTTTTAAACTTTTAAAAGCATTTTTTCAACTGAAGATGTTGCAAAAAAAATGCTTTTAAAAATTAAAAAAAAATCCTCTGATGATTTCGCGGCTCAGCTGGGCATGAGGTGGGCAGGGATGTTTGCTACCGGTTCTCCGAACCACCTGCCACCATCACTACCGGATCGGGCGATCCAGTCTGAACCGGGAGCATTTTACTCCTGCGAGTAGCCCAGAGGTGAGATTCACATAATTTACCTACTGGTTTGCCCAGCACCAAAAATGTGAGTGTACACGCCCCTACCCTGCATGCTCACGGCCTTCCGCGCATGCGCTTTTCTCGCACGCGCGGATTGCAACCATGCACACGGCTTGAAAACGTGGATAAATGGGATGGCTTAGCACCGGGGTGGATGGGCAGGCCCAGCCATAGGTCGCTACTACTGGTTCGCTTGAACTGGTCCGAATCGGCTGAATATCATCTCTGGAGTAGCCATATACTGTAAATATGTTAAAGAAATGAATATAAACTTTGAAGTTACATTCTGCTTCAGCTTTTTATTTATATTTTAGGACTTTATGAATTAGGCCTAAACTGCTAAATCTGGCTCGTTTGTTTTAACATCATGTTTGCGTTACTTTATTTTTAAACTGTTTCTTCTATCTGTATAATCTTTAGTAATAACATTAAATAACCTTCATACATTTCAAGAAATGACATTAACTCTTCTCTTTTCATTTCTTTGTTTCAAAATTCCTCTCATGGTGTCATTCCTTTTCATTAACAGCACAGCAATATAATAGTACAGTAGCAAAATAGGAAACCACAGACTTCCTTGATTGAAAGTACATTTAAGAATTTAAGTGTAAGCATCTATATCTTCTGAGAATAAAAAACAAAATCAATCATCATAAAGGTATATGCAAAACATGTCTCGATAGGATACAGATTTTGTTTACACATTTAAAACCCCCCAAAAATAATGGAATTATTCTGAACTCATCTGAGGGAAAGTAGGACTTACATTATTTTATAGTCACTTTGCTGAGGTTGTCATTGATTAAGCAAAAGTTATGTTTACTTTATACAATAAATGTTACCTTCATTGATTCATTCAGCCCAGTAATTGTGTCTGGAAAATGGCCCACAAGAGCCACTAATTCTAGTTTCCTTATTGATCTACCATATTAAAAAGCACCCTACAAAATAATAAACTACTATACACAGAGGTCAATTAAAATTTATGCACCAAGAGGTAACCACTGGCTCAGGAGTATATTTGAGAGAGGCTCAATACCATAATTGAATAGTTAAATCTTTTACAAGAATCCTTTGTCCAGCACAGAAACTATACAATAAAGTTGACCAAAGCAGCAGCAGCAGAGCATTTAGGATAGAGAAAATTAAAGAGTAAAGAATATAATTTTTTTAATGAACTTCCTATTATGTACAAAAGGCCATCAGACATTGTAGCTTTGGATTCTTAACTACAAGGTTAAGGGAAAAGGAGATTGGTTGCTCAAGAAGAAATGCCATATCAAATATTGCTTTATATCTGTTCACTGAAAGCAGAGGTGGGTTTCACATAATTTTACCACCAGCTCGCAGCACACCAAAAATGTGTGTGCATGTGCTTTGCTCACATGTGCGGCTTGCACACAAGCACACGGCTAAGAAAACATGGCTAAATAGGATGGCATAGCACTGGAGTGGGTGGGCAGGCCCACCATAGATCATCACTACTGGTTAACCCAAATTGATCCGAACCAGCTGAATACCACCACTGACTGAAAGAGATATGGTCATCCATAAAGTCATCTTGGTAAAAATGATTATTATACCCTTTCACTACGGGCTTCTGAAAGAACTGGGTTGGAGGAAAGAAGAACTTCAATGACAACTTATCACCACATTATTGCCAATAAAACGAGATAGACATGCCATGTAATTCAATTTGAGTCGGTCTCCAGGACCAGAGATTTAATCTTCTGAGCTTTCAGACTTGTACCGAAGCCCATCCTTAAAAAACTTCTCTCTCACCAAAATGTGTCTCACTTTCACTCTAAAGCTGTGGTCTTGATGTCCAACTCAGATTGGATCCTGCAACATTATCCTGGGACACAAATATTTGCCTTCATTCATGCCCTGTAATCGTCAAGAGCTCAACTTAATGGAAACATTAGTTTTATAATTCTGTCAAACTTATTATGGCAATTATATATCTATTGTACATAATATTCCTATGATGCATACTTCATGGTTGCAAATGTAATATTTATGCAAATATTTACTTTCTCAAATTACAACTGGTTGTTTCACCATTTAGAATCCATATTGACTTACTTTATTAATTCGACGTGTTTTTTTTTCTTGCTTTTTTCTTTTTATAATCCATGACATATTCTTTGACTGGCTATATTAAAACCTGCTGAACCCTAATGGGTTTCTGTGGTTTTCAACAGTACAGTTCATAAATAATGGGTTATGGCTTCATTCAATTCATGAGCCAGCCATTTTTGCTTAGTCAGCTAGAATCCCCTTCTTTTAAACTCCAGTTTAATTCCAAGTCTCAGTTGCAAAAGAGAAGCAATCCACCTGATCTCTATGTATCAGCCCTTCAAGGTAGATCAGACTAGAAAACCACTATTATATATATCTCAGTAATCTTTTTTTATTGTGGAGCCATAGTAACAGAATCTTCCAAATGTGAATGTACTTCCTCCCATCCTCCTTTATCTTTGTTGGAAATAGGGTTGGTCTTGTCTGACTCACATGTACATTCTTCCCAATGTCCTCGAGACCCTTTTATCTCACTGTTGCCTTGGTAACAACTCTTTCTCCTCTTCCTCTACAGCAGGGGTGGGGGACCATGGCCCTTTTATGACTTGTGGACTTCAACTCCCAGAATTCCTGGGGCAGCAGTATATGATAGTCCTTTAGTTATTTATAGATCACAATCTTGTCCTTACTTAGCCTTCACTTTTGCAAGCTAGATACCTAGCTCCTTGAACCATTTATACCTGCATATTACTTATCTGTAGGAAGATTTTCATTTTTTTTATTAGCAGAAGTACATAAATTATTTCTAGCATTAAAAATCTGCACTATTAATGCAATGCTTAAATCTGTGGCAGAAATAAGGTCTGTGTATGTGCATATATGTGCATCCATATGCTTTTCTTTTCAGCTTTTTTTAAATTAATCTTGATAAAATCAATTTTTGCTAATCAGAGGGGGGTGATTCTTTTTCATGGCTTTAGAGATAACCCTTGCCGAGATAATATATTAACTATCTGAGATTAAGTTAATAACTTTTGTTTTTCAGGGTTAAGGGAGGAAAATGTTTCATTTTTAAATTGTTTTTTTAAAAGAGTATCATCTATCAGTTGAAAAAATAAAATATTTGCCTAATAATTTTCTAAGGTGCCTTTGCTTAAGAATGACCAAATGTCATAAGGATGGGAGCTGCATGAATGTGCAGGGAGATATTGGCCCAGAGGACAGGTGCTGCAACAGAATGGATATGCTCTCTGGGTCTTGTAACATGAGACTGTTTGGTCAATGAGACCTGGAGTGCATCCACCCTGCTTGATCACACCAGATGTGCAAAAACAATTGCAGATAAGGAGTGTCTCTGGTAGCCTGGCTCCATGCCATGTAGGGCTTTAAAGGTGATAACCACCATCTTGAATTGCATGTGGAAGCCACCTGCCATAACATTCTGCTTTCTGATGGTCTTCCAGGGCAATCCCATGTAGAGCACAGGGCATTAATCCAATTGTGAGATGATCAGGCCATGAGTAACGATATGAAGTACTTCCTTAGACAGGAAAAGGCATAATTGGACCCTTCATTATTATCAAGAAAAAAAGTGAAATGCAGAGACATTTCATAATTTGTTTCTTGCTTATGAAGGCAGATATGAGAGAATTTTTTACTTTTAATAGAGGCTTTTACAAAATTATGGAAGATTGGTTGGGCTAAAAGAATGTCTGACCTAAAGTTTTCCTATGATTTATTATGCCTCAAGGTTGACCTGATCCTAAGTTTTATCACTCCTAGACAGGGGTGAGTTCTAAAATTTTTTACTACCGGTTCTGTGGGCGTGGCTTATTTTGTGGGCATGGCTTGATGGTCATGTGACAATTCTTTAGGATTTAGCAGAGGTACTGGTCTACCAGGCTTTTAACTGCTTGCAGAGCTATACCAGTCGACTCATTTGTTTTTGGAGGCACTGGTCTACTCATTTGTTTTTGGAGGCACCGGTCAACCCATTTGTTTTTGGAGGCACTGGTCTACTACCACACTGCCTTTTAACACTGATCAGCTGTAGGGCAGCCCTTTGAAACCCCGCGGCAAGAGTTTAAACAGTTTTTTTCCTTCTAGCCAATCAGCTGGGACTCGGGAGGCAGCAATAGATTGGGGGTGGGGCCAAATAAAAGGTAAGAATAATGCAGGAGGGGCGGGGAGAGGGGAGCGGGAGGGCTCAGCTCCCAAACAAAGAGAACTGGTTCAGTGACGTCATATCATCACCGCTAACTGCTCGGCCAAACCCGGAGGAACCCACCACTGCTCCTAGATCAAAAGCTTATCCACTACACTGTACTGATTTGGAATGATCAGATGCATTAATACTTTTTATTGTAAGTGATAAATCCAAATAAGTTATTATAATAACATGAGATATCTTAGCTACTTAGGTATTGCCACACATCCCAAGTACTAGGCCAGTGATGGCTAACCTTTTTGCTGTCGCGTGCCAAAAGTGGGGGGAGCACAGGGGGGTCATGCATGTGCCCACACCCATAATTCAATGTGTCCCACCCCACACACTCCCCCCACTGTTGGGACGTGATGCCACAATGGGCCCGGTAGGCCCGTTTTTCACCCTCCCGAGGCTCCCGAGGCTTTCTTGGAGCCTGGGGAGAGCAAAAATGGTCCTTCCCACCCCCCAGAGGCCCTCCAGATGCCGGAAACAGCCCATTTTTCAACTTCCGGTAGGACCGGAAGGACTGTTTTTTGCTCTCACCAGACTCTAGAGGTTTTCTTGGAGCCTGGGGAAGGGCGAAAACAGCCTCCTCCCCCCCCTCAGAGGCCCTCTGGAGTCCGGAAACAGCCCATTTCCCGACTTCTGGTGGACCCGGAAGGCCCAAAAATAAGTTGGCCGGCGTGCGCATGCACACTGGAGCTGAGCTAGGGCAATGCTCGCATGCCCACAGATATGCTCCACATTCCACCTGTGGCACGCATGCCATAGGTTCACCATCATGGTACTAGGCTATTGACTTCAGAGAACTGAAAAACTTTCTGAGTCTTCAAATGAACATTTTGCTTTCCGCCTCTCAGACCTGCTTAAATTGCTAATAGTCAATTGCTAATAGTCTGGAAAACAGGATTATAGCTATATAGGCTCAACGTTCAGGAAACATAATCCCATTGTTTTTCTGTCAATGAAAATGAGGCTGATGCTTTCCTCCCAATATATGCACACCTGACACTATCTCTTTCCTTCATGTTTAATAGAAAATATTGAATTTGATATGCTGCCTGCTGGTATGCTATGATATCGCGTATCTTGTTGAAAATAAAATGAAAATTCCACAGGACTATGTACACAGACGTACAGAACGTGCCAATTTGTTTTTGTGAGTCGCTGGAGGTAATGGTCCTACCCATGGCAACAAGACAATGCATTGCTATAGCATAACAAATAAATGCTGGACAAGAAATAAGGTCATATCCATTACATGCAGGTCTTGAAATATGATATTGGTGTTTTCTCAAAGAACTGCTGGATGCTGTAATCCGGCTCTTTTCTCCCAGATGTGCTTCTCTTGCTGCTTTTTTTTTTTTTTCGGTCAGCAGAATCTCTGCATTGAATGGTTCAATAAAACAGTAGATCAGCAAGTATCCTTTCTCCACAGCTGAACAAACTGTCATAGGCAAACTGGAGCATTGCCAGAAAGAATACAAGGGAAAAGCACAATAGCAAAGCTGTGGTTTTAAATGCCGTTGAGGAGTCTCATTCAATATTAGATAGACAGGTAAATAGAAAATAAGTGACAATTCATTCCAAACTGCCTGTCATCCCTTAGAGAAAAGCATCTTATGCCATTTTTATTTTTTTTGTCTATTGTATTTTCCCTCCCGGCATTATTCACCTCCAGAGAAATGATCACAATTTTTATCTTCTGGAAACAGGTCAGTAAACTTTACAGTAGTAGTTCACTGATTCATTCTAGTGTTACTCTTTAATCTCTCGCACGCGCTCACACTCTCTCCTTCATATGTTATCCACCCTGGGAACAGTGACAGATAAATACCAATGCAGTTTGCTCATAGCACATAGTCCTTCTCTTTATATTAAGCCCTTCCACTTTGGCACAATGCTTTTGGCAATATATATATATATATGTCTGTGCTTCAAGCAGGTTGTAAAACAGAGGCCATAGCTGGTCACAAATTGTTATAAGATTATGGCTGGAAATTGAGCACTAAATCAAAGGTTGTTGGTAATAATTATCTTTTACATGAGACTCAGTTCTAAAATCAAAAAAGTGCCCATCTCAAATTGGCATCCCAGAATAAGAAATAAAACTACTCGAATTTTTAGTTAGCATGGTTAAAGATGCACTTTTCCAAATATTTCAAAAGGTGCTTTTTCAAAAGGCAATTGGACTTAGTTTTTCCTTGAAGACATTTCGCTTCTCTTCCAAAAAGTTTTCTAGTTCTGACTGAACGTTAGGCAAATTTTCAAATGTTATGCAAATCTCCAACAAAAAAGAAATACAAAGATCTAACAATGAATGCACCAAAAGGTGTGTGTGCTCCTGAAAATATCTTGGAAAAATAGGGGAAAAAAGCACATTCTACTAAAGAGTGTTTGAAACTGGATGCCATCCAGTTAAATTTGATCCCTCTCCAAAATAATCCCATAGAGATTGCCGTTCCTCTCCTCAAATACTAATTTAGAAAAGCTGTTCAACAGCTTTTGAGACCCTCAAATCACACATAACAACAATAAAGGTGAGGGCTTGTAATAAAAATATTACTTGGATCCAATGCGTATCATACTTATAGCCGAGATGGGGGGAAAAAATCTCAAGATGATCAAATGGGAATGGTGTAGCATGACTTGTTATTGGAACATGCTGATATTCATCCTAACAGAATCATAAATGGTTATAAATAGACATCTTATTGGAGGTTCTATTCAAAATCTGAACAAGATCAGTGATAATTTTCTAGAAAACATCTAGTTCAGTGATGGCTAACCTTTTCCAGACTAAGTGCCTAAAGCGTGTGCGCGCGCCCTTGAATGTACCAGAACCCCCAAAATGCAATGTGCCCTGCCCCCGCATGCACCATACCCCCTGCACATTGCCCCCCAGCCCCCCCCCCCCCACATGCATGGCAGAGTCTTGAAGACTAGCTGGCCGGTGGGAGCCGTGCACACATGCTCAACGGAGCTGAACTGGGGCAACGGCTCATGTGCCATCAGACAGGGCGCTGCACGCCACCTCAGGCACGCGTGCCATAGGTTCGCCATCACGGATCTAGTTCTTTAGTCAGATAGAGGGAAAAAAAACTTTGGATAAAAGCAGGAATGCAGAACTTTTCTTGGCCTGCCCTTGAGAAAGAGTCTGGACAGAAAAGTTACTAAAATGAAAAATAATGAACATGATTACTCTTCAATCATTTAGTTTATAATGTGCTTTTTCTGTCATCTTAAGAACTGTAATTTAATAAGGAATTTTGGAGGATTCTGGGAGCTGCAACTAAAGCTTTCAGGGATCTTATCTCAGATATCCCCAATCCTCTAAAGTAATGATGCCACATCAAAAGAAATATATAGACAGAAAAATGGTTTTACCCAATATGAGAGGTCCTCAGAGAAGGACTGCCAATTTTTTTCTAATGACCATAGGAAATATGTTACCCATTCAAATGGTAATTTGGTGTAAGCCATGCACTGAACAGATACCTGACTACAAGCAGAGAGAACTTCTTTTGCAAGGCTCGGCCTCATGAATATAATGAAAAGCACGATTCCTATGGATCCCTCTGAGTGACCACGCTAGCTATTTAGAAGGAACCAGAGGTGGGACTGCTGTGTCACCATTTTCAGTGAACTTCCAACTGTGAGAGTTGCAATTTAATACAACCCCCCTAACAGCAAGGTCAGAGATGATGGCAATTGTTCTTCAGAATATGGTGCAAGAAATATATATAATACAGTGGTTCCTCGCCTCATGTTACCAAATACACACTTAAAACCTTGGTGTATCAAATATTTTTATTTTTATTTATGCTTAGTGGAGTTAAGCCAGTTTTTAGGTAGAATTGCAACAGTCAAAATCGTGAATATTTATAGATACCCTAAATGAAAATGGAATACTGCCTTTGTATTTATTAGATTTGCTTTGTCTAGTTGCAAAGAGAGAAAGTTACCTTTGATATCATTTGAATTCTTTATAGACATAAAGTTGCTTTACATTATTTCCCTCCTGGCTTCCTATTGCATGTATGGATGTGTGTTTGTGTATTTTTTTACCCACCATTTGAAATTATGGAGGTGTATTCTTTCAAAACCAAATCATACCATACCATTGATACACAGAATGTAAATGAAATTCAGAGTATTGCTTAACAGCACTGCTTGTCTGGAAGTAAATAGCATGGATATGGAGCCTATTTGTGGTTAAGACAGATCATTTGCTTCTATTTGCCTCAAATGTTCACAACATTTATTTCATTAAGCAGTTATTTTAGTTATATGCTGTTGATTCCAGAAGGATTCCAGTCCACGCAGCTTCTGTTAAATTTACACCACCATCAGTAAGACTGTTTACATGAAATACTGTACATAAAGTATTCAATAATTACTCTCACAAAGATTACCCCTAACAGAGTGTCTTAAAAAAAAAAACCTCTTTGGATTCTAATCTATCTAGCCACAAGTACCGTGTTTCCCTGAAAATAAGACCCTGTCTTATATTTTTTTTTGAACCCCGAAATAAGCACTTGGCCTTATTTTCGGGGAGGTCTTATTATTTTGGGGCACGTGGAGCAAGATGGAGCTCCTATTGCCATCTTACCTGATTTCCAGCTCTGTGTTTAAATATTTTCAGGGAGGCTTATTTTCGGGGGAGGCTTATTTTAGTCCATGCCCAATTGGGCTTATTATCAGGGGATGTCTTATTTTTGGGGAAACAGGGTACTATAAAAAGAATTTAACTCTTTGAGATAGTCAAGACAAGAAGTATAACCATGAGTGCTAATTCTATCTTTACTGTAGACAGAATCTTTTAAGTCAGAAAGTATCTCTCCCCTTATTTCTATTTACCCTCCAATGCACTAGAATGGATGTCTTCTGAGCCACTTATCCACATATCCCCTCTGTTTGTGAGAGATGAGATGCTTTTGATGGTTTTAAGTCTGCACTTCTTCCCTCTGTTTCCCAAAGTCATTCCTACATACAATTATAGAAGAAGTTCTCATTCTGGATGTTGTTTCTTGCATGAAATTTTTTGTGGTATGTGATAATAACCACTTGAATATTGTTTTTGTATATTTGACTCAAAGCATGCCTAGGCTAGCAAAATTAAAAATGACTGTGGACCATGAATCTCCACAAACCAATATTAACAAATAATCACCTTATTGGTACTCTACTAATTGATTTAACCTTCCTTGGGCAGGCCAGTAGTGTTAGCATTAGCATATGAAATTAAAAAAAACAACAACAAATTTCTTAATCCTAAATTCTGATCCAGAGAAGTCATCCAGGGAAATTTCACCTTTATAATTATAGATTGATATTCTCTATGTAAAATCCCAAGGAATATTTTCATGAAAAACGTGGTTGAAATGCAAGGTTTAAAAGGAATTTAAGTCAGTTTGTAATCCGTGTATAAATCGGAAGACAAATGAACAGATGTGTCTTGCAAATGAAGCAGATAATTGAATTAATGAAGTTAATTTGCTAAAGACAAAAACACATAAGTTTGTTCCATGTCTTTGACCATCCTACTGTCACCTTCCAAAATGTTGGCCAACTTCCTTTTGAAGATGCTGTGCCCTTAAACAAGTACAATGGAAAAGGATTTCAGATGATGGAAAACCTGGCAATGAATTTGTTAGAGCCCAGTTGTTGGCACGTAGCTTGTAGCAAGATGTTCATGCTGTAACATCTGTCATTTTGTATTTGAGGACAGGTGTGTGCGGCATAAACAGAAGCATGTGTTCATATCCTGGCCTTCCTGCACGTAGAATATGCCAAGATGCCATTTTTGTTAATAAGTGACTAAAGTATGTCTTTGTGTACAGTAATGTGTGTGTTATGTTGCAAGCTGTAGAATACAAGAAAAGAATAGTTTTTATTTTGGTGAGTCATTTTAAATTGTGTTTTTACCAATTTAACTACAATCATGTGGGTGGAAGTATAGTAATATCAGATTAGGACAAGGTGATGTGCTTTATAAATTCACAAAATCAAATTGCTAAACCAATTTCGTTGTATATATGATGTACAATGACAATAAAGGCTATACTATACTATACTATACTATCAGTGGTGGGTTGCCTCCAGTTCGGACCACTTCTATAGAATCGGTTGTAAAACTGGCGGGAGGCTCCGCCCACTGACCCTGATGTCATGAGAAGCAATCTGTGCATGCACAGAAGCAAGGCGCATGCGCGAGAGAAGCAAGCCCATTGTGAACTGGTAGTAAAGGTAAGTAGAACCCACCCCTGTATACTATACTATACTATACTATACTATACTATACTATACTATACTATACTATACTATACTATACTATACTATACTATACTATACTAGTCTTTCTTAGTCTGTAGAAATATGCAGTGGGAGATAGAAGAGAAAAAGAAAATTAAAGCAGAAATCTTTATTACTAAATTTGTATCAGACTATACATGCATTTCTCTATGTAAGTCAGGGGTGTCAAATTTGATTTCATTGAGGGCCACATCAGGGTTGTGTTTGACCTTGGGGGGCAGGGTGGGCGTGGCCAGGGTGGGCATGGCCAACTCAATGTCACTCGTGTCAGGGGTGCCTTTGGCACAGAGGTGGGTTGCAGCAGGTTCTGACCAGTTCTGGAGAACCGGTAGTGGAAATTTTGAGTAGTTTGGAGAATTGGTAGTAAAAATTCTGACTGGTCCCGCACCCATCTATTCTCTACCTCCCAAGTCCTAGCTGATCGGGAGGAAATGGGGATTTTGCAGTATCCTTCGCCTGGAGTAGGGTGGGAATGGAGATTTTACAGTATCCTTCGCCTGGAGTAGGGTGGGAATGGAGATTTTACAGTATCCTTCCCCTGCCATGTCCACCAAGCCAGGCCCACCAAGTCACACCACGCCCACCAAGCCACACCCACAGAACCACAGAAGTAAAAATTTTTAAAACCTACCACAGCTTTGGCGGCCTGAATGGTCTGCCAATGAAAACAGGCTCCCAAGCTCCGTTTTTGCTGGCAGAGGCACTGCAGGCTGGTCCTTCACTATTTCCAAGGCGGCCCCGCGGGCCAGATCTAAGCACCCTGCGGGCAAGTCCAGCCCTTGGGCCTTGAGTTTGACACCGCTGATGTAAGCTATAGATTTCTCAACAGTCAGAACTGAATTGGAAGCTGAGAAAGTTCATAGAATTCTGATGTCCAAATAAATCTAAATAAAACCATCGTACTTTTTTAAAAGAGCATGTAACTCGATTAAGAGGAGTTGGGAAATGGAAAGACTAGATGTCTAAAAAAGCTTTTGGTCCCCAGAATTAATGATCATGTCTATATATCAGCCAAGACATTTCCTAGGCCTTACAGAGAATTCTGGGATATATTTAATCCATGAAGACTCTTTATCAAGACTCTTCACTGTTATATAAATGTATTGTGAATTCATTTAAGGAAAAAGCAAATAAAATCATTCATAATATCTAAGTTTACAAAGGTTTAAAATACTGTTTAACACTACAAGTTGTGAATGTAAAATTAATTTCACATTAGCAATAGCACTTAGACTTATGTACTACTTCATATTACTTTACAGAGTAAGCAGTTTACAGAGTTACCATATTGGGCCCAACAATCTGGGTCCTCAATTTACCAACTTTGGAAGGATGAAAGGCTAAGTCAACCTTGAGCCGGTGAGGATCAAACCCCTGGCTGTGAGCAGAGTTAGCCTGCAGTGCTGCATTCTAACCACTACGTCACCATGGTTCTAAAATAGAAATATCTGGATCATTAATTCCTAAAAAGCATATGGGGAAAAGACTATATGTCAAATCACAACTCCTCAATCTGTTTACAATTTAAAAGTTTATATTAAAGATAAAGGTTCCTTCGCACATGTGCTAGTCGTTCCTGACTCTAGGGGGCAGTGCTCATCCCTGTTTCAAAGCCGAAGAGCCAGCGCTGTCCAAAGACGTTCTCCGTGGTCATGTTACCAGCATTACTCAACACCAAAGGCACATGGAACGCTGTTACCTTCCGACAAATGTTGGTCCCTATTTTTCTACTTGCATTTTTTACATGCTTTCGAACTGCTAGGTTGGCAGAAGCTGGGACAAGTAACGGGAGCTCACCCTGTTACGCGGCACTAGGGATTTGAACTGCTGAACTGCTGACCTTTCGATCGACAAGCTCAGCATCTTAGCCACTGAGCTACCGCGTCCCTCTCAAAAGTTTATATTAACTAGTATTTATTAATACACTAGTTATTAATCTACTGGATATTAACTACTTAAAAGCCTATCTCTGAGGGAGATGGATGATTAAGTAATATGAAAAAAAAGGAAATAAAAATTTGACTAGTGTAGGTTAAAAACTTATTTGTAAATGATAAGTGTATTCATGTTTGTTTGTTTATTTATTCAATTTATATAGATATCTTTTTCAACAAGTGACTCTAGGCAGTGATCAAAATTTAAATAAAGTAAATGCAATTATAAAAAACTTAAACTACAAAGCAAATGAGGAACATCATAACCTTTTACGCTCTGTTCTTTTATGGTTGTGCATTTCAGTACACTGTTGCTATAATCCAGGGGTGGCAAACTCATGTTGTCAGGGTGTTGTCACGTGACGTATCAGGACTTTCCCCCCCTTCACTAAACCAGGCGTGGGCGTGACCAGTGTGTGATGCACCCAGCCCTTGGGCCGGGAGTTTGACAGACCTACTATAAGCTATCTTTCAGCCTTTTTTTTTTTGTAAAAAGTTTTTCTTTATTTTTTACACATATACACACACAAACATCCAATGTAGTTTTGGTGATCAGAGCATTTGGCCGGTTAACAAATTTAAACAATTTTTAATCTTTACAACTAAAATTACCATTTCTATATCTCCTTCTTGCTATAGTGTTTATTTTCATCTATTTTTTACCAATACTACCCTTCATTTTCATCTCTCATTTTAACCAAATTCCAATTTTCTATTCTATATTAAATCCCTTCTTATTGTCATCTGTTTTTATATCCATCATCAGAATAATTAATTTTATGATGTTACAATTGTTCAATTCTTATAGGAATAGTGAGTTCACTTGTTTTATAACATACATTTTCTTAAGTAATACAGTCCAACATTTTAATATAATCAGTTACTTATATAAATATCTTTTCCATTTATATATTCAAACACTTAAAGAAAAAGAAAGAAAAAAAATATATAAACATGGCTATTCCAGTTAGTTCCATTTTCGACATCAAATAATTTCCCCATATGTTCCTCCGAACCACATCTTAATCATTTTTACTTTCATCCTGATATACCATTAAAAATATTTCATCTATTACAGTTTCCTTAATTAAATTTAAAAATATTCTGATATCTTCTGCTTGCTTCCCCTATGTATTGTTTCAAATCCTCACTTAATCATTTTATACACACCACCATAAACCATTAAAAGTATTTCAATTATTACATTTTAAACATATTTATATTTCTCAAAAAAAAAGAAAAAAGAAAGAAAAACTCATCATTATCTAGATTTCAAAAATATAAATGATAATATTCCAATTATTTTATAATTCATTTTCACCATCATATACTTTACCATTATTTCTTGCTATAATTCACATTTCAGTTCTAAATGTATACCTCAAATTCCTCTTTCATTTCTTTCTCCTTTTCTCCCTTTTCAATTTTATTTTTTCTTTTTCTTTCCCCTTCTTTCCTGCACTTTAAAATCCTGGTCTCTCCTATTTTGCCCTATATTTCCCATTATTCCCTCTCTCTATTCTCTTTTTTTTTTATTTCACCATTGTTTAGCCCACTGTTTAACCCAATATTGTCATTCTGTATATCAACGTTCTGGATTCTTCTCTTCTGCCCTATATTTCCTGTTGTTTTTTACCCTTTTTCTCTCTTTTTTATTTTTTCACTATAAATCCCAGTGTAATCATTTAAATTCTTTATATCCTTTCTGTTCCACTCTTCTTTCCATGTTTGTCTCTTTCTATCCTCCCTATTTCTTTCATTGTTAATCCCAATGTAATCTTTAAAAACCTCTTTTTTATTATCCACATATCCACATATTCAAATACATTTTCACATTTGGTCTCATTTTCTTTATCATCTTTATCTTCAGCCTCTGTGTCTCGCTTCTCAGCTTGCATATGCTCTATCTTGTTTTTTATGTCCTCAGATTTTGATTCCCCATGTATCATTGTAGTTATTTCTCTTATTTCCATTTTCCATGACAAGTACATCACTTTAATCATTTCTCTAATTTCTTGTGCAATTTTATTCTTTTTAAGTTGATATTGTTCCAATTTTAAACGTTCAGTAGTACTCCCTTTTTCCCCCCCTCAAAGTCAAGCCGCTTGAAAACAAAGGAGTCTTCCCCAAAAGTTCTCACGGCTGTTATCTGTAAAGTCTCCAAAACACAAACCAAGTTACAGTGTTCCTTTTTGCTCCTGATCGTATCTCTCTGCAATCCACAATTTCTGGTTATCTAACAAGTATCCATTTTGTTTCACTATGTTAACAATCTTAACCAGTTTCTCTTTTTCTTTTTAGCTTTAAGAATACCAAGTCAATTTTGTAGTCCAGTCCAAATTTAAACAGCTTTTTTCATTTCTTTTTTCCTTTTTCCTTTTGTTTATACAGCACTTCTGTTACAAGGCTTATTATCCATTCTCTTTTTATTTTTCTTAAAGTTCACGAGAAAGAGGAGAGAAGAAGGATCTAATTATTCCTTTCCGATCCTTTAATCAATCTTGGAGTAATTTCTTTCAATTTTAAGATTTTTCACATTATTTTCTAGATCGTTTTGTTCAAAGGTCAATTTTCTGTTCGGGGTGGGGTTTTTTTTGTCTCTTTAAAGATACGCGCCAATATCCTCTTTTCTTCCTTCCATGCTTATTAGCTGTCGTTTTCTCGCTAGGGGTCTTCAGGTTCTTTTTTTAAAAGAATTTCCTTATTGTGAGTTGACTAACACTCACCCAGCTCCAAAAACTCCGTTCAATTCACTGCTCCTGCTCCATACTTAGTCCAGTTGCCCCAACTTCGTAACAGCCGCAATGGCTGCCGCCCGCGGCCAAGTCGTAGAGAGCTACCTCTGACCACCAAGGAACTTGCCTGTTCCTCTTGGTCTTCCAAGGTGCCTCTCCTTCATCCCCATCCCTACAGGACGGTTCCGGTCCAAAGACCCCTTGGCGACGGTTCGTCAGTCCGGGTTTTTGTGGAGCTCATTGGAGCTCGCAAATTCCCCGACTGTCTCGCCGCGATGCTTCCAGTCGAATCCAGCTATCTTTCAGCCTAATTCACTATGTGAGTTCACCTCAACCATAATCCACAACAGATTCCCAAGGCTATCATCTCTAGACCTGGAACAAAAGTAACACCCAGCTGCATGTGCTAAGCACCATTTCTGTCCACAACTCTTAAGTTTGTTCATCCATATCTGTGGTGAAATCCCATTTTTTTTACTACCAGTTTCGTGGGCATGGCTTGGTGGGCATGGCAGGGGAAGGATATTGCAAAATCTCCATTCCTACCATACTCTGGGGCCAGCCAGAGGTGGTATTTACCGGTTCTCCGAACTACTCAAAATCTCCACTACCAGTTCTCCGAACTGCTCAAAATTTCTGCTACCGGTTCTCCAGAACCTGTCAGAACCTGCTGGATTTCACCCCTGATCCATATCCTCGGCACTCACCCATTTTCGACAGGTCTCATTTTGGATGAACCACTTAATCATGCATCACAAAATCTTGAAAAGGGTCAAGATCAGACTGTTACCACATTCCATTTTACCTAGATTTGGATTTGATATAAAAAGGGGAAGCAAACTCATTACGTATGTCCCCATTTCTAAGGGGACTAAGCAATTCAACTATTTTTTTAGTAATCAACCAGCTAAACAAAATACGTTAGAGTTGACCAGTAAAATTAAATGCATCAGTGCAAGTCTATGTTGTACTATAGTCCTATATTGATGACAACATTTAAAAACTTGGCAGTTTTCAAAATGGCACATGATAAATTACACTCACACAAGCCAGATAAAAGCAAATAATCAGAATAGCTTATAATTTTAAAAGTACGTAACGATCTTTTGTTGACCTATAAAAGTTACATTACAACACTGTAGGTTTCATGAAATCATTTCGCATGAGCAAACATTTTGGGTTAAAGGGCAAGATAAATTGGATTCTGCCTCTTTTTTCTCTTTGGAAATTGTCAATGGAAAAGCAGCCAATTTATCTTCCTTTATAATCAGACATTTTGCTTCAAATCTGCATCCCTTTCTTGTCTATCCTAGAAAGCCTCAGAAACAAGGAAAGAAAGGGGAAAATCCAGGTGTTTTTTTTCTTTGTAGTCCTTTTTTTTAATGGAATATACCACTGTTTCACATTTATATTTCTGTTATTTCTCCAACCTGCTTCCTTTTCTGCTGTTAGCTGAGACATCTTTACTTGGTCTTAGCCAAATATAGAGGATCAAACCATTTTTTCTTGATTTAAATAGGCATGCTACCAAAGAGAAGTGTTTGATAACTCTGGATGGATATAGTTAATCCTCAACAATTGAAACCAACATTTCTGCTGCTAAGCAAGACAGTTGTTAAATGAGTTTTGCCTTGTTTTATGTCTTTTCTTCCCACAGTTGTTAAGTGAATCATTTCAGTTGTTTTGTTTTGTTTTTTTTGTATATAACTTTTTATTATTTTTTATAAAAACAAACAAACATTTAGTACATCTGTCGCCCCCTCCCTGTGACATCTCGGTGTTATCTTCGGTCGTTCTTCTTCTTCCAAAAAAGGAACTTTCTTCTATCTTGATCTTTATACAAACCATTTTAATATATCCTTACTAAAACAAAATTCTGCCTATCAAATTTTTAAATATAATCATAAAGCTTTTATCTTTTATATCTCTTTTCCAAACAATAATAGAAACAGTTCCATATTCTATAATACTCTATCTCTTCCCTATCTTTAATCCTTAAAGTCAATCTATTCATTTCTGCACAGTCCATAATTTTTTTTATCACCTCATCTTCCAAAGGTATTTTCTCTGCTTTCCAATTTTGAGCATAAACAATTCTTGCAGCTGTTATTACATGTATAATAACCGCCTCCCTGGTTGTTAAGTTAGTAACTTAGTTATTAAATGAATCTGGCTTTCTCATTGGACTTTGTCAGAAAGTCGCATCAGGTGATGACATGACCCAGGGGCACTATATGGTCATAAATACATGCCAGTTGCCAAGCATCCAAATTTTGATCATGTAACCACGGGGATGCTGCAATAGTTGTACGTGTGAAAAATGGTCGTAAGTCCCTTTTTCAGTGCTGTTGTAACTTCAAACAGTCACTAAATGAATGGTTGTAAATCAAGGATGTCCTGTATCTGGATTCTCTTATACATTTTCCCCAGTTTTATTGATCTGTCATAATCCACAGACTTTTAGGTATGAAATTAAAGCAATGTAATAGTGATTCTAGCAAAAGAATAGCTTTGCAGTATATCAAGGAAAACCAAGATTTGGAGATTCCAAGAAATGGGAGAGAAAGAGAGAGAGGGGGGGGGGAGGGAGGGAGGGAGGGATCTCCATCCAAACTCCAATTGAAGGCAATGAGGCTTAAGGAGAAGCTACATATCTGACAGGTTGTCAAATTTGAGCTTTGTTTTTATTATCTTCACAGAAAACAAAACTGCACTTTTAATCCACAGAAGTGTTCATTTTTAAAACCTCTAACAATAAAATACCCTCAGCCCTGTGAGATAAGCTAAATCCAGTGGTGGGTTTCAAATTTTTTTACTACCAGTTCTGTGGGTGTGGCTTGATACGTGTGGCATGGCTTGGTGGGCGTGGCTTGGTGGACGTGGCAGGGAAAGGATACTGTAAAATCTCCATTCCCACCCCACTCCAATGGAAGGATACTGTAAAATCTCCATTCCCTCCCCAATCCAAGGGAAGGTTACTGCAAAATCCCCATTTCCTCCTGATCAGCTGGGACTTGGGAGGCAGAGAATAGATGGCCAGTCAGAATTTTTACTACCAGTTCTCCGAACTACTCAAAATTTCCACTACCGGTTTTCCAGAAGTGGTCAGAACCTGCTGAAACCCACCTCTGGCCAAGTCAGAAAGCAGTCACTATAAGAAATATTAGAATTCTACTTTATTGATATAGCTATAATAACAGAATCTTGAAAGTATAACATTGTTTCGCCTTCCCTTCATCTTATGCCAAAGAATCAAGATGAGGTAAATTTGAGTTTCTTTTTCACACATTCTAGTTTTCCCTGTCTAAGCTCACAATTTACTAATATTTTCGTGAAGGCCTCTGCATATTCTTCACATTCCTAAAAGCCCAAACACTGTGGAGGAAGGGCTAAGGTATAAATGAGGACTGGTAAAGATTCAGGTTTAAGTCAGTCATGGAAGCTGACAGAAAGATTGTTGGCCAATACTATTTATCAGCCCAATATATTTCACAGGCTTGTTGTTTTTGTAAAACTAAAATAATATCTCCACCTTGAGCTTCTGAAGAAAAGGCTTATAAGGGTTGTAAATCAAGTGAATGAATGGATATAATTTTATAGAAATTGCATGCTCTATAACAAAAAAAGCATACCTCTTAAACCTCTTAAACAAGTCGATAAGCCAATGATCAAACTCCTGTATGCAAATGATGTAGGATGTCTTTTAACAAACCTAGCTGGCCTAGGAATTTTGATGAGAGTCATTTGTATTTATTTTGAGGAGATAACTTTAACGTCAAATTATGTTCAGAAACTCCGTAGTTACGGCCTTTAGCAAAAGGTTTAGGACTGGAAGGCAAAACATTGGTGGTAAAAATAATTAAAATGAGGTTGTCAGATCCTTTAAATGCCTTAAAAGTGTGTTCCATTCTCTTGAAAGATATGATCTAGGTCTATAATTGAAAATGTACTAGAGTATGCAATTTTAAGGCTATCCTGAAATTTCTTTCTAACAGGTGCTGCTGACCATCTGGCTGCACAAAGCTAGGGTAATTTCACAAATCTTTTATAGTTCTCTAATTTCTATTTTAAGGACTTTGCAAATTGTCTAAATTTATAAGGGCAATTTATAGATCCTATGTCAGTGATGGCTAACCTTTTTGCCGTCACATGCCAAAAGCGAGGGGGGTCATGCACGCGTGTGTGCCCACACCCATAATTCAATGGACCCTGCCACCCGCACATGCGCATGCGACCCCCCCCTGTGCTCCCTCCGCTTTTGGCACAGTGGGTCCGATAGGCCCGTTTTTCGCCGTCCCCAGGCTCCAGAAGCTTTCTTGGAGCCTGGGGAGGGCAAAAACAGCCTTCTCCATCCACCCGGAGGCTCTCTGGAGGCCAGAAATGGCATGTTTCCCAACTTCCGGTGTGACCGGAAGGCCCAAAAATCAGCTGGCTGGTGTGCACAGGCATGCTAGAACTGAGCTAGGGAAATGCTCGCGTGCCCACAGATATGGCTCCGGGTGCCACCTGTGGCACATGTGTCATAGGTTTGCCATCACAGTACTAGAGTATGCAATTTTAAGGCTATCCTGAAATTCCTTTGTAACAGGTGCTGCTAACCATCTGGCTGCACAAAGCTAAGGCAATTTCACAAATCTCTTATAGTTCTCTAATTTCTATTTTAAGGACTTTGCAAATTGTCTAAATTTATAAGGGCAATTGATAGATCCTATGGTGTACAGTATTTTAAGTGCCTCCCAACATATCAGATCACTGATGTTATCTATTGAGGATATGTTGTTCAAACTAATTTTTTTCATTGGATCTTTGACAAGCTTAAAATTAATTTGAGTCATCCTGGAAAAAGTGTGGAAATGGATATACCCAATGCTAGGTCTTCTTCTCAATGCTTGATGTCTCTTAAGGTGTAGAGTGTTTGAGTAGCTGTTGAAGAATTAATATTGGATATTAATCTTCTGAAAGAAAGGAGTGTGGATAGCAGACAAGAAACATTTATTGCTGATTATTTATTTAACCTGATGTGCAAACTGAAGAAGAGTTTTTACCTAAAGTACCAGAGGGGAATTTGATAGCAATCTCATCGATCAATGTATATGTCCATACGTGAGCTAGAAGTAGAATTAGTGCTTTATGTACTATTTCAATGTCAAATGGCATTCTAATCAATTTATATGACTTTGTTGGCAGAGAATTTAGAAGGAAAGATAAAGAATTTATTACCAACTATTACCTTACCCCTAGATCAACTGTGGAAGTTTCCAACAGTTCTGTTTACTATCAAAGCATATGTAGTATAGAGCACTCAACATATATCAGAAGTATTCACATGGATCATATTTCTTGCTAAATATCATTGTAGTTTATCATGTGTGATTTGTTTCTTTTCCCTTATTTTGATTTTATTATTTTGGTCTGAACATAAATTGTAACAAATTATTACTACAATTACTATTAGTATTGCTATTAGACTAGACCAGTGATGGCTAACCATTTTCTCCCACATGAGCCCCACCCCCTAAGCATCCCAAAAATCAGCTGGGTGGCAGGAGGCGCGGCCGCATGTGCAGCGGATGTGAGCTGGCTGATGGCTCATGTGCTCGCAGAGAGGGCTCTGCATCCCACGTTTCCCCTGCCCCTGCACATGCCTGTGTGACCCCCACGCATCTCCCACATGTGTCCCTTCTCCTACGCATCCCAAAAATCAGCTGGTCAGCTGGAGGCGCATGCGTATGTGCAGCGGACATGAGCTGGCCGATGGCTCGCGTGCCCACAGAGAGGGCTCTGTGTGCCAGCTGTGGCACGTGTGCCATAGGTTCGCCATCATGGGACTAGACATACAAACATCACCCAGAACTGGAATTCTCTTTTAGAGTTAGCTTCCAATAAGAGTAGGACTGAAAATAGAAGAACGATGAGACAAAGGAAGAGAAAGATAAAGAATGATGAAAGGCTGGGGAGAAGTACCATCTGTTCTATAGATGCAGTACTAGCAAGGTGTATATATAATTATTTTGGTGGATATATATATATATATATATATATATATATATATATATATATAGCATAAACATCTTATACTATTTAGGAAAACTGATGACTGAAGATAGCTTACCACACAAGGGTACATTTTCAATCATCACCAGGAACAGACATACCACAGTTCTGGGAAGTTGCCTGACATAATAATAGTAATTTTAAAAAAATCCAAGCCCCTAACTCTCCGATATGTCTCTATTTTCTTCTTGACTTGTATCATACAATTTGTAATTGAGAAAGCATTTATGTTGTTGAATAATGCAAACAGATGGAGGGAGAAATTAAGAGGAATTGGCAAGGTAGAGAAGATGAATGTTCAGCTGAGACTTGAAATGAGCTGGAGAGTCAATGAGGCAGAGCTAGGGAAAAGATGTTCCAGATGGTCAGACCTGCACAGGAGAAAGTTTGAAACACAATAATGCTAAGACTGGTGAGATGCAGGGGAGAAATATGGCAGAAGGAAGAACGAGACAAAGCACCGTGCAGGGTGTTTCAAGTGGAACATTCTTTCAGTCACAAATGCTTAGCTTTACTGGTCTTTTCCAAAATCCTCATAGTCCATCCATCAGCTAGTTTTACTTTTCCATTACTCTGGGAACAAGCGGACATTTGATGTTCAAACTCCCATCGCTTCCCTAAACTCTTGTGATGAGACTACTTTATTTACTATTCCATAGAGAGCAAATGCATTTAAACCTTCTTTATGTCTGTTTGAAATTTGGTATTGAACAGTGGGGTTCTATCTCAAAAAAATAAATAAGAATAATGACTAATAGCTATCAGATAGACCAGTGATGGCGAACCTTTTAGACACCGAGTGCCCAAACTGCATATGTGCGCATGCCCAAACTGAAAGGTACGCACACATGCACAAATGTGCACACGTGCCGACATGCACGAATGTGCTGACATGCCCACATGCATGCATGGACATGCACGCGTGCACAGCAGAGACCCAAAGACCAGCTGGCCGGTGGGACCAGCAGCGCGTCAAGAGGTAAGATCTTTTTCTTTTGTGAGCTTCTGTTTCGTCGTTTTGTAGGGAAACAGAAGCTGACGAAAGAAACGCCATGGAGATCTGACCTGGGGCGACGGTGCATGTGCCAGCAGAGAAGGCTCTGTGTACCACCTCTGGCACGTCTGCTATAGGTTTGCCATCACGGAGATAGACTTTCTTCTACTGTGTAAAGAAACCTAGTCCCATTTTTTCCTAGCATCACCTTGATACAACGTCTTCTTTGCTTCTTATCCCACACTGAGCTGAAAATGTCATATTTGTATGATTTTAGCTGACTATTCACACCACAGTAGTAGTAGTAGTAGTAGTAGTAGTATATGCGCTTTTGTGTACTCTGCATACAGTTCTAAATTTCCATGCAGAAAGAGTGTATTCTTTCCATTATGACTAGCCAGACTTAGGATAGTAACTTTGCTGTTCCCGAGTAGAACTTCATATTGGATACTTATGTCTTCTCCAATAGGGATATAGGATGCAGCCAGCACTGGTAGTTCACCTATTGTCCTAGGTCAAGGACAATATCCCTGACCAATAGTATGGCCGTGCCTTGAACAGTAGACTCCTGTAAAACAGTAGAGCAGTAGACATTCTTACAAACAGGATGGGTAATATCAGTCGATGCAGAAAGTTATTTATTGACTCTATCATTCTGGAGAAAAATATATTTATTTGGTAGTTAAGAATCAATGCTGGTTGCTGGCTCATATGCATCAATCATATCTCTTTTTGCAAATCCTTCTTCACCGGGCCTAAAGAAATGCATTACGAATATGGATGCTTTTTACAAGGCTCATTATAATGTTGTCATTTGATTAACACCCATTAATGCCTCTTGAGGAAACTTAGCAATAGCACTTAGTCTTATATACCGCTTCATAGTGCTTTTACAGCCCTCTCTAAGCCATTTACAAAGAGCATATTGCCCCCAACAATTTGGGTCCTCATTTTACCCACCACTTAAAAATGGGTTTTTTTCCCTCACCATGGTTTCCAGGAATTTATGGTCCAAACAGACCTGTACTCTCTGCACAAATATAACTTTATGGAAGCTTTCCATATCAAATAATCTTATCAAAATTATTTTTCAAATTTACATAATCTCTTCCATTTCAGATAATGCTTGGCTTGCATATGGTACTGTTGCTATAACAAGGCAGTTTCTTAGACTTGCCTCCGATGTGTCATTCTGTAACATGAATTGTTTTTCTGTAATATTTTAGGACAGGGGTCTTCGTTATGATGCCCTTAGTCTTATCAAAAGCTTGCTGATGACTTTCAGCCACTCCTCCTCATCTTCCTTTGTGTCAGTTGGCAATGTTACTCACAGTGATCTGACAGACCTTTGCAAAAATTTGCAAGGTAGTTAAGTATTCCCAGGAGTCTTTGGACTTTTTAAAACATCTATAGGTCACAGTGTCTTTCAAATTGTTTCATATTTCCTAGGATTATTTTACAGCTCCTCTGTTGTCAGAAGATGTCCGGTGTAAGTCACTTAGCCACACCTGCTCAGGAAAAGAGACAACTTTTGCCATGGTCCATTATGGCTTCTATTTCAGTATCTCCTTCTCCCAACAATGTTATTAGCAATTATTTTGATGCCTGCAGTCTTTCCACTTTTAATTTAATATATGTTAGAATCAATGCTGGGCTGATGTTCATTCACATGCAGAGGCAATGAAATTGGCCAAACAGCACTGCTAAAATGCAGAAGTTGTTTGACTCTTTGTGCAATTTAATATGCCAAAATGCATTCTTTTATATTCAAGAAATAATCAAGAAAACTCAGTTTAAGGTTGGTTACATTCAATGTCATTAACGGCAAACCATGAACAATGATAGGAACCTTGTGGTCAAGAGTTTAGGATCTATACAGATGTGTAACTGTCTGATGATTTTATTCCTTTTTATAACCCAGCTGTTAATCCTGGTTGATTATACTTTTAACGTCTAGCTAACTAGCTTTTTTCCATTTTTACAGAACCATCAATGCAGAGGTGGTATTTAGCCAGTTCTGACTGGTTCTGGAGAACCGGTAGTGGCAATTTTGAGTAGTTCGGAGAACCGGCAAATACCACCTCTGATTGATCTCGCCTCCATCTATTCGCTGCCTCCCGAGTCCCAGGTGATCGGCTGGGTCTTCTTTTGTTGCCCTGCACAGGAGAATGGAGCTGGAAAGCAGGTTAGTGAGGTGGTGAGGGAATGGAGTAACCTTCCCCTGGAGTGGGGCAGGAATGGAAATTTTACTGTATCCTGCCCCTGGAGTGGTGTGGGAATGGAGATTTTACAGTATCCTTTTCCTGCCAAGCCCACCAAGCCACACCACGCCCACAGAACTGGTAGTAAAAAAAATTGGATTTCACCACTGGAACAAATTTTGAATTCCACCACTGCACCAATGTCATAACATCTATTTCAAATTTTAGGTTTTTTTTTTTTAAAATTAAATGTCCTTTTCCCCAAAACATATCCCAAACTCTTGCAGTATTTTTTTCTTTTTGATCCAGGCAATTATATTCTCAGGATAACATAGCATGAATTATATGATGATATTTGCACTGCAATAATTTCATGGCCTTCCCTGTTCTGCTCCCTTTCAAAGGTAAAAGGGCTTCTTCCACTGCAGTAATAAATCCCAACCAATAGTGTTTATAGCTTTTTTTCAGTTGCAGCTTTTAATTCTGCATTTACACATTATTTTAAGAAAAGATTTGTTATGATAAAATGAACTTGGCAGCATAGAGAAATATAGTATATGTCCTTGAAGAGAAAGAAGACGATGACATAATGGCAACACATTGCAGGTGACCCCAGAATCCAACGATCATTCGTCTACATCAATGCAAGCAAGAGATTGGGGTGTATATCTATCTTCTCAGTATACATAGTGATCAGTCTTTGGACATTGTCACAACAGTGTTCACCCAAACCATTTTATTTCATGCCCTGACGAATTTTCATACTACTGCAATGATTTTGAAAGTGGTTAGGCTGAGCAGTGAATAAAAGGATGGCTTTGAAGGACAGAGGGAAGATCTGCTACCAAGACAATGATTAGACAAATGAAGCTTGAGCCCAGACCAAGAATGTGGCTTCTGAAAATACCTCAGTCAGCCCCTACCCAATTCACGTGAAGATAAAAGAGGAAGGAAAGGACTTGCAAGATTTTGTTATTATATTGGTGGTCAGGGTTCCAAGTAACACCCCCAACGAAAGAAGACTCCGAGGCTCGAATTTCCTTGAAGTTCCATTTTATTAGAGATGTCATATTGGGACATCTGTAGGAAGTTATCACCCACCCCTCTCCTAGGAAAATGAGATATTTTAGGAAATATTAAAAGGGCATAATATTTCCTCTAAAAGGAAGGCAAAATCTCACCCCCTTCACCTTTGTCAATGGGCCATTAAGGCCTGGCCAGTCTATTCTATATAACAAAGATCTACCTCCTTCAGGCAGAGCCATAGTAGGAATTGTCCAAAGCCCTTTCATTACATCATCACCTAGCAAGACTCAACCAAGCCTGGGACACAGACAACCTACAAAGTTACCCCGCATGGCCCCATGGGAGTCTGACAACCAATCAGAATACAAGCTCAAATTCAAAGCCCAACAGAATACAAGCTCAAATTCAAAGCCCAATCTCTCTCTTTCTCTCTCTCACCCGTGTGCCCTTTTTTCGCCCAAGATCTCCAAGGCATGTGATTCTGTTCATTAACCTTATTTCCAAGCAACTTCCATGAATCCAGTGTCTTTTTCCCCACTTGGAACTGAACCCAGAAGGATATTTCTTCCAACACTCTTTTACAAGTTATCCTTACCCTTCTAGCCTATTGATCGGCTAACATAGTCTTGATAAAAATCTGTTGCTGTACCACCTTCCAGGCAGTGATGAAATGTTAAATCAGCTTCACGTAATAGTCCCTGATGAAAGAGTCATTAATCTCTCCAAAATTACAGGAATCTGCCACTGTCCTTAGCACAGATACATATGCATGCTGTCTTTTTTTTAGCTCCCTGCTGTCTCATTAAAAATGAAAGCATTGTATGTTTCATTTTGTTAGGGATATTTAGAATCCCAGCTAAGAGATTTGCCCACTGCTTGCATATTTGCTTCAACCAATGGTAGAGCAATTTTGTTTTTTTGTTTTCCCTTTTTCTAGGGCAATATCCAGATCTAATTGAAACTACTCTACCTTTTCCGTTTCTAAAAAAGTCACTGAAAAGTCTAATGCTAATGGGTCAAAGATTGTTCGATAACGGAGACAGAGGGAGGGAGGGAGGGAGGGAGGGAGGGAGGAAGGAAGGAAGGAAGGAAGGAAGGAAGGAAGGAAGGAAGGAAGGAAGGAAGGAAGGAAAGAAAGTCTGGATCTTCTTAATAAGCCCCTGACACTGTGATTCTAGTGGAAATTCTTTCCATTTTCAAAAGACTAGTTTAAGATAAAACCAAGTGGCATATTTCATTTTATTTTATTATGCAATTTGGAAGTCTGGTTCTTAATTAACTTAACATCCTCTTGACTCTGCAATCTGTGTACACTTTCACTTGGTTTCTATATTTCTAAAGAAGTACTTCTCCTACTGCTAATGTTTCATTCATTCTATCCATTTCCCCTGAGCTGTAAAACTCTTGAAGATCTTTCATCTGATTTCATATATATATATATATATATATATATATATATATATATATATATATATATATATATATATATATATATATATATTACCATGCCATCTATACTGATACAAAGCGGAACACAACATAAACAAGCTTGTTAATCCATGCAGCTTTATTCAACAAGAAATGAAGAAACGTTATGCTGCATCATAGTCATCTTGATTTCTTCTTTAGTATACTTTTATTTTGAAAGTGTATTAAATGTAGTATGTGAGAGAGGATAAATGAGAAACAGTAAGAGACAACAAGACAAGCTTTAGCAAAAGTAGAAATATTTTGGGCATAATATAATGGTTTTATTTCTCGTAAGGTATGCTGCAACACCAGGCCTAGATCCCATTGCCTTTAAAATCCTATTGTAAACAGCTGGGAATATCTTGTGGTGAGTAATAATTGTTTAATTCTGACTTTCCTTCCATAAATTAGGAACGTACTACCATATGTGGTGGATGTGTCCAATACAAAAAAATACTGGTGTAAAATTAAGAGATGGCTGGAAGAAATTACGCAACAAAAGATAGAACTTAAACCGGAGCTGTTCTTATTAGGAATATTAGACCCGAGAATGGAAAAAAACTTGCAATATATAATACTAAACATATTAACGGTGGCTAGGATTGCCCTCGTACAAGATTGGAAACAGATTAATAGGCCATCAGAGGAAAAATTGATCAGAAAGATCCTTGAATGTGCAGAAATGGACAAAATGACCATGGAAATAAAGAAAAGAGAAGATTCAGACTACTACAAAGTATGGAATAGAATGTACAAGTGGCTAGAAAATAGAAACCTAAATAAGAAATAGGAGTTTTAAATAAATATTGATTAAATAATAATTAAAATGATTAATTACGGTCAAAGTTAAATTACTGATTATGCAAGTATAATGTAAATATACGTAGCTAGTATGGTTATAAGCTGTTATAGTTGTTATAAAGGATAGAAAGGTAAAGTAGAAGAGCTAATTACAAAAGCAGAATAAACATGCCGACGCTTAAGGCTGTAAAAATACGATACATTGTTATGTTTGTTTTGTTTATTATTGTTTTTTCTGTTTTTAAAGATGAAAAATTCTTAAAAAAACCTATTTTTTAAAAAAATAATAATAATTGTTTAATTCTATTGGGGTGTAATTCTGTTTGCTACATTCATTTTTATTTTTTTTTAAAAATCAAATGGCTTTTTTGTCACAGTATCATAAAATCTCCCTCTACAGAATTTGTAGCAGCCTTTCCCTCCCAAAATCATTTAGTATCCTGTGTTAAATAGTATTATGTGATATTCATAACTGAATTCCGTTTCTATTGACATCTTTCCCATTTCATCCCTTCACTTTACAGGTTCCTCGTTTTTCCAGGGATGCACAACTGGAGGGTCCATTTCAGTTCTGGCTCTGCAAAGTTTAGGATTCACTCCATGGAGCTCCTCAGAAAATTACAACAGAATTGCGATTCTTAGCATGGCAGAGGACAAACCATTATTAAATACCTAGAGAGTTGTTGTATTAGACGTATTTCATGCATTTCATTTAACTTTAATTATGTAGACATTAAATAAAAATGAATTAATTTAGATTTTGACTTGGCTTGCCCTTTTTTTGGAGAGTGTCCCATGGAAGTCTAGTTCAAGGCCAAGTGTAGTCCTCAGGTTGAAAAAGAAAAACCAGATGCTTTCACTATTTTCTGATGTTTAAACCTACCCAAAAAGGGTAAGAAAGAGCCACAGTAGCACAGTGGCTAGAATGCAGTACTGCAGGCTGACTCTACCCACTGCCACATATTCGATCCTGACTGACTCATGGTTGACTCAGCCTTCCATCCTTCCAAGGTTGGTAAAATGAGGATCCAGATTGTTGGGGGCAATGTGCTGACTCTGTAAACTGCTTAGAGAGGGCTGTAAAGCACTGTGAAGCAGTATATCAGTCTAAATGCTATTGCTATTATTATAAGAGTATTGCATTAATGTGTATAGCGGCTACTTTTATTTGCATGTTGTTTTTCAAAATCTATTGATAATATTATTAAGTAGAATTATACCCTGTTTCCCCGAAAATAAGACATCCCCTGATAATAAGCCCAATCGGGCTTTTGAGTGCATGTGCTAAAATAAGCCTCTCCCTAAAAATAATCCCTCCCCAAAGGTATTTAAACGCAGAGATGGAAATCAGATAAGACAGCAAGAGGAGCCCCATCTTGCTCCACATGCCCCAAAATAATAAGATCTCCCCAAAAATAAGGCCAAATGCTTATTTCGGGGTTCAAAAAAATATAAGACAGGGTCTTATTTTGGGGAAAACATGGTACTCAAGGGTAAATAATTCTGATTTAGCATTTTTAAAAATAATAATGGGCAAATAGCCCCATAGAAAATTACCACAGTCTTTTAAATTTAATTTTTTTAATTGTTTTGTTTATCGTTTTTAATTAATGGGGCCAAATTTATATATATATCTTTTAATTGTATTTTAATATTTGTATTTGATGTTTTTACTTGGCTGTTCACCGCCCTGAGTCCTCAGGGAGAAGGGCGGTATATAAATTCAAAATAAAATAAAATAAAAATAAAAATAAAATAAATTATACTCTTCTTTTCTTTTATAAAGCATTCAGCTTATTCAAGTTTAGAATAAAATAGAATTCCCAATCCTTTTGCAGGACATTATTCTTGGAGTTACTGCATACTCTACCCAATTTTATAACCACACATTTTGTGATAAGGTCTTTCATGGAACTGAAACTTCACTATCCATTTCCTTGATTATAAGTCTTGCCACGGAGCAAATGGCTACCAAATGACTGTCCACCTACTCCTGATTTCCTGAACTTCAGAATGGTACATTAAGCGCCATTTAGCACGGACAGCTGCAGTATGCCATTTATCAGCCTATTAGACACACCTTGTCTTGCTAATGGGGGGCAAATGTATAATAACAAAACCTGGCGTTGAGAGTTTCTTTTCTTTACTGGAGGAAGATAATTCAGTAATTATACAGCATGCCTCATTTAGTAGCCTGGCCAAAGAACAGGAAATGGGCTTTTCAGAAGATTTCAGAGGTTCTGAATGAAAAACCTGCTGTTCTTGGTGTTCTCGGTGTTTTTAAAATCTGACTGAGCTACGCACACACTGTATGCTCCACCCTACACACCAAATAACCACTTGCTGTTGGAAAATTCTAACTAGAGAGGAATCAGTGAAAGGTTTCAGGGATCCATCTGGGGGTGTTCACAGGACGTGGCTCAAAGAAAAACAATAACCCAAGATAGTCATGATGATGAGACTGAAGCGCCCCATTTTATGCACGTTTCATGTGGTTTACAAGGTTTCCATAGAGGTATTAGACTTAAACAACTCATGCCCCATTGAGTCATCATTTCAGAGACCTTGTCTTACAAAGGAAATGTCCATGGAAGGGCAAAAATGAACTGGTAGTGGCAGCGACTTTCAACTTCCTTCCTCCCTTCCTCCCTTCCTCCCTCCCTCCCTCCCTCCCTCCCTTGAATTCCTATTGACTTCCCTACTTACTTCCCTTGTGGTAAGACCGAAGGAAGAAGTCAGTGGGGAAGCCAGCAGGAAGTTGCAAGGCCAGCAGGTAGATCCAGTAAGTAGCTGCTGCCAGGTGGACAAGAGAGTGAGGGGGTATGCTGGAGTTCAGGTCAGGAATTCATTCATTCATTCATTCATTCATTCATTCATTCATTCATTCATTCATTCTGCCACCCATCTTACTATCCAGAATTGTGTGTGAGGGTTATGCAAAAAGAGCTGCACACATTAGGGAAGGTATGCAGGAGCACTGGAGTTGGGGATTGGTTTGGGGGATAGTGCATGGGAGGTAGATTGGGATAGTATACAAGAGTACCATGTGGGTCAGGAAAGGCATGCTATAGGAGGGAAGCTTGGGCTGAGAAAGATGCATGGTGGCATGCAAGAGGTGCCACATGCATCAGGAAAGGAAACAGCACAAACTGGGGAGTGTGTGTGTGTGTGTGTCATGAGCCAGGAAAGATATTCTGCCCTTCCCTTCCCTTCCCTTCCCTTCCTTTTCTTTTCTTTTTTAAGCAGGTAGTTAAGTGGTTGTTGCTGGGTAAGGAGGGAGCATTAATACAGGCATAATTTCCCCAAATTTCATTCCTCTGAGAATCATGGGTCCTGGGAGTCTTAAAACAAAACATTTAATACCTACGTATCAAATTAATTTTCAAATTTATCAAATCACATGATAAAACAGAATTTTGCATGTTCTACATTTGCCTTTGTGTGTTAAAAGAAAACTTATTTCATAGCATTTAAAAACTTTGGAAAGGAGTTCAGATTTAGAAGGATTTGACTAAGTTGAGATCTGTTCACTGGAATGACAACACAACAGAACATCACTTTTTAAAAGAATTTGGTATTTTTGTTATCTCTCAACAGTTTAAAAATATTATTGCCTTGACATCCAGTAAGTAGTTAAGCTTTAACAGATACAGGACATGACTTGAATTCTGGTGTTGCTGCCTAGCCTACCAGAAGAAAAACTGCATAGCTATAAGAAGACTCTAGAGCAGTGTTACTCAAGCTTGGCAAATTTAAGCTGTGTGAACTTCAACTCCCAGCTTGCTGGGCATCACTTATCTTAAAGTTCCCAATGTTGAGAAATATTGCTCTAGAGTCCCCAGAGGGTGAAGGCAGAGAAAATCATGGTATGCTATTTGCTAAAGCAACTTGTTCTTGACCTTTAAATTAGAACATATTTCATCAAATCTGAATCAATAATAATAGAACATATCATTAAAAACATTAGAAACCACTCATCAAAAATAGAAATACCTTGGTATAAATAAATTATACCTATAAATAAATTGCAACTATATCAATTAAAAAATATATTGATTCATACATTAAAGGCCAATGCCTTCTTAGCATTAATTTCAGGATTAATTTTTTCTGGGAAAAAGGAATGTTCTCATAAAGGATAAAATGTCTTGGCATAAATGACTGGTTGTTTTCGTGCTATTAGTACAGTCAGGTGACATAGCAAGGTTATGGCATCCATAACAACTTTTAAACCTAGAAGTTATTTTGACACATGCATACAAATAGCTTAATGCTGAAACTAAGATTTTAATTGCATTTTAATTTTGAGGTAGGACTTTATTTATTGCTATATAAATTTATGATAGTATAAATTAGGGGTGTCAAACTCGTGGCCCATGGGCCAGTTGAGTCACACACTGGCCATGCCCACCCCCAGTTTAATGAAGGGGGAAAAAGTCGTGCTACGTCATGTGACAACGTGATGCAAAGAGTTTGACATCCCTGGTATAAATTTGTGAGGGTTTTTTTATTAGTCTTTATTACTTTATAAATAACTCACATAGTGAACATACAGAATACTGTTTCCTCCTCCTATTTTCCACAGAACAACAACCCTGTAAGGTGAGTTGGACTGAGAAAGAGTGATTGGTCCAAAGTCACCCAGCCAGATTTCATGCCTAAAGTGGGACTAGAATTCATAATCTCCTGGCTTCTAGTCTGGTGCCTTATACACTACATCAAATTGGTCTCATTTGCATCTCTCTCTTTCTCTCTTTCTCTCTTCTAATAATATATTTCAGGTTATGGTTAAATAGATAAAATAATCCCTTTGATGAAAAATAGCTAAAGAGTTAAACAAAATTATTTGTTTGTATGATGGCCACTTTTTCTTCTGTTAAGCAACTATCATCTAAACATCTACAGAAAGAGCAGAGTTTGAACTATTAGCTATAGTGGTATACAAATATAGAAAATCTAAAATAGCTAATATACAGATTGATTTATTAAAATGTGGCATTTCTTGAGATCTTGTCAATTGCATCTCTGGAAACCATAAGCTACTAGATTGGACCTATGAAGTGACCAATTTCAAATATTAGTGGTATCAACTATTTTTTTTTTATTTTTTTAAACAAACAAACAATACAATTTTTCTGAATAGAGTATTGACTGAGTCAAAATTTATACAGCTAAAATATAAGTATAATATTTTAAATTCCCATCCTCTTCTTAAATTTTTTTCTCGAATATAATTTATTTATTTCAATTTCTGTCATATTCTTTTTTTTTGTTTTTCATCTCTGTTTAATATTTAATATATAATCAGTATTGCCATCTGTCCTAACCTCCAATCTTAATCTGATTTCATTTCATTATCTTATTTCTCCATTTATTCTCTTATTTCCTTTTTTCTATTGAAACCTTCTAATTTAAACAGTCATTTTCATCCTTAATTTCTATTTTTTCCCCTTTTTTATAGCTTGACCTTTGTTTCTTATTGTCAATTATTTTCTAAGGTGGACCAATTTATCATTTCTTATTTCCCTATTAATCATTTTACCTTTTTACCAAAAACAATATATTTCTTCAGATTTGTTTTTCGCACCACTTTTTTCAGATAAAAATGTTATTTTAATCTCTTAATCATCTTCTTTTTCTTAATTTCTATTTATATTAATTTCATTTAAATTTCCATATCTTCACCTCTTCTAAATACATCATAATAAGATCATATTAGCCCTTCTACCATTCTTTTTGTATTTCTCAATTTGTATCATAATTCAATTTATTTCCTTTCCTCCTTTCCCTTGTTTTTCTCCATTGGTATCAACTCTACTCACATGGGGGGACACACACTGGACCTTGTTTTTGTCTCTGGACAGTGGTTGAGTGATCTCGAGATAGGGGATATAGTGATTGAACCCTTGTCATGGTCAGATCACTCCCTCCTTCGCCTGGACCTTCGAACCGCCACACCCCGCCGCAGGGAGGCGGAACCGACTAGGTGGTTCCGCCCCAGGTGCCTGATGGATCCTGAGAGATTCCAGATGGAGCTTGGGCCATTTCCTGAGGTTCTAGCACACGACTCGGCTGAGGACTTAGTGGCCGCCTGGGATAGGGCGGCGGCTGATGCTTTAGACCGAGTCGTGTTTTTGCGGCCTCTGACCCGGCGCCGGTCTCACCTGGCTCCTTGGTATACTGAGGAGCTGAGGGAGATGAAGCGCCGGAAAAGACGCCTAGAGAGCAGTTGGAGGGCTAGTCGTTCTGAATCCGATCGAACACTGGTAAGATCTCATATTAAGAATTACCTAGTGGCGATAAGAGTAGAGAAGAGTAACTACTTTTCTACTCTTATTGCGTCATCAGATAATCGCCCAGCCACCCTGTTTAGGGTGACCCGCTCACTGCTCCATCAAGAGACGCGGGAAGACCCCTTGGAGGGTAGAGCTGAGGATTTTGTACAATATCTGTATGACAAAATTGCTCAGATTCATGAACAGCTAGACTCTGACTGGATTGATCCAGAGGAGATGACAGGGGCAGGTCCTGGGAATATTATTTGGGAAGAGTTTGATCCTGTGACTCCCGAAAGCGTGGACAGGATACTGAACAGACTAAATGCGAGCACATGTTTATTGGACCCGTGTCCATCCTGGTTGGTACTGGCCTCCCGGGAGGTGACACGAGGCTGGCTCCAGGAGATTATAAATGCTTCTTTGAGTGGGGGTGTCTTTCCCACCATCTTGAAAGAGGCGGTGGTGAGGCCCCTCCTCAAGAAGCCCTCCCTGGATCCAGCTGTATTAGCAAATTATTGTCCTGTCTCCAACCTTCGCTTTGTTGCAAAGGTTGTTGAGAGTGTGGTTGCACGACAACTGCCTCAGTACCTGGATGAATCGAATTATCTAGGTCCGTTCCAGTCGGGATTCAGGCCCGGGTACAGCACAGAGACAGCATTGGTCGCATTGGTCGATGATCTCTGGAGGGCTCGGGACAGGGGTTGCTCCTCTATCCTGGTCCTACTAGACCTCTCAGCGGCTTTTGATACCATCGATCATGATATCATGCTGTACCGGTTGGAAGGGTTGGGGGTGGGGGGCACTGTTCTACAGTGGTTCTCCTCCTTTCTCTCTGACCGGTCGCAGTCTGTGTTGACAGGGGGGCAGAGGTCGACCCCGAGGCCCCTTATATGTGGGGTGCCACAAGGATCGGTCCTCTCGCCCCTTCTATTCAACATTTATGTGAAGCCGCTGGGTGAGATCATCCGTGGTTTTGGGGTGAAGTACCATCAGTACGCTGATGACACCCAGCTGTACATCTCCACCCCAGACCACCCCAATGATGCCCTTGAGGTGATGTCCCGGTGCCTGGAGGCCGTACGGATCTGGATGGGGAGGAACAAACTCAGACTCAACCCATCCAAGACCGAGTGGCTGTGGTTTCCGTCATCCCGATATAGTCAGTTGGTGCCATCTCTGACTATTGGGGGCGAGTCGTTGGCCCCCACAGATGGGGTTCGCAACTTGGGCATCCTCCTGGACTCGCGGCTGTCTTTAGAAGAGCATATGACGGCCGTGGCCAGGAGGACTTTTTATCAGGTTCGCCTGATTCGCCAGTTGCATCCCTTTCTGGATCGGGACTCATTGCCCACGGTCACTCACGCCCTTGTCACCTCACGCCTGGATTATTGTAATGCTCTCTACATGGGGCTCCCCTTGAGAAGCACCCGAAGGCTCCAACTGGTCCAGAATGCGGCCGCGCAGGTGGTAATGGGAGCAATGTGGCGCTCTCATGTAACCCCCCTCCTGCGCGAGCTGCACTGGCTCCCAGTGGTCTTCCGGGTGCGCTTCAAGGTTTTGGTTACTACCTTTAGAGCGCTCCATGGCTCAGGACCAGGGTACTTACGAGACCGCCTCCTGCCACCAATAGCCTCTCACCGACCAGTTCGCTCCCATAGAGAGGGACTCCTCAGGGTGCCGTCGGCCAAACAATGTCGACTGACGGCCCCCAGGGGGAGAGCCTTTTCTGTGGGGGCACCTACCATCTGGAACGGGCTTCCCCCGGAGTTACGAAACATCCAAGACTTACGCATATTCCGCCGTGCCCTGAAAACGTTTCCATTCCAACAAGCTGGTCTGGCCTAACTCTCCCTTTTAAATTGGCTTTTAAATTGGCTTTTAAATCAGGTTTTAGACCTCTTTTAGATAAATTTGGATGTTTTAATCTTTGAGCCAAATTACTTAATCTGTTTTTTAATAGTTTTTTAACTTCTATATGTATTTGTAATTTATTGTGGCTGTTCACCGCCCTGAGTCCTTCGGGAGTAGGGCGGTATACAAATATGAAAAATAAATAAATAAATAAATAAACAAACTACTTTTATCATAGTTTCTTCACCTCCTGCTGCTTAGGGATACAGTAAAATTATATTTATTAAACATCACTGGGAAACACTGCTGCCCCCTTTTTTTAAAAAAGAAAAAAAATGTTTTATGGATCCCACTTCTCTTGTGATTACAAAGACACAAATACAGTACATTATTGGGGAACATAGTAAGAGAGTGCAGAAAAGGTTAAAATATGTTAGACATTCTTCTATTGATCAGGTTGCTATTGAGAATGCGAAGAGCTGGATAAAAGCCAGGAAGCCTGAAAATGAGACTGAAATTGCTTTTTTAAGGACAAAGGCCTATTGAAATAGGTACCATGTTTATATGCTCATGCTGAACTGTACTAACCCTCAAGGCATGGTGATGCTTTTCTTTAAACCAGACACATTGGAGAGTAAATGTCAGAGTGATTTGACTCCTCTACCACTCCACCGTCTCTCGATACAAGCACAAATGTTGCCTTTAGGTAAATGTATGATCTGCTAACATTATGCTATGGGAAAACTCTTCTATAAATCTTAGGAAATTTTTATGATACACACTACTATCTTCTGTCTGTCTGTCTGTCTGTCTGCCTGCCTGCCTGCCTCTTTCTCTCCCCTCCCTCCCATCTATCCATCTATCTATCTATCCATCCATCCATTTATCATCTATCCGTCTATCTATCTATCTATCTATCTATCTATCTATCTATCTATCATCTATTCTTCTGTCTAATTATCTAGCTATCCATCCATGCATCCATGCATCCATCCATCCATGCATCCATCCATCCATCCAATCCATCCAATCTATCATCTGTCCAATCTACATCTCTCTCTGTTGTGTGTCTGTCTGTCTGTCTGTCTGTCTGTCTCTCTCTCTCTCTAATCTATCATCTGTCAATCTACATCTATCTATCAATCTTTTCTACTAAAATGGTAAGAAATTGCTGAAATTCCTCTTTCTTCTCTCTCTCTCACACACAGGATCAACAGAGTAGGCATATGTTTTAATGGCCTATCCCTGGAAAGATGGAAAAGGCTAATTCTTTTGAGACAACTATGCTGAGTAGGACAACAATATGAAGGCAGGCTCATATCATACACCTGATGGAACAGAACATTCCTTTTCTTCTGATTTTGTGTGTGTATGTGAAGGGAAGAACCCTCCCTCCCTCCCTCCCTCCCTTCCTCCCTTCCTTCCTTCCAAGAACTGTGTATTTTCTACCTCAAAAATGAAGGAAATCCTGGTATAATTGTGGCAATCGGAGTCAGAAGGGGCTCTTTGATTACAGAATATGGATTTCAGTTCAGTATTGTATATAACTGTGAGCTCTTCCAATGTTGTTGCAAATAATAGCTTTGGCTCATCTTTAATAGTAATAAATCAGGATGAAGACTCACAGGACATTTGCGGTGGAGAGGTCAAAAATATCAACAAGGCATTGGCCTTCATAGATGTCATCTTTTTCATTGCCCTTAGTGGACACCCCTGAGCACTAAGTTCTGCATTTCTATAAAATAAGAATTTAGTAATGGGATGTCCAATTATAAAGGAATACATGATCTAGCCACCCCCAATCTTATTGCTGGCAGAATTCATGATGCTTTAATATATATGTAGATGAAGAAGTGGGATGGATTTTTTTCTTATTTTTTTGAGATGAGGAGAATTTTTTCTTGGAGAACAATAATTATGATGATTGAACTCAAAGACGTAATGCAAGATCTGAAGACACCTGGCCCATAGAATTGCCAAGAGTTGGATACGACTGAATGGATAATGTAATCATTATCATCATTGAAATATTGCTGAAAAAGCTTAAAGGGACAACTTCTCTCCTGGTATCATTCTTTTAGATATAATGGAAGCATGGAAAGCCTGAGCAGTTATAAATCCCTGAAGAGAATACTTTTCAGTGAATAATAGGCATTTATACATATTCCTTAAAAAGGGATGTGGTGGCTCAGTGGCTAAGACGCTGAGCTTGTCGATCGAAAGGTCGGCTGTTCAGCAGTTCAAATCCCTAGGGCCGCATAACTGAGCGAGCTCCCGTTACTTGTCCCAGTTTCTGCCAACCTAGCAGTTTGAAAGCACTTAAAAAATGCAAGTAGGAAAATAGGGACCACCTTTGGTGGGAAGGTAACAGTGTTTCGTGAATCTTTGGTGTTTAGTCATGCCGGCCACATGACCACAGAGACGTCTTCAGACAGCGCTGGCTCTTCAGCTTTGAAACGGAGGTGAGCATCATCCCCTAGAGTCAGGAACGACTAACACATATGTGCAAGGGGAACCTTTACCATTACATATTCCTTGAACACCTTGCTACTCATTCAAGCCAAGAATGTCCACATTCTACACATGAAAATTTCTCCAAAATTTTGTTCTCCAAAATAAATTTGAAATTTGAAACCAATGAATGTGAATAAGATTATTTCTCTAAGCCACTAGCTCCACAGTTCTGTTCCTTCCAGGTGAGAGGCTTCACATTTCTCAGACACTCTAAAACTAAGTGCTATTATTTCAATTATTCATTATGTGAGGCATGAGAATAATAAAAATAACACTTATCTTTTGAAACGACTTGTTCAAAGTGATTGTGTTTTTAAAATATTCAAAAAGTAACACAAGTGAGCAATATTTCTACTTCCCCCCCTCCACCCTTTATGAAGTGTACCTGGCACAGATTCACACAGCAAGGCTTTTCCAGCTACCAAGAGCGATAAAGGGAAAATGGCAACGTTGCAAGTAAGATTATAGTTAATTCATCATGGCAAGAAACATTTCTGCTCTCATAATCATTTGTTTCATCTTTCTACAATAATAGCTCATCATTGTTAAAGACTTTGGATTCATTGCAGAAGCTCTCCTTTACAGATAGGGTATTGAATAGCTAAACATTGTGGTATATATGGCCTGGTCCAGTAGTGGGTGGATCCCAATTTGGACGGTTCTACAGAACTGATAGTAAAACCAGAGGGAGGCTCCGCCCACCAACCCCGACATCATCAGAACGCTTCTGCACATGCACAGAAGAGTGCACACACACGCGAGTAAAGCAAGTGTGCAAGGCCCCATTGCAAACTGGTAGTAAAGGTAAGTAGAACCCACCCCTGGCCTGGTCATATATTTTCATGTATTTAATCCTATGGATGGAGCACAATTTTGTTCTCTCTGAGTTTCACATCGAAATATTTTAGAAGGAGATGAGTTCTGGATTTGCAGAACTTAAATTGAACACATTCTATCTTTGAGCTCATTTGAATTTGCAACTGAAGTAGGAATCCTCCTGAGAATGAGAGATATCTCTTGGACAATAATTTTTTTCTGTGTTCCTAAATTGTAGAGGTATCCTGATATTTGTAATAATTTCCATTAACAAATGCATTTGGGACATCTTGAAATTTACTTTGAATCGTAGACTTCAGATTTCTGGCCTAATTTTTGTACTTAGTGCCTATTTACCGTAATTTTCGGGATATAAAATGCACTTTCCCCCCCCTAAAAAAGGCTGAAAATTTGGGTGTGTCTTATACTCCAAATGTAGCCCCACCCGCCCGCCGGCCCCTACCCTTCGGCCTCCGTGCAACCTCTTCCTGCCTGCAGAGATTGCCATTGACAATGGCTTGTGTTTTTGGGCTCTGCGCATTGCGTTTTCAGCCTCCAAATGCTCCGTTTGAGAGCCCTTCAAGGCTGTGGGGATCGCCAAAGCACATCGCCATCAATCGCCATCTGAAAACGTAATGCGTTTGGAGGCTTAAAATGCGATGTGCGGTGCCCAAAATGGCTACCCGGAACACTTTCTGCCTTCTCTTACCCCTTCCAAGCTTCACTGGAGCTCCCTCCGATGATCAGCTGTGCTTTCAAAGCTTTTTTTTCAGCCCTAACGTGGTGCTAGCGATCTTCCGTGCTTTGCCTGCTTTTCGCATTGCTGTTCCTTCCGAACAATCAGCTGTGCTTTAGAAGCTGTTTTCAAGCCCCAACTAGGGATGCACAAGCTCAAAACCAGCAAACTAATGTGCTGAAGCTGATCAGGCTAAGGACATTAGCCAGATGAATACCTGGTAGGCAGATTTTTTTTTTCCTATTTTCCTCCCCAAAAACTAAGGTGCGTCTTATACTCCGGTGCGTCTTATACTCCGAAAAATACAGTAATCATATAGATCAACTGTCCAGGGAACTGGCAAAATTATAACATTAGAACACAGGGATATGGACCGGGATAGAACTAGGAACCATTGACAATGAAATTTATAATGAAAATCCTGTCTGGTTTTAATTTCTTTTCTTGTAGTTTCAGGGGCAAAATGATCCCTTTTCTGCTTTTTCTCTCATTTTCAATTTCTACACTTTATGTCTGCATTGTGTTAAAGCAGTACAGAAAAAGAAAATGCTGAACTTGCTACACCGTTGTCCTACTTCCATCACAAATACCAGACAGTGAAAGGAAAAGACACTTCCATACTCCCAAACCTGCCACAAAATCCTGACTAGGTGGCTCAGTGGCTAAGACACTGAGCTTGTCGATCAGAAAGGTCGGTTCGAATCCCTAGTACAGGTTTCCTGCGTGAGCAGGGGGTTGGACTAGATGACCTTCCAAGGTCCCCTCCAACTCTGTTACTGTTATAAAATGGCACTGAGGCTACTGGAAATTTGATCTAGCAAATCATTCATTGACCACTAGCTTCCATGAAAGTGATCATTTTTTTCCTAAACAGTAAAATAAGTAGCTGAATCCCCCTCTTACCCAATATTTTTGCAGCCTCACTTACAAAGACTAAAAACACATCTGCATCACTGCAAAGATGTCTTATTATGACAATTAGGGTAGAAGTTCTTAGAAGCTAAAATGGATTACACAGTTTGATGTAAGACCACCAGGGAATTCCAGAATGATATATTGGACTGGGAATGAACAACATTTTAGAAGAAGGCAATGATAAGAAATCTGCATAGCTATTGACCATTAGTCTCCAGAAGTTAAACTTGATGTGCTACTCTGGTTGAACAATACTGTTTACAGTTACACTCATTCATTCATTCATTCATTCATTTATTCATTCATTCGTTTGTTCATTCATTTGTTCGTTTGTTCATTCGCTTGTTTGTTCATTTGTTTGTTTGTTCATTCATTCGTTTGTTCGTTCATTCATTGAATTTTATGTAACCCCATGCCATTGTCTCTTTTAATAATGTACAGAAAATGGCATTTATTTTTATGAGCAATTGTAGCAATTTCCATGAACCTATTCAGTTTGTGTACATTGTTTTTCTACTTTAGGATCTCTAAATGTATTAGGCCGGTGGTCACATTTATGCAACCATCTGTTGCTACAGAATTTGTGGGCAACAAGTAGAAGTAAAGTTTGATGCAAGCCAAAATAAAAGGTTGGATGCTGGAAACAGATTAGAGAGACTAGAACGAAAACAGATTGCTTACTGCCTTGTGAGTTTACTACTATGTGATGACATGTGTTAAGAATTAGGGAATTCAAAGGTTAATTATGGAAGAAGGGGAACTAAAACTTAGGGAACTAAATTAAGAATCAAGGGGTTTTTTTACAAAATTTAAAAGGGGGATGAGCACTATGCAGAGAAAAATAAAGGAGGGAAGAGAGATGCAGAGCAGCGGTTTAGTTAAGAAATTTCATAGGCCAGTACAAAAGAAGAGGTTAAAGAGAAAATTAAATCAAGTAATTTAAAATGAAAAAAGGATAATAAGTAAAAACCCTGGGGTGTCATTCTCTGTCTTCAACAGGGGGGGAAAAAGGCAATTTAGGACTAAGCCAGGAAAAATAAATTGGAAAGATTTCTCTTACCCAACAAGATCCCATTGTCTACAGTCAAGAGAAAGGTAAAGGTTCCCCTTGCACATATGTGCTAGTTGTTCCTGACTCTAGGGGGTGGTGCTCATCTTTGTTTCAAAGCTGAAGAGCCAGCACTGTCCAAAGATGTCTCCGTGGTCATGTGGCCGGCATGACTAAATGCCAAAGGCACACGGAACATTGTTACCTTCCCACCAAAGGTGGTCCCTATTTTTCTACTTGCATTTTTTACGTGCTTTCGAACTGCTAGGTTGGCAGAAGCTGGGACAAGCAATGGAAGTTCACCCCATTACGCGGCACTAGGGATTCGAACCGCTGAACTGCCAACCTTTCGATCAACAAGTTCAGTGTCTTAGCCACTGAGCCACCGCGTCCCTACAATCCAGAGAAAAGGAGGATATAAAAAACAAAGAATTTCAGTTTATTATTTACTTACTTTTTTATTTACCTAGCCACCTAGCCACCCAAGGGAACCATGGAAAAGAATGAGTAGCAGTACAGCCAACGAATAAAGCATATGGCTTTGGGGTGGAGTTCCATCAGTACGCTGATGACACCCAGCTGTACATCTCCACCCCAGGCCACCCCAATGATGCCCTTGAAGTGATGTCCCAGTGTCTGGAGGCCGTGCGGGCCTGGATGGGGAGAAACAGGCTCCGACTCAACCCCTCCAAGACCGAGTGGCTGTGGCTTCCGGCATCCCGATATAGCCAGCTGATGCCATCGCTGGCTATTGGGGGTGAATCACTTGCCCCCACGGAGAGGGCTCGTAACTTGGGCATCCTCCTGGACGCACGGCTGTCTTTGGAAGATCATTTGACGGCCGTGGCCAGGGGGGCTTTTTATCAGGTTCGCCTGATACGCCAGTTACGCCCCTTTCTAGATCGGGACTCCCTATGCACAGTCACTCAAGCACTCGTCACTTCCCGCCTGGACTACTGTAACGCTCTCTACATGGGGCTCCACCTGGGGTGCACCCGGAGGCTCCAGCTGGTCCAGAATGCGGCCGCGCAGGGGATTATGGGGGCGACGAGGCGCTCCCATGTGACACCTCTCCTGCGCGAGCTGCACTGGCTCCCGGTGGTCTTCCGGGTGTGCTTCAAGGTGTTGGTGACCACCTTTAAAGCGCTCCATGGCTTAGGGCCAGGGTATTTACGAGACCGCCTTCTGCCACCAATAGCCTCCCACCGGCCAGTACGCTCGCAGAGTGGGCCTCCTCAGGGTGCCGTCTGCCAGACAATGTCGGCTGGCGACCCCCAGGGGGAGAGCCTTCTCTGTGGCGGCGCCCACCCTTTGGAACAACCTCCCCCCAGAGTTACGTACAATAACAGACCTCCGGATTTTTCGTCGGGCCCTGAAAACCCATTTATTCCAACTAGTTGGGCTGGCTTGAGTCAAATTTTTAAACTATTTTAAATTGGAATTGTTTTTAATTATGGCCAAATTATCTAATTATTTTAATCAGTTTTTAATTTTTCTATGTCTGGTTTTTACTTTGGCTGTGCACCGCCCTGAGTCCTATATTGGAGAAGGGCGGTATAGAAATTAAAACAAATAAATAAATAAATAAATAAATAAATAAATAAATAAATAGGGGACAGGATTACAAGATCAGTAGCAAGACTGTTCAGGGGCAAAGGCAAAGTTCAAATAGCAGAAGGAGCAGGTGGTGGAGAAGCAGAGAGGGAAGAGTTTGGGTTTAGCCATAGGAAGTGATCGGCGTCTTTTACACATACTGTTTTTAATAACTATTGTGCTTTTAAGACTATAGCAGTGGGATTGGCTTCAAAGGTATTACCAGAAGCTGAATGCTGGTGCTACAATGCAAACCGGTGCTTTAAAGATAAGCCATTGCATTTCTAATAGGTTTTTCCTCTCTTTTCCACGTCAATACCAAAAGGTGGTTTCTCCGTTAGGCAGTTGTATTGTTAAAGTGGTTTGAATAATATTAAAAAGCAAAACTGTTTACTGTTCACATGCAATTTCCCCGGGGCTGAGAAGGGATTGTTTTTCTGAAGTCCTCTGGGGACACAGAAATTGAATTGGTGGCAGATTTTGTTTAGAGAGAGAGAATAGCATTATGGTTGGGGGAAAACATGTGAGAAAACCAGCTTTTGAATTCAGGATGAGACTCTGCTACCTTTAAAATTTTAAAACAATCATAAGGATTATTTTATAAAATGAGTCTTAAGATAGGTACCAACAAAACATCTACCATGTTTCCCCGAAAATAAGACCCTGTCTTATATTTTTTTGAACCTTGAAATAAGCACTTGGCCTTATTGCCATGCACTCAAAAGCCCGATTGGGCTTATTATCAGGGGATGTCTTATTTTGGGGAAAATAGGGTAATTATACTTCCACCAGGTCACTAATCTGCAGCATCCTATATTTTATTTTCAAATATTTCTTCCAGCTTATATGCAGGAGCCGGAAAAATTATTGGAGCAACATTTATGTTTGCGGTTGGAATTACTGAAAAGAAGATACTACCAGAAATTCCTACTTAGTTCAATTTGGGTGAAGTTCATTAATGTTGCTACCTAATATTGGTTTTTTATTTGATTAACTGTGACCTCCTATCCTCAATTCAGTGACTGATTCACCGCCTAGTTGGTAAGGAAGGTGATCTATTGAGCAGACAATCCTTAAAACACTTAAGAAAGCAGACTGGGACTAAGTTACTGGAATATTATTGAAGTGAAATGAACTTTAAAAGATAAATGTGCACTTTCCCTGCCTGTAATAGTTTCCTAATTGCAGTCACATTGTGTGTGCCAGCTACTCTCTTCAATCCCTGAAAACAAAACAGAAAGAGCAAATACATTTTTTTTATCATTTAGAGCAAGACCAAAATTATAAACAGCTAATATTAATGCCAAAGTGCCAAAATTGATTTGCTTAAAAGCAAGGTTCACTAAAGGACTTTAAGGATACTAGATTTAAGAAGCCAATCAGGGAGTATCTCAAATAATGTCTACAGAATAGAGAAGTGCTGCTGTAAAGCTAGACTTGTCTTGGAAAAGGAAAGTGGAAAGAAGGTGCGAAAAAGTATTACATGGGATACAGAGAACTAGGTAATATGAATTTAGAGCTATCCACTAGATCTAAGCCTCTTTTCCTACTATTCCCTTATTTTAAAATAGGATAGGTCTTCGATATTTTCTCATGGCTTAATTTAGATCAGATCTTCCACAGCTAGGACCAAACACAGTACAATATATATTTTACTTTTGGGCTATCTTTAAGGAAAGAATAATTGGTGCTGAATAAACTACAGTTCATTACAACATTTCATTTAATGGCAGTTTGAAGTTACATCATCACTAAAAAAAGTGCCTAATTACCATTTTTCACACTTAAGTTACGATCATTGCAACATTTCTGTGGTCATATGATCAAAATTCAGATGCTTGGCAACTGATTCATATTTATGACGGTTGCAGTGTCCCAGGGTCATGTGATGTAGTCACATAGTCAGGAGGCAATGGTCTTCACCTGTGTGAGCCCCTGGTTCTGTCCACTACTGACCGCAAATATTTCAACATAGCTCTGGACTTGGCGGCTCTCCTTCAAATACCATCTGTGGATGCCCCTGTAGCTGCACTCCTGCCTAACACCGCTATTCCAGGGGACCCGGAGGAAGGTCTTCGCCCAGAGGAGCGGCGCTTGGACCAGGTCCTTCAGCGTGCGCATCAATGGGGAAGCCAGATTCACTTAATAGCTGTGTTATTAAATGAACAGCTGCAGTGATTCACGCAACAAAACAAATTAAAGCAATATCAGAAAAAGATTTTGCTACAGCTGGAGTGAGAGAGGATTGTTGCTCGTCAACTACTAAAAGATGGCAAGAAAGAGAAAGCCAAGCCTCTGCTAAAGAAGAAGCATTATCAAGAGCAATTGTTAGACAAAACAGAAACCAAATTAGCAATTTAGAGTGCATGGTTCATGATATTGAATTCACACAGATTGAGATAAAGTGATTGAGGGTCTCAAAATTGGCAATGAATGTTTAAATAGAATGCACCAAGTTACGTCAATAGAAGAGGTGGAAAGAATCATGGATGAAACCCAGGAGACTGTAGAGTACCAGAGGCAAATAGATGAGATATTGTCTGGAAGCTTCACTACAGAGGATGAAGAGATGCTATTTTAGCTGAATTATTTATTTATTTTTTATTTATTTTATTTAAATTTGTATACTGCCCTTCTCCTAGCGGACTCAGGGAGGTGCACAGCCAAGTAAAAAACATCCAATACAAAATTTAAAAATTTAAAAGAATTATACCCTTTGGCCAAAAATTTAAGAACCTTATGACTAAAACCCATTAAACAATTAAAAATCTAATATCTCAAAAAAAAAAGGGGGGGGTTCACGCCAGCCCTGCTTGATGGAAAAGAAAAGTTTTTAGGGCACGGCAAAAAGCCCAGAGATCTGATATCCTCCGTATCTCCGGGGGCAAATCGTTCCAGAGGGCAGGTGCTGCCACAGAGAAGGCCCTCCCCCTGGGGGTCGCCAGCCGACACTGCCTAGCTGACGGCACCCTGAGGAGTCCCTCTCTGTGGGTGCGTACTGGCCGGTGGGAGGCTATTGGCGGCAGAAGGCGGTCCCGCAAATACCCAGGTCCGATGCCATGGAGCGCTTTAAAGGTGGTAACCAGTACCTTGAAGCGCACCCGGAAGTCCACCGGGAGCCAATGCAGCTCACGCAGGAGAGGTGTCACATGGGAGTGCCCTCTCGCTCCCATAATCCCCCGCGCAGCCGCATTCTGCACCAGCTGGAGCCTCCGGGTGCACCTCAAGGGGAGCCCAATATAGAGAGCCTTGCAGTAGTCCAGGCGGGAAGTGACGAGTGCCTGAGTGACTGTGCGTAAGGAGTCCCGATCCAGAAAGGGATGCAACTGGCGAATCAGGCAAACCTGATGAAAAGCCCCCCTGGCCACGGCCGTCATATGCTCTTCTAAAGACAGCCGTGCATCCAGGAGGACACCCAAGTTGCGAGACCTCTCCGTGGGGGCCAATAACTCACCCCCAATAGCCAGCGATGGCACCAGCTGGCTATATCGGGATGCCGGAAGCCACAGCCACTTGGTCTTGGAGGGGTTGAATTAGATGCCATCACTCAGGAGCAGATTAATCTTCCAGAGGTTCCCTCAGAGCCTCTCCCAGAAAGGATTTCAGAAAAATCACCCATCAGAGTCAAACCAAAGCCAGAATTGATTGCTGCATCTTAACTCCACTACCTGCGGGGTATCCCTGCATTGAATCTCGGAATCCCAGTGTCTTGTGCCATAAGGAAGTTGTTTTCAGATATCATCTACCAACGTGCAATTGGACTGGTAGTGATTTGCACCTAATGTCAACATTTCAATAAGAATGATTATCATGAAGGTCCAATTTAGGGAAAGTTGTATTCTTCCAAACATTACTTTTTTTCAAAACACTGTTTTAAAAAAAACAAAACACCAGGCTGATTCTTTACCAGACAACTCTTTGTAGGACTTTGCTTGGGAATTTTTCTGTAGGAAAATGGTTTGGGAATTGGCCCTTGTCAAACAAATCACCACATGATTTTGTTTTGCCAAATCATTGCCTACCTTACATTGAAAATTTCCTCCTTCAGATCACAGAGATTCCTGAAGATGTTAGGTAACCTTACACATCTTATCCTAAGACAATGGGAGATAAGAAGAGGGTGGGGTGGGGTAATGAAGCATAGCTTCAGTATTGCATTTTCCTAACCTATTTAAGTTGATTGTCTTTCTCTAATTATATTTTCTCCCTGGAGATGGGGTAGGGGGTTGGAAAGAAAGATAAAAACCCATAGAATTTTTGATACCAGAAAATCAGGCTTTCTTTACTCCATTTTCAGTATTTTAAATATAACTGCAATCTTAGAGTGACATCCAGCAGACATGCGAAATTTAAAGATGTGTTAACATGTCTTTTACTTTGTTTAGCTTGGGTTAGTGTTAAATTTGAAATGGTGAAGAATACATTTGGCAAACATAACTTCATCTGCACAAAATCTCCTTTCTTCATTTCTTGAATTTTTAAGAGTGCTGTTCAAAAGGGGTCAATAATGCTCTTATCGCCATCCCAAATTCCAGTTTTATCTCTTACCATTGGCACTAGCATTGTTCCTTTAGTGCAGGGGTGTCAAACTCGATTTCATTGAAGGCCGCATCAGGGTTGTGTTTGACTCAGGCAGGTGTGGGCAGGGGGCATGGCCAGCATGATGTCACTTGTGTTGGGGGTGCCTGTGGTGGCCTGAGCTCTCTGCCAGCAAAAACAGGCTCCAGAACTCTGTTTTCAGCTGTGACAGCCTCCTACAACCCTCTACCAGCTAAAATGGAGCTCAGGAGGACCACGTGTGGCCTTCCCGAGCTCTGTTTTCACTGGCAGAGGCAACACGGGCTGGTCCTTCGCTGTTACCAGGGTGGCCCTATGGGCCAGATCTAAGCACCCCGCAGGCTGGATCCAGCCCCCATGCCTTGAGTTAGACACCCCCACTTTAGTGTAATATAATGAGAAAAGAAGACCATTTACGGCATTAGAAATGATTCTTTTGAGGTTTGATGGCTAACACCACTTTTGTTTTTGGAGTTTCGAGATAATCATATTCCACTGCTGGAATGGCCTAGAGAGACCTTAACCCAATTGAAAATCTATGGAGCTGACTAAAGAAACTTGTTAGTCAGAAGCGACCCAGCAATAAAACCCAGTTAATAGAAGCAATCTGTCAGCCTCCTCTAGAACCACCTGTGCTCCGCCGAACAAACACCACACGCACACACTCAAAGGTGGAGCTATCCGGTTTAATCGTAGCTTACACAGTGGTCATACAGTAAGCGCTGAAGTTTTCTGATGAAAAACAAAGTCGGAGACGCCCGATTCCTCCACTTAACTGGCTTTATAGAACGCCCCCAAGCGCCCCTCCCTTGCTCAATTGTGCATTTAAAGTGACCGCGCTATTTAATCCTTCAGTTACTTCCGGACCGCGCTGTCCCTCGCATTGAAGGGCGTTTGTTTCCTTTGACATCGTTTTATTGACCCTGCCCCCAGATTCCCTATCCCGTCCACCACCTGATATCACCGTGCCCTGCTAAACGCTACAACACCCCCCTTCACCGTGTCTCTGTTCTTCTGGCTTGTCACAGTCCCTGGGATCATGTGTCGAGGGAATGGCTGACACTCGACATGCGCCCCCCCCTACCAGGTCTCTTCCTGTAGGGACATAAAAGCATTCGGTTATTCTCATTAAGTGGGAAAGTGTCCACCTGGTTTGTTTGGATATGTTTCATGGAATTGTTTTAGTAATCGTGGAGCATCTATATCCTTCGTTTTCACCCATGTTGCTTCTGATATAGGGTATCCCTTCCAATGTACTAAATACCTCAGCTTCCCATGATATATTTTAGAATCGAGGATCTTTTTAATTTCGTATGAATTTCCTGTCACAGGCCCTGGATGTGTTCCTGTCTCTCTTATTTTGGCTGCTGGTTTTAGGAGACTACTGTGGAATACTGGGTGTATTCTTCTCAGTAAGTGGGGTAGTTTTAAAGATACCGTTACGGGATTTATTATTTTGGTGATGGGAAAGGGACCTATATACTTTGGGCCTAATTTTTTACTGGGCATATGCAGATTGATATATTTTGTGGACAAATACACCTTTTCTCCTATTTTGAAGGGTAGGTTATCTCGTCTCCGTTTGTTAACTTGGGTTTTGTACGCTTTAGAAGCTTTTTCTAATGCATTTTTGATGTGTGGCCAACTCTGTTTAACCTTCTCTGTCCATTCTTTTGGACTATGGGAACTAGTCATTTGTACATCTAGATCGGGGATGGCTGGGAACTCTTTTCCAGAAACTACTAGGAAGGGTGTATAACCAGTACTGCTGTGCACGGTGTTATTATATGCTGATTCTGCGAAAGGTAAGAGTTCGTACCAGTCTGTTTGTTGGTATGACACATAAGAACGTAGATACCTTTCTACCATGGCATTGGCTCTTTCAGCGGCTCCGTTGGTATTTGGGTGGAACGCAGAGCTCAGTCCCTGTTCTGTTCCTAATTGTCCTAGGAAACGTCTCCAGAACCGGGCAGTAAATTGGGGACCTCTGTCTGAGATTATACGTTTGGGTGTGCCATGAAGTCGATATACATGTTGGACAAACAGTTTCGCTAGACGCCTTGCGGACGGTAGTCCTTTACAGGGGACAAAATGCGCCTGTTTGGAAAACAGGTCAATAATAGTCCATATTACATTGTGTCCTTTGCTGGGAGGTAATTCGACTATGAAATCCATGGCTATATCTTCCCAAGGTCTCTGTGGTTCAGCCACCGACTGTAACAAACCAGACGGTTTCCCTGACAAGGGTTTAGCTCTTATACAGATGGGACAGCCTTGTACATATGTCTCTACCTGTTTTCGCATATGTGGCCACCAGAACTGTCTCCTCACTAGATGCAATGTTTTCACGAAACCGAAATGCCCTGCTGTTTTTACATCGTGGCATTGTCGTAACACCTTATTTCTCAATCCTTCGGGGATATATAATTTATCTCCTTTCCACATTAGTCCTCTTTTCTGTGTCACTATCTGGGGATTGGTCTTCAGCCAACTGTCTGTTGCTAATTTTTTCCTCAACTCCACTATCCAGGTTGTGGGGAGCGGGAATACGTCCCTTCCTTGCTTTCCTGTCTGTTTATAAGGTATTAAGGCTTGTGTTATCTCCTCTTTTTGGCTCTCAAATTGTGGCATGCGTGATAGGGTATCTGCTAAATAGTTCTTTCCCCCTGGTATCGCTTTCAGCTTGATGGTAAATCTGCGGAAATACTGCGCCCAACGTGCCTATTTCGGGGACAGTTTACAAGGCAATTGAAGTGCCTCTAGATTTTTGTGATCCGTCCATACCTCAGACTCTACCTTAGTCCCTTCTAGCAAATGCCTTCACATTTGCAAGGCCCATTTTATAGCATACGCCTCTTTTTCCCAAACCGTCCAATTTCGTTCTGTATCGGTTAGTTTTCGGGAGGTGTAGGCGCATGGTTGAAGAACCCCATGTTCATTTCTTTGTAGGAGAACACCCCCTACCGCCACATCACTTGCATCCGCCTGGATTACAAAGGGTTTTGAAGTGTTAGGATGTCTTAGTATGGGTTCATTAGCGAAGAGGGTTTTCAACGTGTCAAATGCACGTTGACATGATATCGTCCAATTTATTTTTTGTTGTGGGTTGCCTTTCCCGACTGCACTTTTTCTCGTCTTTAAGAGATCAGTCAACGGTAAAGCCACTTTAGCAAATGAGGGGATAAATCTTCTGTAAAAATTTGCAAAGCCCAGAAAACTTTGTAACTGTTTTCGGGTCTTTGGAGCCTGCCATTCCAACACTGTCTTAACCTTATTTGGGTCCATTTCAATCCCTTTTCCTGAAATCCTAAACCCCAAGTAATCTATCTCTGTCTTGTGAAATTCACATTTCGATAGCTTTACATACAACTGAGCCTTCAACAATTTCAGTAATATTTGCCGTACCAGACGAACGTGTTCTTCTAGGGTATTGGAGTATATTAGAATATCGTCTAGATAAACGAGAACTCCACGATACAGGTGATCATAGAGTATACTATTGATAAACTGCATAAAAACTGCAGGGGCCCCCTGTAGACCAAATGGCATGACCCGGAACTTATAGCTGCCCAAAGGGCAGTTAAATGTGGTCTTCCACTCATCACCCGCTTTTACCCGGACCCTGTAATACGCTTCTCGGAGGTCCAACTTAGTAAAGATCTTCCCTGTCGTGAGAGTGGAAAGCAAATCTGTCATAAGGGGTAAGGGGTAAAGGGGTTCCATACAGACAGCGTTTAATCCCCGAAAATCAACACACAATCTTAGCCCTCCATCTTTCTTTTCCTTAAACAGAACTGGCGCCGCCATATGCGCACGACTGGGCGAGATAAAACCCCTGGCTAGGTTCTGATCTATATAACGCCGCAATTCCTCTAATTCAAGGGGAGTCATGGAATACATGCGAGGTTTAGGTAAACTAACACCTGGTTTTAACTCTATTGCACAGTCTGTAGGACGGTGGGGCGGAAGGACCTCACATTCCTTCTCACTAAACACACGCCATAGATCTCTGTATACGTGTGGGACTTTTTCTAGACAGGGCATCTCCTTTCCAGTCGCTCCTATATCTCTACTGTCTTCAGGTGGATCAGGGCCTACTGCCAAGCGTAATTTGCGAAAAACCCCTTCCCACCAAATGGTAGGTTTCCACTTATCTAACCATGATAGGCCTAGAATGATGGGTTCAATCATTTTTTCTACAACCACAAATCGTATTACTTCCCAATGATTCCCGATCTCAAGTGTCACAGGTTCTGTAACATGGGTAGCTGGTTGTCCTCCTAGCGTTGAACCATCCATTTGCTCAAAATAAATAGGTTTTTGCAATTTCACTACATGGAGTCCAAGACTGTCTGCTATCGCCCTTCGTAAAAGGCAACGGGTGCAACCGGTATCTACTAAGGCCCCTTGCTGTTCCAATCTACCCGACCCAGGGTGTTTTAGTGTCACCTGGATAACGAACGGTCGAACAGGATCACATACCATAAGATCCGTGTGTTCCGTTTCCTCCTCAATGTTCCCCTCCTCCGTCGGTGTTCGGATGATGTCAGGAGATCCACCATTGCCATCACGACCATTGGCCTCGCCACCTCTTGTTTGAGCCGCGATACGAGAGCGCTCCGATAGTCTGGAACGGAAACCCGCCCGCCTACCGGAACCTGATGCCTGGATGTCTGGGGCCCGGAGAGGCGGGAGTGGGCAATCAAGCGCTCTGTGGCCCTCCTGGTCACACCGGTAACATCGGAATGGTCTTCGTGAGGCAATACCACCTCTTACTCCTATAGGCATATATGTTCGAATGCCTCCCCGCCCTATTGGTGGCTTCTCCAACACTTTCTGTGGTGGGGTCATGGTGTCGCTTCGCATCCGGAACTCCTTCAGGCCTACATCCAATTCGACAGCCGCTTTATACCAGGCCGTTATGTGAGGACCAAGGCCCCTATAAACGCAGGCCTGACGTAGGTCTCTATCCAGCCCCTTATGGAAATGGTGAACTAATAAACGTTCGGGCCAGCCCCTCAACCGATTAGCCAAGGTACGGAATTCCTTTACATAGTCTTTAGCCGCTCGTCCATTTTGTTTTAGTGAAACTAGATCACTTTCAACAATGGCCTGGGTGCTGGCATCGTCCTCAAATCGACTTCGTAACGCTTCCAGGAACAGTCCCAAATCTGCCAGTTCTCGAGCGTGCATGGTGTGTAAACTGGCCACCCAGTCAGCTGCCTCACCTGTCAAAACCGTCGTAACCGCTACTACTCTGGCCCACTGAGAGGAATAATAGTGCCCGTAAGCATCCATATAGCTGATCACCTGGCTTAGAAAGAGGGCTACACGGTCTGGATTCCCATTGAACGTGGCTTGTAAGGGAGGGAGACCCCATGGTATTTGCTGTCCCCAAGGCCCTGGGATCCATGCAGGTTCTGGATCCCGTGCACGCCTGGACCGCTCTCCACCCCGAGGGGCTCTTCGTTCCAGTGAGCGGGACCGTCTAGCAGCAGGCTCACCTTCCTGGTCCTCACGATGCCCCTGACTAGGTTGCTGTCGTTGTGTACCATGTATCCCCTCGCTTGACAAGGAACCTCTCCCCTGGGGAGCAGGGTCCTCATCCCTTCTGTCCCTATATCGACTATGGTCTACTCGCAGCTTTGGACTGGCCAAACGCACCCTGGATTCGGATATTCCGCCCGTTGATGCTCCCACCCCACTCTGCCACGTGTTTGACTGGTCTGCCCCGGGCGCCCAGGGCTGCCAAGAGGGGGCATCCCGGAAGCTAGCTTCCCCAAATCTCTCCCTCAACATATCCATGGTGGTTACACCGGGGCCAGAAGAATAATCCCATTCCCCCTCTTCCTCTTCCTCCACCCATTGCCTTTCCCGCCATCCTTGGAATTGAGGGGCTGGAGGGGGGTTAGCTGACGTCTGAAACCCCAACTTCCCTAGTGTAGCAGTACTTTGCTACCAATTTCCAGATGGTTTTCGAGCAGCTTCAGTCCCCAATGAATCCTGTCTTCCCTGCTTGTCTTCTGGGGGGGGGGGCGACACCACTCTCTGTTTGGGGCGTACCACTGGCTGTTTGCAACGCTCCTCTGTCTCCACGTTCTCCTCCTCCTCTGCCTCCAGCTCTGTCCCCAAATCTAACACCGTGGCATCATCCATCACGCCCTCTGCCATCACAGCTGCTTGCAGTCCTCAGACAGAAGAATAAAGCGTCTCCGACTTTCTGTCAGCCTCCTCTGGAACCACCTGTGCTCCGCCAAACAAACACCACACGCACACACTCAAAGGTGGAGCTATCCGGTTTAATCATAGCTTACACGGTGGTCATACAGTAAGCGCTGAAGTTTTCTGATGAAAAACAAAGTCGGAGACGCCCGATTCCTCCACTTAACTGGCTTTATAGAATGCCCCCAAGCGCCCCTCCCTTGCTCAATTGTGCATTTAAAGTGACCGCGCTATTTAATCCTTCAGTTACTTCCGGACCGCGCTGTCCCTCGCATTGAAGGGCGTTTGTTTCCTTTGACATCGTTTTATTGACCCTGCCCCCAGATTCCCTATCCCATCCACCACCTGATATCACCGTGCCCTGCTAAATGCTACAACACCCCCCTTCACTGTGTCTCTGTTCTTCTGGCTTGTCACAGTCCCCGGGATCATGTGTCGAGGGAATGGCTGACACTCGACACAATCATTCCATCTTGGTTTCACATTATAACAGCTGCAGAACTAAAAGACTTGATTCACTCCATGGGAAGACATTGTAAGGCCGTAATTCATGCTAAAGGTTACCCAAGTAAGTATTAACTGACGTGATAATTTTTGTATATCTCATTTTTTCTACGTATTTCACTTTTCTTCTTTATACTGTAACTGCTACTCTAATAGCAAATCCTTCATAAAAGTTATTGCATTACAGTTTTGATTAAATTAACTTCCCATTGATATATAATTTTATGGTACTACTCCAAAAAAAGTGGTTTTATTAGCTAAATACACTTTTCCCAAAAGGTTTCCCAAATTTTGGCCACTACTGTATCTACCTTGTGTCTGAAAACTTCCTTTCAACTGTCACTGCTACCTTTTCATTGTTTCTGTTAAGAATATTGTTGTGTTACCAACCAGCAGAGTAAGTGCACAGAGAAACGGTACTGAGAGCAATGAATACAATACATACAAACTGGTTTAACAAAGCTTTTACTTTGTAGTGAAAAACAATTGCATAGTCTTTCAATCAATCCAAGTCTTTAGCCATTTAAATCAATCCGAAGTGACAGATATCTTCTTACCAGACAAACAGCAATTGGTAATAAACAGCAATTCAACGCTGGTAACAAATCACGATGGTAGCATATCCATCCACGATGAGAGCTTCTTCACACGACAGTAACAGTTCCAATCAACAGTTCCAGTCAAGCATCAAGTCAAGCAATGATGAGAGCAAGTCCAACAATGACTATAGCTCGGTTTCCTCCTTATATACAGTTTTCACTAGTAATTATCCACTTAAGATAGGTGAAGTCAGTAGTGCAATGACTCAACAGTACAATTATGATAATTGCAGTCAGCAGTTAGTCAGTTAGTCAGCAGTCATTAGTCATTACAATGACTCAGCAGTACAATTAATCAGCATTACAATTAGAGTTACAGAATACATTTAAAGTTATAGAACACATATATTGCCTGGACAACTGTTAGACTTACACCATATCCTAACAGTTTCTCAGCTCTTACTGTTAAAAAATTCCTCTATTTAACCCAAACCTCTTTTTCCAAAATAATAATAGTAACAACAGCAGCAGCAGCAGCAGCAAGAACAACAAAATGCTATTTCACCCTATGCATTCTTGACCTATTCTTGGTTTTGAAAAGGAATATGTCTGCCTTCTCTTGCACATGAAAACTTTCCAAATGTTTGTATTTGGAATTCTTATATTACATCTAATTCATATTTTCAGCTTCTCAGCTCATTTTTCTCTATTTAAACACTGGTAATTCTGAGAGTTGTAGTTCTAACACATCTGTTGCGCACATGGCAAGGAAGGTTGTGCTAAGTCATCACTTCCTATATTAGAGCTATAAATAAAAGGTCTCACAGTAAAGCCCATGAGTTTTGTTGCTGCTGCTGTTGTTAAGACCCTGTAGAAACCAGAGTTTAAAACTTGAAAGCAGTCAGCTAAGAGATTTGGCAAGCAGCCCCAATAACTTGGTGGAAAAGTTCGGAATAAGGCAATTTTATACCTTCAAAGGATCCAATAGGCCTCAGCAAATAGAGTTATATTCTGCATGTTAATTCCATCCAGCAATTATTTATGACATGAAATGGTAATTTGAATTAACTATCCTTTACAAAATACCTTGGGAATGAATGGATTAAATTAATTAATAAATAGGAGGATTTTAATGGCTTACTTCACCAGGGAAGGAGTTTTAAATTCTGATCCAAGATGTTGTGGAGCTGTTCACATCTGGCAAATTTTGAGCACCGAGGGATTTGTGGTGGCATATTGATGCACAGGTTTTATACTTTCAACGGATACATTCATCTTCATTATTTCAAAGAAAGCCACAAAGACACTGGCTTCCTTTTTCCATCACCTAAGATGAACAAGCAGTGCTACTATGTAGTTTCTCTAAATGATGTTTCCATGAAGCTATCAAGAGCTAGCTTTTTGGTATAAAAAGCAGCCTTGTGACACATAATCAATGCAAAGTAACAGGAAACAGTGACCTTGGTAGCAAATAGACAAGAACCCTGTGAAAAACTCACTTATCCTTTTGAAATGGACTACATGATATAGTTATGCTTGGAATGATCAGTGGTAGAAGGAAACAGGACCACTAAAAACATGATGGCTAGATACCATTGAAGCCAACACCAGCCAGAGCATAAAACAACTGAAAGAAGCCACACATAATCAGAAAATATGGAGAGAGCTGGTCCATACGATCAGGGGTGGGGTTCACTTACCTTTACCACCGTTTCACCACGCACACTGTTAGCACATGCGTCTGGCCTTCTGTGCATGCACTTTGCTCATTTGCATTCCTACCGTACATGCGCCCAGCCTTGAAAATGTGCTTAAATAGCACGACTTGGAGCTGGGGTGGGTGGGCGGGATCGCTGCTACCAGTTCGCCCGAACTAGTGCGAACCCGGTGAATACCACTTCTGCATACGATCACTGAAAATCAGACACAATTGAACAGATAACATATCAACATCATCACATAAAATAGGGCCTACAGTATGTCTTTTTTGCAGTTGGCTCATCTAGAAAGACAAACTAGGTGCAAAAGGTATTGAGTACCTAAAATTTTAATCATACAATAGAATTAGAGAAGTGGGAAAAGATGTGGCAAACAAATATTAAATTGACACTGTCGACGGCATACAAGGAAAACCAGATGAAGATCTTTCACAGATGGCACTTCCCACCGGCAAGAATAGCTGAGTTGTTTCCTAATAAATCCCCATTATGTTGGAAGTGTAAGAACAATTACGGAACATATTATCACCTCTGGTGTACATGTCCAGCGGCAAAAAAATTTTGGGCTAAAATCAAAAAGTGGCTAGAGAAAATAATACAACAATCGATAAATGGAAAACCTGAGATGTTCCTACTAGGGATATTCACAGAAAAATTTACAAAGGAAGTAAAATATTTAATATTACATATTTTAACTGCCGCTCGTATAGTCTATGCCCAGAATTGGAAGAAAGAAACTGTGCCATCTGAAGACAAGTTAATAAAAAAGAAATCTTGGAATGTGCCGAGATGGACAAACTGACAAAATAACTTAAAGAAAAAGAGGATACAGAATACTATAGGACTTGGCACAAGTGGTATAAGTGGTTGGAGGGAAGGAAAATGAAGAAGAATATTAGGGGGGAAAGATAAAAATGTTAAAAAAGACAGAAAGGATATGTTAAAATATAAAAAATAGGAAATAGATATGAATGAGAGAAATATATTGTACATATAGTAATTAAAATGTCGGGGACAAGTAGTAAATCGGAATAATACAAAGAGAAAGAAGGGGAAATTGTGAATAATGAAGAAGATCATCATGCAATAGCTGTAAAGAGAGTGAATTTATAAATGTTGTATGTCTTGTATTGTTATATTGTGTTATAGCCCACAGAGGGGGCTTGCAACTTGGGCGTCCTCCTGGACACACGGCTGTCTTTAGAAGAGCATATGACGGCCGTGGCCAGGGGGGCTTTTTATCAGGTTCGCCTGATACGCCAGTTGCGCCCCTTTCTGGATCAGGACTCCTTGTGCACAGTCACTCATGCCTTGGTTACATCACACCTGGACTACTGTAACGCTCTCTACATGGGGCTCCCCCTGAGGAGCACCCGGAGGCTCCAGCTAGTGCAGAATGCGGCCGCGCGGGTGATTATGGGAGCGACGTGGCGCTCCCACGTAACACCTCTCCTGCGCGAGCTGCATTGGCTCCCGGTGGTCTTCCGGGTGCGCTTTAAGGTGTTGGTTCTCATCTTTAAAGCGCTCCATGGCTTAGGGCGAGGGTATTTGCGAGACCGCCTGCTGCTACCGATAACCTCCCACCGGCCAATACGCTCTCACAGAGAGGGCCTCCTCGGGGTGCCGTCGGTCAGGCAATGTCGGCTGGCGGCCCCCAGGGGGCGAGCCTTCTCTGTGGGAGCACCCGCCCTGTGGAATGAGCTGCCTCCCGGAATACGATTGATCCCGGACCTCCGGACCTTCCGTAAAGCCCTGAAGACGTTTTTATTTCATCAAGCCGGCCTAGCCTAAATGGTTTTTAACTGGGATTTTAAATTTTATGGATTTGGGGTTTTAAATTGGGTAGCCAATTATTTAATTTTTTTAATTATCTTAACTTTTGTATTTGTATGTTTTTTAATTTTGGCTGTTCACCGCCCTGAGTCCCTTCTGGGAGAAGGGCGGTATACAAATTAAATAATAATAATAATAATAATAATAATAATAATAATAATAATAATAAATAATAATAATAATAATTTTAAAAAGGTATTGAGGTATTCTCATATAGAAAAACCTATTTCTATATGAGAACTCCGCACACTGAGAAAGTATATGAATATATTATATTCCTATATTTAATATATACATATAATAAAAAAAGAGAAACGAGGCCACCAATTTGTCTACAATTTGCCAATGCTGATTCATAAGGAAAGAAACAACGTGAAAAATAATTGCTCTAATTTAAATAGAAATATTACATGTCGTATATTATAGTGAGAAGACTGTCACAATTGATCCACAATGTGTCTGCTCATTGTTCTAACCAGATGGTAACTATTGAAGCATAACATCAAGGCTCTCCCTTTTTTTATCAAATGTGTCTCATAATTAAGCATGGTGAGGGTAAGCATAATCCCAGGGAGGGTGATGCAACTATGCTAAGCATCTCATTGTCCATCATAAAATATGACAGTATTGTGGTTGCCATACCTAGCAGTATCAGAGTAAAATGGTATTAGGCATTGCTGCTACTTACTATTAAATATGTGTATAGGTATTTCATGCTTCATGTTAAGCCAACTTCTGATACAAAAAGGGACTTCAAGTGTGAGAAACCCTTTGGGAGTTCTTCACTTTAAAATCAGTTGGGCCTGCTGAATATACAGTATGATTAAGAGAGAGAGGGTGAAACAGGATCTATCATAATCAGTGGTGGAATGCTGATGGTTTAACAACTGGTTTGGTGCACACGCTTTGCGCGGGCTGCCTAAGGTGCTTGCGCGCAGCACTGAAAATGGAGCATTTAGAAGCTCAGCTGCTTACCTTCCAGGTCAGCAATGGTAAGTAGAACAGCGAGAGGAGGGGGAAATCAGCTGTGTTGCACGATTGAGATGAGCTACAAAGCAGGAAATAAAGGACAGGATAGAGCAGGGGCGGGTGGGCGGGGCCAACTGATCGTCGGCGCTACCAGTTCGCCTGAACTGGTCCAAACCGGCTGAATTCCACCTCTGATCATCATTCTTCAAAACATGATCTGTTCATATCTATCTATTTTTTCTTCCATTCAGTTACTTCATCTTTGTGCACGCCCTATGCATAGAACTGGATGACTAAGCTTTTAGATATGCCCATTTTCCCTCTAATCAGTGTAAGAGTAGCTTGTGCTGGTGTACCAAGTATGATGGGGCGATCTGTTCCATACTCAATAAATCCTAAAGTGGACGAGGAGGTTGAAATGAATGTGGAATTGATTTGCTGCTAGTGATGTGGTGGTGTGCTGATCAGCTGTTTGGCATTCAGAAGTGCAGTGCAGCAATGTTGGCAAAAAAAAAAAAAAAGTGCCTTCAAGAATGTGTGAACTTCAGTTTCCAGAACTGAGTTTTCGGCTTCAACTCTCCAATGTGCTGCTGTCACAAGTAAATGCCTTATTCTTTATTATGTAAATAGTACATGACCAGGATATCAGGGGTTAACTTATTCTTCACTACTTAATATATTCATACTTAACCACTCCTATATCTAGCTCCACCCCTTGTATATATAAGGAGCTGTATGCTTTCCTTCTGTGCTTCTATCTGTGAATATTCAGTGAATATAGAATGCCTTCTGTAAATAAACAGTGCTATATTTGAATATCTAATTCTTAATCTACTTATTGAGTCTGATCCTGAAAATATCGTAACAATTTGGTAGCAGAGGATGGTTTGATTGACTCAATAAAACTTTAAATATGTCTGAGAGAGAAAACTCCAGAAACAAAAGAGAAAGACCCAACACCAGGGCATACAGTAAAGAAATGGAAGCAGATCAAGAAAAGATCGATAAACCCACGACTATGACACCAAAAGAAACTGAAGACTACACTACAGACAACGAGGAAATAATTGATGGAATGGATGAACAAAAGGAGAACGAGTTGAAAGGCAGCCCCCTCGGATCAGAGGTACTGAAACTGCTGAAACTCAACGCGAAATTCCAAAACGTAATAAAGAACAGCGGAACAGCAAAAAAAGGAGTATCGTAACAGATGGTCCCAAAAATCCAAAAATGGTGAGCGAATCATCTACAGAAAAAGGAATAATGAAAAGAAAGACCAACGGTCCCGCTCAAAATTTTGAATGGCAGCCATCTTGTTTTCAACCGATCACAAAAAAGAGCGAAGCAGAGTCAATCAGAGTACATCATTCAAAATCTTTGGCGCGAAAGGATTCACATAATATAAAAAAGAAAAAAGAAAAACTTTACTTTTCAGAAAATTCTGATACAGACTCAGAAGAAATACCTATTGAACTAAAAGTCAAATCAGCTATAAGAACTCTCTTTACAACATTCGGTCCAGGACTGAAAATTACAAAAGAACCGACAAAAGATGGCAATCGAGAAACAGGGAGAGAACAAGCAAGAAAGCAAACGTCTCGGAGTCTGCCGCTTCTCCTCAATCAACGAGAGCACCGACACCTGAGCCCAGAGAACCTTGCAAATACCACCCCACGCCGCAGACGATGTCAGAAAACAGCGATCTCAACAAGAGTCATCTCAACAGAAAGACACGAGCTTCTGCCGCCGCCTGGACACCGAAGATCGAGCCAGAGACTGAATCATCGGAAGAAGAGCGCTACGAGGGAGCTGCAGTGACGAGAACCTCTCCCGACAGCTTCAGGAGCGAAATGAACAACGCGCATGTGCAAGACTACACAGACAACTTCGGGGGACATGAAGAACAGAGAGAACCATTCAGAATCGTCACAAGCATACCCACGCCATTTTGTAACTTTCAACATTTGCAAGACCACGGACTGCCTCCAGTTGTAAGTAATGGATCCAACAATATTGGGAATTTGCCCAATGATTTCCCAAAACTGAGAATAGATGGCATTAATTTGCAAGAATGGTGTCAGCAGCTCCAGGTTGTCTTTCTAAAAGAAAACTTATTATTTTTTATCACTAATCCCCCAAAAAGACCTTGGACTCTAAAATTAGACTGTCTGCACCATAGGGCATTTTTCTTATTAATTTCCAGTATATCTCCTGCCATGTACCACAGTATTAAGCAAAATCTAACTGTATCAGAAATTATTCAATGCATGTTTAAATTGTTTCACAGTGAAAGTGTAGCCACTACAACAAGAATGTCTAAAGATTTCTTCTCAGCTAGGATAAAGCCAGGGGTTACCATAAGTGAACATTTAATATCTTTAAACAAAATTAGAACAGAACTGCATTTAAGGGGGGAAATAATTTCAGATCAAACAATGAAGAGTGTTATCATTAACTCACTAGACCCATCGTGGGATAACTATATATCTCATTTAGACACAATCAGTTTAGGATATTTATCCATAGAAAGTCTATCTAACAAGCTAATATCTGAAGATAATTCAAGGAGAAGTCGTTGTAACAATCACATGGAACATAAACAATATAAGAGGGTAGTTTCTCAAGAAAGATATCATGAACCAATAGGATGCCACAACTGTGGATCCAAAGAACATAATAGAAGAGACTGTCCAAAACTCCTCAGAAATAGAAAAAATCCTGACTACAGAAATAGGTATCAAAACAGACAGTCATCAATTGATAGACATAGATATAGAAGTCCACCCATCTATAGAGAACATAGAGGGGGCAGGGATAACTCAAAAGATAGAAAGTCTGGTTCACTGAATGGGTTAAACAAACATGACAGCACTAACATACAACAGACAGAGGACAATGATTGGCTTATCGATTCTGGAGCAACCAACCACACTACAAATAATAAAAATATACTATCTTCATTTGTAGAGGATAAATTCGTAATTAAGGTAGCTAATCAAGAGAAGGTTCAAGTCATAGGTAGAGGAAATATAACCTTACCTGGCCTAGGAAAAATAGAGGGGGTATTGTTAATACCTGAAATACCTCATAACATACTTAGTGCAATAAAACTAAGCATAGATTCTGGCATAAATATTGTGTTCTCGAAAGGAAAAGCAACATTAGAGAAAAACAGAACAAACATAGGTACTGTGATTATTAAAGGAGGTCTACCTTATTTAATGACAAAAGAAAAATGGTTACACAACATTGATTCCAACATGGAAGATAACAATAACATAGACAACGAAAGCGGTAGCAATAGTGACAATGAGGAACATGAGATTATCCATAATCACAAAGACACACCCAACAACAAAATACCTAATATTGGTAAACCAATTCATGATGAGTGTGCTCATGTCTTACATAGGAAATTAGGACATGCCAGTTTTCCTGTAGTTCAAAAGATGACTGAACATGCTGAAGGTGTTAAAATAAAAAATTGTAAAAACTATTTGGAATGCTCAGTATGTAAATCTACAAAATTCAAAACTAGCTCCAAACCCAAAAAGTCAACAAGATCAACCAACAAAATTTTTGATTTGGTACACATGGACCTAGTTGGTCCATTAACACCATCAATCACATATAGAAAATGTTATTTCCTAACCATTGTGGATGACTATAGTCGTTATGGCTTTGTCTATACACTAAAGCACAAAGATGAAACTTTTCAGAAATTTAAGGAGTTTTACAAACGTACAGAAACACAACATAATATTAGAATAAAACAAATTATGACAGATAGGGGATGTGAATTCATGTCAAAAGAATTCTCCCAATGGCTTAAAGACAAAGGGATGTTGCATTACACGTCTAGCCCTTTCTCTGCATTCCAAAATGGAGTGGTAGAGAGAAAGAACTCGACATTACAAACCATGATTAGATGCACATTAGAAGATGTCGGCTTAGGAAAACAATTCTGGTCAGAAGCGTTACAATATTCCAATTATACACAAAATAGAACTTGGTCCAGCATTGTTAACAAGACACCATATGAAATGATGTATAATAGGAAACCCAAAATAGCTCATATGCACATATTTGGAGTCACTGCAGACGTACATATACCTAAGCAATTAAGACGTAAAGGTGAGAACGTATCTAGGAGACTCAGGTTCATGGGTTACGAAACAGGAACAAAAGGGTACAGATTTATCGATAATAATAACAGATTTATAGTATCCAGAACGGCTGTATTCCATGAACAGGCCAACTGGTCTAAAATACATCTTAATGAAATTTTCCCAAACAACTATACAAACACTAAACACCAAGAGGAAAGAACTAGAGAAGAATACAATCACAACATACATAAAAACAAAAACAGAACATGGACAAACAGTCAATACAAAATAAAGACAGATTCATTAACAAAAAAGGAAGCTAGGTATTTACATGACAATGATAGTAAACCAAAAAGAACAATCAGGAATAACAGAAACCAAATACCAAACAGATACAAAGATTATATAATGTATACGGATGGAGAAACATCAACACCAAACACATACGAGGAAGTGCTAAAACTTCCCCCTGAAGAAAAGGAAAAGTGGGAATCAGCCATGACTAAAGAGATGGATAGTTTGCAGAAATTGAATGTATTCACACCTACACATGCACCTAAAGATAAAACTGTTATTGGTACTAGGTGGATATATAAAATCAAAAACTTAGAAGGAGGCAACACCTTATACAAAGCTAGACTAGTTGCTCAAGGTTATGCACAAAAATATCCCGAGGATTACACGGATACATACTCTCCCACAGTAAGAACTGAGAGTGTTAAAACTGCACTGGTCATAGCATCAGCACTTAACCTTGATGTATTCCAATACGACATACAGACTGCATATCTACATGCAAAATTAGATAAAGAGATATATGTAAGAGCGCCTCACAGTCAATATACGAACAAAAATGAAACATGGTTACTAAATAAAAGTTTATATGGGTTGAAACAATCTGGCAAAAGATGGTATGAATGTTTAGTAAAAGTGCTCAAAACTATGAATTTTAATGCCACTACTGCTGATAACTGTTTCTTTGTTAAAAAAGAGGATGACTCTTTAGAATTCGTGTTAATTTATGTGGATGATATTTTGTATATAGGTAAACACAAAGAGAAGAGAGAAACATTTGTAACGAAACTAAATGAACATTTCTCTTTGAAGTCATTAGGTAAGGTAAATAAGTATCTTGGAGTTCAAATTAGTAAAACAAAAAGGGGATTCAAACTTTCTCAAAGAGATAAGATTATAGAACTTCTGAACAAATGTAACTTAAATAATGCTAAGCCATGTGACACTCCCATGCAAACTGATTTCTTGAGAAACACAGATGAATCATCCCCTGAATTTAAAGATAATACACTTTACAGATCAGTCATCGGTTCCCTTCTATATATTTCCAATTGGACTAGACCTGATATTGCTTTGCCTCTCAACTTGTTGTCTAGGCACGTCAGCAAACCATTATTATATCATTGGGAAGCTGTCAAGAGAATATTAAGATATTTAAAGAATAGTTTAGACTTCTGTTTATTATTGGAACCTAATAATGTCAAAGAGTCCATCCTCACGTGTTATGCCGATGCGGATTGGGCTGGTGATACCACATGTAGAAAAAGCACATCTGGCTATATATTTTTCCTTAACGATTGTCCAGTTTACTGGTACACTGGTAAACAAGATTTAGTAGCCACCTCAACGACTGAGGCAGAATATGTTTGTTTGTCTAAAGCCTCAAATAACCTCGTATGGTTTAATGACTTATTGTCAAACACTTGGAAGAAACCTTCATTACCATTTATCATACACGAAGATAACAAGGCTGCTATTGAAATATCTAGATCTGATGCTATTGGACAAAGGTCCAGACATATAGATATAAAATTCAAACATGTGAGGCAGGTATCTCAGGATGGATTTATTAAAGCAGTTCATTGCGAAACATCAGAGCAAATAGCTGACATATTGACAAAGCCTTTGCCTTCTAAGCAGCATAAATACTTGACTTCTAAGTTACAAGTTTTATATTGTTCTGAATCTGAATGTAATTGTTGTAATATATCGAATCGGCATTTAGAGGGGGATTTGTCACAAGTAAATGCCTTATTCTTTATTATGTAAATAGTACATGACCAGGATATCAGGGTTTAATTTATTCTTCACTACTTAATATATTCATACTTAACCACTCCTATATCTAGCTCCACCCCTTGTATATATAAGGAGCTGTATGCTTTCCTTCTGTGCTTCTATCTGTGAATATTCAGTGAATATAGAATGCCTTCTGTAAATAAACAGTGCTATATTTGAATATCTAATTCTTAATCTACTTATTGAGTCTGATCCTGAAAATATCGTAACAGCTGCATAGGGAATTCTGGAAGCTGAAGTTGCCAAGGTTGAGAAACACCGATGGAGAGAACCTCCAAAGATAAAGGAAGCTATAGACCAGAAGATTACATTTGATTTACTTTGGCCATGTCATGTGTGCAAATTCATTGGAGAGGTCAAGGATGCTAGGAACAACAAGAAGGGGCAAACAAAAAACACACCGTCTTGACAACATTGAAAATGATACAGAGATGAACATCCAACAACTATGCTTGACAAGGTAGGATGGGGAGCACTTACCTATAAAATCACCAAGAATCGGACATGACTGATTGGTTAAAACAACAATAGACATGAAGAGGGAGAACTTTTTGAATCTGAGGCAGCTTTGGCTGGTTTTTATAACACCTAAAAGCTGTCTCTATTCAGTGTATTCTAGGATTCCAGCTAGGCTCAAGGAATGACTCCAAATTGCCTTGTGACTGTTTGATAATCAGGACCTTTTGCATCTTGGTAAGCAAATGGTTTCCACTAATGAGAAGAATATTTCAACTAAGAGAAAGGACAGATTCTCCCCTCCCCATTCAGTCCACTTACTGCCCAATTAAGGCCAGTAATTAATGTATGACCTTTGAGCCATTATAAAATGGAAACTTCTCAGTTGTTAATCATGCTAAATAGTAAAATCAGCAAAATTTGCCTACTGGGAAAATCAAAGCTTCTGCTCAGTTCTCTATGTGTAGGAGCAAAATGCCACAAGAAGGAATTTTCAAAAGGCCCAGGAAAGATGAAGGAATAAAGGAGTAAAGTAATCATGGTAGAAGATACTTCCTAAAGATACTAAAGATACTTCCTTAAATGCCTATTTGAATATTTATATAGATGGATAAATTATTAACATAAAAATCTGAGTCAAAAGCTGAGACAAAAATGATACAGAAATTTGGGTATGGGTATGTCTAGTTTAATGAAAAGAAGGACTAGGAGAGACATGATAGCAGTGTTCCAATATCTCAGGGGTTGCCACAAAGAAGAAGTCAAGCTATTGTCCAAAGCATCTGAGGGCAGGACAAGAAGCAATGGAAGGAAACTAATCAAGGAGAGAAGCAGGATAAATTTCCTGACAGTTAGAACAATTAATCAGTGGAACAACTTGCCTCCAGAAGTTGTAAATGCTGCAACACTGGAGATTTTTAAGAAGAGATTGGATAACCATTTGTCTGAAGTGGTGTAGGGTTTCCTGCCTAAGCAGGGGGTTGGACTAGAAGACCTCCAAGGTCCCTTCCAACTCTGTTATTCTATTCTATTCTATTCTATTCTATTCTATTCTATTCTATTCTATTCTATTCTATTCTATTCTATTCTATTCTATTCTCCCAAATGATATTTAGATGTGAAGGCATCTAGCAGGATATGAATGGAAATGCACACTATTGCCTTTTAAAAGTGGTATTGAACATAAACTGAAGAAGGGAAAGCAGTATTTAAATGCATTGTCTGCTATGTAATCCATAGCTTTGTTTGGTACCCCAAATTACATTCTAATGCATATTTAGCAAGCAGCATGTAGATGCCTTGCTGTTTTCCCCCTAACTTTCCCTTTTCTGTATTAGATATCTACTTTCCACTTTCATCCTAGTCAAAAACTAAACTGTTATTACATTGCATCTACAAAAAAAAAACAAACCCCTCATATTACACTAAAGCAATTCTTGGAGTGAAGATTGGAAGATTGCATATCTACATTAGAGTTATTGGAAGTTGCATAATTGTCCAGCTTAAAATAAAAAATGTCACTCTACATATCTCCCACACACTCCCATGACAATTATTTTATTACATTTTTAAATGGCTCCTCTCAGATTTCTGCACACATTTCATTTGAACATAATGTGCTGGATGCATTTCCCACAGAAAAGTAGTATTTTAACAAAAAAGAATCTTTTACGTTTAAATCTCACTTTAGAATCTGTCATTAAGAAATGTCTTACTAGGCCTTCTTCAAGTTCCAATTTTTAGGGTGGTGTGGGGAAGAAGTTGTTCCCATGTATATCCCTGCTTCCAACTTGTTCATTATTTTCCTTTAGCAAGAATATAAGAAGAGCTCAATTTGATCCATCTGATATATGAAGCGATCCATTTAGTACACTAGTACTCAATGAACCATCTAGATCAGGGGTGTCACACTCAAGGCCCATGGGTTGTATCTGGCCCATGGGGTGCTTAGATCTGGCCCGTGGTAACGGACCGGTCTGGCCCTCCCAAGCTCCATTTTCTCTGGCAGAGCACTCAGGCCACCACAGGCGCCCCCGACACAAGTGACGTCGAGCTGCCCCCCCCAGGTCAAACACAATCCTGATGTGGCTCACAATGAAATAGAATTTGACACCCCTGATCTAGATGCATTCAGGGAACTGTGAAACATGGGTAGGAGAGTAAGAGCCCTAAAGCCTGCTTCCAATCACATTCTCCCAAGCAACTGCTATTTTATTTTAAAAAGCCTCATTTTAATGTGGTGGCACAATCTGTCATCTTGACAAGTAGCTCCAGCTACATGTAGCCTCCATATATATGTTTCATTTACTTTTAAAGCCATCCAAATGGATGTTCTTAACCATATCTCATGGTAGCAAATTCCTCAATTTAACCATGTGTTGTTTTGTATTGGTCCTGGATCATCCTTGATTTAGTTGTAATTAATGCTCCCATGTATGGCTGTGAAAGTTGGATCAGAAGAAAGGCTGAGCGCTAAAGAATTGAGGCCTTTGAACTATGGTGCTGGAGAAGACTCCTGTGAGTCCCTTGGATTGCAAGGTGATCAAACTGGTCAGTCCTAGAGGGGATTGACCCTGACTGCTCTTTAGAAGGACAGATCCTGAAGATGAAACTCAAATACTTTGGCCACCTAATGAGAAGGAAGGATTCACTGGAGAAGAGTCTAATGCTGGGAAAGATTGAGGGCAAAAGGAGAATGGGGTGGCTGGATGGAGTCACTGAAGCAGAGGCGTGAGCTTAAATGGACTCGAGGTTGGTAGAGGACAGAAAGGTCTGGTGGAAAGTTGTCCATGGGGTCACGATGGGTCGGACACGACTTCACAACTAACAACAACAACGCTCCCAAGTTGTAATTTTGAGAAAGAGGGAGGGGGTAAAAAACTTTCTATCCCTATTTTCTATTCTAGTTTTAGAGTTGTTCTTTCTGAGTGAAGAAGTCCCAAATCATGTAAATAAATTGTGTCTTTCAAAACAACTTTTATATTTAACTGACCAAGCTTTTCCCACTCTACATCAAACAGAATTACATTTTATTTCTACTGTCATTGTTGCCTAAGGGAGTCCTGACATTTTCTGAATCACCTCTTTCCACTTCCATTATATGTTCCATTATAGCATTCTCTCCATAATAACTCTAATTCACTCTGACAAAATTTAGAAACAGAAAGCAGATGTTTCACCCTATCTGTAAAACTATAAACAAAGAGCAGAGATTCAGAAAAAAAGCAACTCTGTTTGGTCCTCCTTATTTCCCTTTACCTTTTGATCTTCTAATCATCTACTGCACTTTCTCTCTTTTATTCAAGGAACAGTTATGTCTGGATCTGGATCTGCACATTTTGCTGCCCAAGGTGAAGGATAAAGCAACTTCACATTCTTCAAAGGACTTAAACCACAAAAGTGTTTGATGATTCTATTCAGGTCTTTTCCTGCAGCATCTGGCCAGCCTTGAATAAGCAGAGTCAGTCATGGTGAGTTCTTGGATGGCTGATCAATAGGAAACCCCAGGGTGAAAAGCTAGACTGGGAAGAAAAAAGGGGAAAGGGGAAAAAGACCATAATAATCCACTTCTGCATTTTTTCCAAGAAAACTACGTGGAATTTGTGAAATCTCTATAGTCAAGCTAAATTTCAAGGAGACCTATCCTTTAGCCAATATTTGCATAACCATTCAGCACCATTTCTATTATGGTATTGAATTCTAAGTTATACGGTGGGCAATTAATGGAGGTGTCAGGATTTCGACGGATACCCTAATTAAATCATGAATCTTGAGCCAAGCTTCAAAAGAAGTCCAGGTATTTATTAGGAGCTTCATGTCGGCATGTTCCCAAGTGAAGCCAGCTCTGGCCCTAGGCAATTAAAGCTCCAATTATGACCCTGTTTCCCCAATCCCTCCAGGGTGTGTAATCACCCTGGGGGTGATTATTTAATAATAAATAAATAAATAAATAAATAAATAAATAAATAAATAAATAATCACATTCGCCCACAGAGCAATTTCTCGGGTTGTAGAGGTCACTCCCCTTCGACTGCTGCAGGTATCCCTGGGATACAGCCTTGAGGGAAATAAGCGTGGGATGTGCATCTGTTTTTTGCTGCTGTGCAGTTTCGCCAGTTTCCCATCCCACCCTGGCCTATGGCAACTCAAGAGCAGGCCAGGGATGCTTTGCGAATTGACAGGAGAGCTTTTCCCATGCTATGAATACAGTTACCCAATGATTGGTGTAGATTGAAGCGATTTAATTCAGATTATTTTAAAGAAAAAAAATGTAGGTCAGGGCTGTCAAACTCACAGCCTGTGGGCCAGATGCATCATGCGCTGGCCATGCCTATGTCCGGTTTAGTGAAGGGGGGAAAAGTCACAAGACATCACGTGATACCACCAGGGTGACGTGAATTTAACATCCCTGATGTAAGTGATGCAGGGCTGACTGAACAGCAGCTACTACCTCAACGCTTTGCTTAGTAAGAAGAATGATCCTACTTAGGGTTTTGACTAACAGACTTCTGATGGTCTTCTAAGTATCAGTACAATCCAGATTATGGAGTAATTTGACCCCCTCAGTACCATCAAGCTTGTATCCACTAGAAGATTCAATGCTGTATCAGATTTCTATTGCTATGAACCATCAAGGGCAATATTTACAGTGATAGCTGACAGATGGAGTGTAATTTTGATCCCATTTCCTTTGCTGAGACCTGCTTATCTTATTGTTTTTATGTAATATGTCTCTTAGAGAGCCAATTTGGGATAATGGTTAAGGCATGAGGTTAGAAACCAGGACACTGTGAGTTCTAGTCTTGCCTTGGGCACAAAGCTAGCTAGGTGACCTTGAGCCAGTCCCTTTCTCTTGGCCATAAGGAGGAGTCAATGGTGAACTACTTCTGAAAAACCTTGCTAAGAAAACGGCAGGGACTTGTCCAGGCAGTGTCGTAGAATTGGACATGATTGAACAGAAGCCAAAAAACCCAAAAAGACAGAGGGAGATCCCTCCTACTAGAGTTTGACTGATATCCTCTGGATTAATAGCAATAGCACTTAGGCTTATATATCGCTTCATAGTGCTTTTACAGCCCTCTCTAAATGGTTTACAAAGTCAGCACATTGCCCCCAACAATCTGGGTCCTCATTTCACCCACCTCGGAAGGATGGAAGGCTGAATCAACCTTGAGCCTGTGAGATTCGATCTGCTGAACTGCAGCTAGCAGTCAGCTGAAGTAGCCTGCAGTACTGCACTTTAACCACTGCACCACCTCGGCTAATTCCAGTTCTGCATCTCCTTCCTCACTCTAGCTCTAAGGTAATACTTATAATTGTTAATGAATAAAGTGCTTATAATCTGTTTATCACGTAACATGTATCTGTATAGCCTACTTTTCTTCCATTCTTATCACTCTGGCTCACCCTGATTTTAATTCTACTTCAGTCTAATCACTCTATGCATCTGATGAAGTAAATTAAGATGCAGCTCATGAAAGCTCATGCCTTTTAATAAAATGTGTATTTGGAAAACTCCTTATTGGATTCTTCTTGACTTTTTGTCGTCATAGATTAACATGGATCTCTTTTTACTACACTGTACTTGATGTTATTCCTTCCCCTCCCCAAATGTCCTCTAGGGTTGTTGTGCCCTAAAAGTAGCAATAGCACTTAGACTTATATACTGCTTCACAGGGTTTTACAGCCTTCTCTAAGCAATTTACAGTGTCAGCATATAACCCCCAACAATCTAAGTTCTCATTTTACCGACCTTGGAAGAATGGAAGGTTGAGTCAACCTTGAGCCTGGTGAGATTTGAACTGATGGAGTAAGCAGTATTAGATCAATTTCCCCATTCTATTTGGGAGGGAGGGGGTGTGAATCTGAAAAATTCTGACACCAACTGAGAGCAAACCTCTAAAGGAAAAGAAGATAACCCAGAAAAATACAGATCTACTTAACAATAATAGTAAATTCTTTATTGATCTTGGTGGGAAACAAGTTAATTTTTAATGGCAAAGATTAAAAACAATGAATATGAAGCTCATTAAAAATACACTCACCAGTGTAAGTTATGCAGTATAAACATAACTTTTTGGAGGAAGAAAAAGGGAAACTACTAAAATTATGCATTAAATATTTCCATCGCAGTAATATTGAGATATCGTTTTTAAAAAATGCCCCACTGACACCCATTTTCCAAGCCACTTGACTAAGCACAGTTTAAAAGAATAGTTCAGCAGTAACATACTACTTCTGGTTCTGCCAAGTGCTAGAATGTTATTTAGCATAAATGTAAAATATATGACAAGGGACTGTTTATATGGATGCACAGAGCAAAATAGACATTTGATGTCTCTCCTTTGGTTGCCTCAGTGCAAATATTTCCCCAAGATACAAAGAGCCAGAGCTTTTCCTACAACCAGGCTATGCTTTTCACATAACTTAGCAATTCCTGATGGGTTGTTATTGAACATTTTAATACTCCTCTTAATTCTTCCATTTACAAATACAGCAGAACTATATCTTCTATATATAACAGAGGAGATGCTAATTTGGACCCTACAATGATTAGCATTGATTTTGAATTAGCAGACATGAATTAAAAAAAAAACCATAGGGGCCATGGTGGAGGGGCATTTTTGTCCTCCCAAGGTTCCGGAGGCTTTCCTTGAACGTCCAGGAGGGCAAAACGGCCAAAAATAAGTCATTGATTAGTCAAAAACATTTTGTTTGTTTATTTACCATATCATATAGTTATCCATTTCCCTGAATGGAAACAGAGTAGAAAGTGGAAACAGAGTGTTAACCTTCCTTTCTGCTTCCAAAACAGAGGCAAAATGCATGGAAAATACATAAAAAGGGATAGCAAATCTGTTGATGGGAACATCAATTCTGCTCATTTTTTTTCTTTTTTTTTAGTTATTGAGGGTAAGACTTACCGAAGGACGTAACAGCTGAGATGATTTAAAAATGCTTACCTGATATTTCAGAATAGAATAGAATAGAATAGAATAGAATAGAATAGAATAGAATAGAATAGAATAGAATAGAATAGAATAGAATTCTTTATTGGCCAAGTGTGATTGGACACACAAGGAATTTGTCTTTGGTGCATATGCTTTCAGTGTACATAAAAGAAAAGATACATTCATCAAGAACGTATTAGTAGCCATTATTTCTTAACACAGGAAAGCCTAAATATAAACAATTTTTCTTCTATAAGAAAATATAGAAAATAAAAAAGCAGTCCATCACTTTACAGAAGAAAATCTGGGAAGAGATGGCATCAGGTTTGAATTTACAGAAAACATGAGTTTGGAAAATGGTCTTAATGGTCAGATACAATGAAATATTCATAATGACTGACATTCGTGAGTTATGATAAACATTTCGTCCAAGCCATGTTGCATTCAATCCCCCAAATAAGTGCAGAAATTTTCTGCACTTATACACTGATGGCACACAGAAGGATGAGTTAATTATCTCAGAGAGCCTCTAACTCAGTTAATTATAGCTAAACAAAGCCTGTGAGAGAAGTAGAAAACTAATTTGACTGGGAGACTGAACTCATCCAGAGGCTAAAAATAGAGAGAGACCTGAATGATTTTATAAAGGAATAGAGGACAAAGACTGAAAATTCAGGGGGCCTAAGGGAAACTAAAAGACTGATAAAAAATTGAATGGAAGATAAGTCTGAAAATTAGAAAAAAAATAAAATCTGGATATCCTAGAATAGGGTTGGCAACCTTAAACACTCAAAAGAGTCACAAAGGTCCTAAGAGGAAGCCCCCCCGTTCAATTCTGGAGCCGACCGGAAGTCCGGTTCACCTACCATAGAGTCTCCTCCTAGCGCAGCATCCTTTTTCCTCTACCTGTCCTAACTGAAAGCGCTATCAATTGTGGAGCTGACTGGAAAACCCGCCCCTTGAAATAGAGTCTCTTCCTGGTCTGCCATGCTTTTCCTCCCTGTAACCGGAAGCTCCTCTCAAAATTGTGAAGGCGACAGGGAGCCGCAGCAGAAGGATGAAAGAGCCACATTCGACTCCATAGCCGCAGATTGCTGACCCCTGTCCTAGTTGTAGAATTAATTCAGAAAGGGGGCAAGATACTAAACAGCAAGACTTAAAGGGGAAAGGTTGAAGATTGGAAACAGTTTAATAATATATAAGTCAATAAAAGATACATAGAGGTTAGATTTGGGAGAGAAAATGTAGAAGAAGAGCAGGCAGAACTGATGGCAGAGTTAAGTGCATCATTAGCTTATTGTTGTTACATTGCTACAAACTGTCCAAGCACAACCCCTCTTGAATTATGTTGACCCTTAGCTTTTACCAATTTAGTACTGAACTTTAGTTGATTAGATTATAGACTTTGAACAATAAATGTTTGAACTACAGCTTAATGCATGGCCCTGATTCCAACCGTAACCTTGACAGAAAACCTGGTCACTAAGACTTGGATTTTTGGGCTGTAATTCTGTTTCTAGGAAATCAATGTTTCTATAAAAGGCAAAATCATATTACTTTCTGTAATGCTGTAGAAAATGTTTTCATTTTTAAAATAATTCTCATTTGATTTCATGGAAGAGAATGGGCCTTCAAAATCACTTTCAAAGAAGATGTAAATTTCAGTGATTTTTTCTCCCCCCGATTGGAGTCTGGTATTCTTGCACTGATTTAGATATGAAGTGCCCAGGAGAGTTGGGTGAGTTTTCTGCCTTTCATTAGACTTTAGACAACCATCTCTCACCATTTTGCAACCTTGTTGGCTTCCAATGCTTTAATTAAATCTATAAGGAAAGCATCATAAGGGAATTCCTCTCATTGGACTTTTCCGGCAAGGTTGGGCAACCAAGGATGCTTCAACCAATGGAAAAATGCATAGCTGAAAAAATACTATCAACATTGGTACCCTAGCAATAAAGGAACATCAGAAACATCATCAAGAAAACTCTGAAATTCTCAATCAACCTGAGCACAGAAAAAGCACTTTTCACACAGCCTAAATTCACAGCCTTCTTTTCTACTGTGGAATGTGGGGGAAAAAAAACTTGGAGAAAGCTTAGCAGAACACTTGCAAGTTTCATCTTCTGACCTATTTTATTATTCTTTATATCTATTTTTAAAATGTTTTTAATACTTACGACAGTCTTTTCCCTTGATGCAGTGCTTTCAGTTCTATATTCTTTACATAGTTATATTCCAGCAAAACAGACTCCTGGCAACTGTACAAAAACTAACTAATATTTTATGTTTGCTTATAGGTAAAAAAAAGGTGAGAAAACAAAGAAACGAATATACTTATTTTTAAGAGAAAAAATGTGAGTTGAACCTCAATACATTTAAAACTAGGGAAGATAACTGAGACCAAAAAAAAAAAAAACAACCCCAGCTCGGACCGTGTCTAAATATACTGGGTTGCACATTTCAGCACTACCAAACTTTTTTATTGGCTCTATTTTATTTATGGGTATGCATGAAAAAGAAAATGTATTTTGATTTGAATCTAAACAAATACACGATGAGTCAGAGTTTTTAGCCAAACCATTCTGGTCCGATTGTGATTCAGACAAACTGAAAGTCAAAATATTTGGATGGTTCTAGATTTTGAATGAGACAAAGGTTGGAGGAGGACTTATGGACAAGTAAGACAAGATTAATGTCCCTTATCCCTCCCTCTTCAACTTCCCCACCTGGCATTATTTATGGCATCAGCTGGCAGTTAAGGACAGATTCTTCTTTTAGCCATTGCCATTGAATTCCAACAAGGAATATCCAACTAGTTTGCCTCTCTCTGCCCCATCAATCTTCTCAGGTTTTTTCATGCACTATCTTCCCTTGCCTGCTTCCAGACGCCATCTGAAATGCCCTTTCCTCCTTTTCCTGTCCCCTCCTGAAACAGTTCTGCTAAAACCATGTGTTTCAGTTCTGTACCCAGCCCACCTTTTGTGTTTTTGTTTCAGCGTGGATAAGTAACACTCAAAAATAGTTGTTCCATTCACAGAAGAGATCACACATAGAATGTTTTGTACCTCCTGCTTGAACAGAGGGGTGGACTAGAAGATCTCTTAGGTCCCTTCCAAATCTATTCTGATTGGTTGTTTAATGTTAACATATTGTATATTGGGGTCATTCAGGGAGTGTCCTTTATTTAAAATAATATTTGAATAAAAATATTTATGTAACCATTAATTAGCAGCCACAGTTGAGGATGTTCTTATAGACTGGTATTTTCTTTGGTTCTTTGTCATTTAAGAACCATTCTAGACATACTTTTGTTTGTAATTAGTTTTTGTTTGCTAATTAGCAACTGTAAAGCCTTTAGGTTAGGTTCCCCAAGAATGCTATTTTCCCCTAGAGGAAAACTACCATTAGAAGCTGTATAGATATTTTTTCCTGAGACAAAAAAACATAGAGGCTTAATTAATTGGAGGTAAGGGGTTAAATCTTGCCTATATTGAATGCTGAATAGGAACGAAACAAATAATAGGATTTGTCTCATACTGAGAGAAGCATCCAAATATCTTCTTTTCTGCCCTTCAAAAATAGATTCAATTGCCTTAAATTAATATTTAACATAATTAGTGCTCAAAGATGAACCTTCTTAATGACAACTTAATGATTTGCTGCATTAAGTTCTCTGGCTCACACTTAGCTAAAACGAAACAATGATGTTAGAAATTCTGCAAATTGATATTGTGGGCTTAATAAAAGTATTAGCTTACAGCTCTGTCTAATGAACAGAACTAAAATGTCCAGAAATCACAAGTATATTTATTACGCTTCATGTATATATTTATTTGTAGGATTTTCTTGCAAGACATATGTGGTTAATCTTTAAATATTTTCTGAACTGCCCTCAGAGAGGGATTCTGGACTGCACAGAATAAAACTAATGCTGGCAAATGTTTATTTTGTTGTTATTGTTATTATTATAGAGCTGTGGTGACACGGTGGTCAGAATGCAGTACTCTGGCTATCTCTGCTGATTCGATTCTCACTGGCTCAGGGTTGATTCAGCCTTCGATCCCTCCAATAAAATGAGGATGCAGATTGTTGGGGGTAATATGTTGACTCTGTAAACCACAAATTCAGGGGTGGGCTGCTGGGGGTTTGCAGGGGTTCGGGAGAACCTCTAAGATTCCGTGCAGTTTGGAGAACCCCCAAATCCCCTCCTGGATGGCCCTGCCCACCCCACCCTGCCCCTCCCAGGAGTCCCCACACGGCTTGTTTTGGATGCAGGTAAGTGCAGGGCAAGCATGGAGGCTTGGGAAGGATGAAAAACGGGCCTACCGGAAGTTTGGGAAGGCCAGAAATAGGGCCTCTGGAGCCTGGGGAGGCCATTTTCGCCCTCCCGGAAGCTCGAGGAAAGCCTCCAGAGCCCGGGGAGGACAAAAAGCCTACCACCACCACCACCATGGTGCAGGAAGCTGACTAGTCCATACCCACCATGGCCACGTCTACCCAGCAACCAGGCAGAGAACCTTTGCTAAAATTTTTGAATCCCACCCCTGCCTAAATTAAATAATATTTTTCTCTCAATGTGCATGATCTCACAAGATTTGGGCAAGCATGCTGCAATGCTGTAAAACTTGGGAGCAAGAAGACTGAAATGTTAAAAGATTTGAATGAGAAGACTGAAATGTTGTGAAATTTCAGATTTGGCTGTATCAGATCTCATCGTCGTCATTGGTTCTTTTCACATGAAGCGCATAGGATGGCAAGCTTTATCCAATGAATCCTATTCATGGCAGCATCTTTGGCATCTTCTCATTTGATGTCCATTGTCTGTAAGTCATCTTTTAATGTCTGACACCAAGTTCTGTGTGGTCTGCCTCACCTCCACTTTCCCTCTAGTGGCTCCCATCATACAGCGTTTTTCAGACATCAGTGTTTTGACAAGGAAAGAATATGGCCATCTAGGTGCATTCAATGTTCTGTCACAATGGCCTGCAATTTCCTGCATTCACTACGCTGCAAAATGTTTTCTTGGTTACACAGTCGCACCAGGTGACACTCAAAAATCTTCATAGGCAATGTTGATGGAACCCTGAGCTTTGTGCTGTGTGTGTTGTTATTACCCATGTTTTACTGGTATAGATTGCTGTTGGTTCAACAATTGTCTTATAAAGCTGTAACTTGGCCTTCTTATCTATTGTTGGAGCTGACCAAATAGGTCGTAAGCGCTGGAATACTGCTGAGGCTTTACTAATTCTGTGTTTGACATTTGCATCTATGCTGCCATCTTCTAATAAGGTGCTACCAAGGTATGCAAACTGTTGGACATGTTCTATTGGCTGTTGGCCAGTTCTAATTAATGTGTTAGGAGGGTTACTTCCAATCAAAACAACTTTGGTCTTATCTACATTAATGCATAGTCAAAACAACTAGACACAAAGATAGTTTCTTCTGCCATGCTATCCCTTTGCTAAACATCTAACTCCCACAGCACTGTCTTATACCTAAAGATATTTACTCATGTAGTAGGCTGCATTGCTATTATTCTGGTCATCTTCTATCTTTCTCATCTTCTTGTCTTTCTCACCTCTCATCTTTCTTACTACCTTCTCCTATTCTCGTATTGATATATTATGATTTATTAATTGTTGTTTGTATCTTATGATATATGATTGTATCTTATGAGTTATGAATATGATTTAGCATTCTGTTGTTTGCATGTACACTGAGAGCTTATGCGCCAGAGACAAATGAGTGCCCAATCATACTTGGCCAATAAATATTTCATTTCTGTTCTGTTCTGTTCTGTTCTGTTCTGTTCTGTTCTGTTCTGTTCTGTTCTGGTCTAGTCTAGTCTAGTCTAGTCTAGTCTAGTCTAGTCTAGTCCAGTCCAGTCCAGTCCAGTCCAGTCCAGTCCAGTCCTATTTTTCTAGCTTCAGTGTCCAAGTTGGTAGTTATGTTCTGCAAGGAGGCACTAGTTTCTGACAAAAATGTATCAAATTTGGGTTGCAAAAATTTGGAGTACTAATAGCACTTAGCAATAGCACTTAGACTTATATACCACTTCCCAGTGTTTTTTAGCGCTCTCTAAGCAGTTTACAGCGGTTTAATAAAAATATAGAAGATTTTTTTGTTGCCATTTAATGGTTACTCAGATATCTGAAAATAAATGTTGTTACATATTGTTAACAAATGGTTAACAATACCCATTTAAGAACACTCCCTAGAATAGCCTTCATTGTTTTCTGCAGAAGTACAACTTTCAGTGGGGGGAAAAAATGAGCAGTGCTCTCCCCTTCTCCTGTTTTTTTCTTTTCTTTTTTTTTTTTTTTTTTTGCGTGGATCCTCCCCCGTCACCCTGCCTGGATTAGTTAGATCTTATTTCACGCCAGCAGCCTTCTTTTTTCTACCTTCTGGGATTTCTAAAATTAGCTGTGGAGATGATGCATAATAGGCACACTTTTCAATCGACTTCTTTCTGCGTTTTAGTTTGCATTTGCTAAACTTAAGATGTCACCAGTAGGTATTATTCTATACAGGTACAGCAACTACATCTTCTTGGGCTGGGAAGGAAAGCGTGGCTGCGTTTGTTTTTATTCTTCAAAGCATTCCAGAATAGATCTGTATAAAGAATTGTTCCCATGGAGAGGCATCAGCGACAGGATCCTTAACAAAAGGAAGTGAATGTCTGGCTACCCCAGTAAATAGTACCCTTATTTTCAGAGACAATGCATGAAAAACAAAGAGGAAAAAAACAGCCCCATAGGCCCAAGTAATCAATTGTATTCTGTCCACTTTTCTTCTGTTACAATACCCCTGGAAATTATTATTATAATCAAGTGCTGTTGCTATTGTTCCTAGCAGAGCTTTTTCCTTGTTTCCCTTCCTGCCCCATTCAATTCCTTCAAAAGGCAGCATCAGACAAAACTGCTGGCATCCGGACTACCATTTTGTATTCTCTGCGTGCCCTATGATGTATCCTCCAGCTAGGACATTATATATGGAGACAGGCGGCCGAGGAGAGAAGACTAAATATTTACTGCCACAAAAGAAGGACAAAATATCTGCAAAAGGTTTTTTTTAAAAAAAAATAAAATAAAATAAAGAAACATCTCACAAGTGTGTGAGGAATAATAAGCATTCGGGGAAAGCTTTACATTGAAGAAGGCAGCTTGTAGGAGCCGTGGTGGCGCAATGGTTAGAATGCAGTATTGCAGGCTAACTCTGCCCACTGCCAGGAGTTCAATCCTGACCAGCTCAAGGTTGACTGAGCCTTCCATACTTCCGACGTTGGTAAAATGAGAACCCAGATTGTTGGGGTCAATAGGCTGACTCTGTAAACTGCTTGGAGAGGTAAAGCTCTATGAGGTGGCAGATAAGTGCTATTGCTATTGTAGCAAAAATCATAGAAATCTTCATTCCATATATTCAGGCGGATGATCTCAGGGAAGGTGGGGATGAAGAGGGCAAAGATTGTTTTTTATTTTAAATATTCCTTTGGGGGCATTATTTTTTTCTTTTACAAAATATCAAATTAACACTATAATAAATACCAGGGTATTTTAGGGTATAAATCAGTGGTGAAATCCAAATTTTTTTTACTACTGGTTCTGTGGGTGTGGCATGGTGAGCATGGCAAGGGAAGGATATTGCAAAATCCCCATTCCCTCTCCACTCCTGGGGGAAGGATATGCAAAATCTCCATTCCCACCCCATTCAGGGGCCAGCCAGAGGTGGTATTTGCCAGTTCTCCAAACTACTCAAAATTTCCGCTGCCAGTTCTCCGAACTGCTCAAAATTTCCCCTACTGGTTCTCCAGAACCTGTCAAAACCTACTGGATTTCATCCCTGGTATAAATACAGGGAATATTAAAAAGGACTCATGGCAGCCCCAGTCATGCAATGGGCACAAAAGAGGATGGGACTTCAATCATGTGGCAATGACCATCATTTTAATATTTTCGAAACCGACCCACATCACCACTCAAATGTTCCTCTTAAATATTTTATTTTTCCAAAATGTTAGGTGGAAGAGGAAGGGATTGATTGTGTTAGATTAACTAAATCATGATCATGTATATTAATATATTAATTATATATGCGTAAAAATGCAAAACATTCACAACACACATGCACCAAAACACATCATCTGATATGGTTTTATAATATGAAAATAACCTACATGAGTTTGAGAACCGAATAAGCTACAAATTAGAAGAAAGGCTAGAAGTAGCAGGTTAGCAAGAAGGGGAGAAATCGATTGATCCTTTTCTGCTGATTTAAGATGAGATTACGTTTCTTCAAGAGTTGTTAAAAAAATAAGCAGGTTGCTTAAGTGGCACAAAGGAATAAATTCTTCCTAGATAATGTTACTTTCCATTAACACATTTATGTTAATTTTAAACTTCAATCCCTAGAAAATGCCTTTAATCATCCACTTACATCCCTGTGTAAGTAGTTGTAAAATAACTAGGCAACCCTGTTATCATTTCAGAGAGGTTTCCTTATCTAAACAAAGAAACAGAATGACCATAGGCAGCCAAAAAAGCAGTGGCAGCTTCTCCATTCAGTTTCCTACTGAAAAATTGGCAGGGAGCATCTGAAATCTCCCCTCCCTTCCCTTCCCTTCCCCTTCCCTTCCCTTCCCTTCCCTTCCTATCCCAGCAGGCAAATAGTTGGCTGATGCATGGTGGGTGAGGAAAAAAGAGATTATTAGAGTGGCTGAGAAACTGTCATGGAATGTTCAAAATCAGGATCACATGACCACAGCATCAGCTTGACTGCAGCAGCAGCCGCCGCCTAAGGCAATCCCAGTTGTCCCAACATATTATTCCCTCAAGAGACATGGGTCCTAGATTTTGAACTCATTCTGTAACCCATTTGAAGTAACTTTGTTCAAAAAGGATTACAGTATGATGCGCAGTTTCACCCAGTTAAAGGTTACAGAATAAAAGTTTTAGTAGTATATAGATTTACATGGCCAGCTTTTTCCGTAACTGCCCTGCCCCTCTTCAAATATAGTGCCATCTTAATACACTTTGCCCTTGTTTTTCCTTTGAATTGCCACAATTTTAAAAGAATTTCTGCAAGAATTTTGTGGTACAATTGTTGCCTAACTCACATTATTACTCACAGACTGCCATTCGGACCAAGTCAAAAACAATACTACAATTGCCATGATTATTTGCTAGGGAAACAACAATATTCTTCTGTCAGCCAGAAACCTCTCTATTTATTTCTTTATTTCTTTAATCTGTTTCTGTGGTGTTTTGCTGGGTTGAAACATGCCGATGAAACACAATTAAAATAAAGGGGGGAATTCATTAAAAATGCAAGCAAATGAAATTACAATATATTTAAACATTTTAATATGAAGCATATGTAAAAGAAGCGAAAGAAGGCGAAATCACATAAAATATTTAATAGTTCTTAAAATTAGGAAAGCATTTGTTCCTTAGGATAACAAAAAAAGATATGTACAATATGTATATAATACGTTGCATTTCCATAAAGCCTTCTTAACTATATTAACAAAAAGGTAAAATCAGTGGAAGACAATGTATTACAAAATATTTACTATACAGCTATCTCCATACAAGTGCTTTACTCATGAGGTATGAGACCTCCAATGTAGACTGCAGTTTAGAGTACTTGTTAGGGAAACATAAATTTACTGTAACTTCATTTCATTTCCTCTTTGTAAGATTTTCCATTTCTCCTCTCCATCAATAATCAAGCAGCATTATACTTTGGTAATATTTTTTCTTCCTAAACCATGTTATTCTGTTTTTTTCTGCCTCTCAGGGAGCTCCAGTATGTACTTAAGAATGAAATATTAGAACCTGCTGATGACTATCCTATGTAGTGACCATATCTCTGCAGTTTCTCCATGAAAGGTTTTCAGAAATGTGTTGTGGCCTGCCAGCAGCCTGCGGAGCTGGCAGCAGAGTTGGGCAGTGAGGAGGTTCGGGAGGAACATGGGCCAGTCCTGGAGTCTGGGGAAGGCTCGGACGAGGGCTCTACATCGGAGGCAGAGAAAGGACCATCAGGGAGGTACATGCTGCCTCTGGAGCCTCCAGAGTCGGACCTCAGCGAGACAGAGGAACAGGGGGAGCTTGTTCCCAGTGCACGCATGCGCAGAGCTGCCAGAAGGCAAAAACAATTAAAACAAAAGGATGACTCAGGAGTAGGGCTTGGAGATGATTTGCCCCTCCCATAAGACTTAAAAGAGGAGCAAAGGCACATGGGCCTTTGCAGGAAGGAAGGTTGCTAATTCTGTGCAGTTTAAAGTCTGAAGCTCTGTTTGATTCTGGACTCCGTGTGGCTTTGCCAATTAGGTCTTTGGCAGTATGTCAAGGGAGATAAAAGTGGGTGATTATCAGCTTTATCCCGAAGGACTCTTTACAACTTTTTGGGACTCATCTGTGAATGAACAGAATTCACAGCTGTTAAAATAAAACAGATTTTTTGGGACTACGCATGTGTTTTACTGACTCAGGAAGCCTAGGTCAGAACAAAATGATTCTGCCCAGATTGATCACCGAGTCCTCTAAGCAGGAAGTAGCCCCAAGAAAATAAATAAATAAACAAACAAACAAACAAACAAATAAATAAATAAATAAATAAATAAATAAAATAAATCACATTTCTATGACAACCGCACCACAGTATGCAAGAGGAAGTTCCGTATTTTGCTGTGAAAACTAACAGATAGTTACAATACCATGAACTTCAATATAGTATTTTAAGAAGAGATCCTTAGCTTGAAAGGCATTCAAGCAGGATACCAGGTAAGACATGAAAAGTCTTCACAGTAGAGTTGGCATACAATTGGAACAAAGCTTTCTGTTGCCTAATTGTGAATGTAGCCACACAGGAAGCTATAAAGAGCTTTCTATTGGAACATGGAATGTACAACTTATGAAATAAGGAAAACCAGAAGTGATTAAGTTTGAAATGGAACCTACCCAAGTTGATTTAATAGATGTTAGTGAATGAATTGACATTTAGCCACTTTGAATCTTGACAATCACATAGTATACTCTGCTGTAAATGAAAGGCAAAGATAAAATCAAGAAGCTTCCCAGACCAATAATGAAATACAGTGCGGTCAATGAACACTTAATTTCTATTTGGCTTTCATGAATGTCCATCAATATTGTTAAAGGATTTAACAAGCTGCTGTACTATCTCAGGGGCTTTCAGAAGCCGGAAGTTCAGCTGGTCCATTGTTTAAAAATGTTGTAACTCTAAATTTTGCCATTAGGTTACACGTGAGAGATGATATTCCTTAACACGGTGTATATTAAACATTCAAATTTTATATTGATCAAGAAGCAATTGGTCCAAATCGAACAAGAAGAAACAGAATGATGAAAATAAGTTGTATGGCAAGGGTGCCTACTTTTGCCATGCCTTTTCCATTTGTATTTTGAAAAAAGCTATCAAAGAAGCTTCATAACATGAAGCAAACATAAGCATGAAAATTGGCAGAAGTTTCATCAATAACCTGATCACCATTGATATCACATTGCTAGCTCAAAGTGTAGATGATCTGAAACATCCAATTATCAAGATCAAGGAACTTAGTCTCAACATGGGCCTGTACATTAACTTTGGTGATATAAAAAAAAATTCTTAATGACTGGTAGCATCAATGATTTCCCCCTTGGGAGAAGAAAAAATAGAAATAGTACACAACTTCAGTTTGCTTGGATCAATAATCAATAACGAAACTACAAGCAGCCAAGAAATCAAATGATGAATCGTCCTTTTGGAAAACAGCAATGAGAGACTCAGACCCAGCATTTTCAATACCATCAAAAGGATGTGAAAGTTGGACACTGAAGAAACAAGACAGGAAGAAAATAGATGTTTTTAAATTATGGCTCTGTGAAACATGCTGCAAATCCGATGGACTGCCTGAAGAACAAATCGATCAATATTGGAGGAAATCTAAGCTTTTCTTAGAAACTCCAAATGGTAATACTACAACTTTCATATTTTGAAACATCGCATGGAGGGGAAGTTTATTAGAGAAAGATAATGCTTGGCAAGGCTGAAGGAAAATGCAAAGCAGGAAAAGTGGCAATCTGATGGATTGACATAACCACAACAGATGTGGATGCCACTGTAGCTTATGATTACAACACTCATGATCTGCATTCACATTTATGACCATTATCCCATTCCCACAGTCACATGATCACAATTCAGGCACTTGGCAAATTTATGAGTTTATGATTTTTTTAATTTATGAGTTTAGGAGTGATTGCAGCATCCTCCAGTTATCTGATTGTGATTTCTGACCTTTTTGGCCAATTTCTGGCAATAAATAAATAAATAAATAAACCCACCCATTGGGAAAACTGGATTTGTGACTTTATGACTGCATGACTTGCTTAGCAACCATATGATTTGCTTAACGACCACCATAAAAATCAGGTCTGACTTGACTTAAGACCACAACAACTTATGGTAGAAATTCTAGTCCAAACTGTAGTTGTAAATCAACCACTACTTGTAACTGCCTGATCTACACATTTTGATCATAAGTTGACCATAAGTCAACATAAGTTCGATCATAATGTTGACCATAATAGCAACTAGCAACAATGTAGATTGTTTGACAACTATCAGTTTGCAGAATTTGGAAGGTCCTTTGCTGGTTAAGCAACTGTTATATTACAAACATCTCAGACCTAAGGTAAACTATTGACTACATATAAGACATGTATAAATGCAGGCTTCAACAATAGCTTCAGCTTCTGTTATTCTTTAGTGCCTTTCATACTGAGGCCATCTTCTCCTTATTGTCATCATCATTAACTTAGAATCTTCTTCTTTCTTTGGGCTTTCGGATAAATAGACCGAGGAATAATGTAAGGTACTGCATTTTTCTATGATGGGAGGAGCTGGCAAAGTCAGAAGCAAGGGATCTCCATCAAGCAATCTAAAAATTAATTATTCAAAAGTCAATTATCTCAGTGGATTAATACAGATTCTAATAATCTATATGGACTTCAGGATCTTTTTTTAAAAGATGCTAGTACAGAATTTATTCCCCTATTTGAAAGCAATTTAGCTCCTAATTGCTATACTATTTTGAAAGGGGACTTGAGTTAAGATATATATTTCTCTCTCTATATATATATATATATATCATATATTTTCATCTTCAATTGATTCTGTGTCATTCTGGGCCATGGTGTCATCCATTATTCTTCTCCTAATCCTACCTGTTGTTTTGACATCTTAATTATTGTCCTTCTCCCCAACCAAAAATAAAAATGGTCAAAAGAAAAGATATTTGATGTATTTAAATGGTCAATAGTAACTTTCATTCAACGTATGGATGACCTTGGGAACAAAGAAAAGAGATCTTTCTAAGAAACAATCAGACAAAGTGGGGAGCCCCTAATGGATTAATGGTCAAAGAAAGAAATTTAGGAAGGAGCCACCTAATTGGTCAGGGAGTTGAAAGTGCAAGGTTTTGTTAACCTTTATCATAAAGTAGAATTAGTTCATTGGATGTGGTGGCTCAGTGGCTAAGAAGCTGAGATTGTCAATTGGAAGATTGGCAGTTCAGTGGTTCGAATCCCTAGTGCAGCATAACAGGGTAAGCTCCTGTTGCTTGTCCCAGCTTCTGCCAACCTAGCAGTTGCACATAAAACATGCAAGTAGTAAGATAGGGACCATCTTTGGTGGGAAGGTAACAGCATTCCATGTGCCTTTGCCATTTAGTATGCTGGCCACATGACCATGGAGACATCTTCAGACAGCGCAGGCTCTTCAACTTTGAAACAGAGCCCCCCAGAGTTGTGAACTTCTAGCACAGTGATGGCTAACCTTTTTGCCATCACATGCCAAAAGCAGCGGGAGTGCGGGGGGCGGGGTATAACCCATAATTCAATGTGACCCCTATGCATGCATGAGCAACCCCTGCACTCCCCCCGCTTTTGGCACACAATGGCACGCAATGGCACGATGGGCCCGGTAGGCCCATTTTTCATCCTCCCCAGGCTCCAGAGGCTTTCTAGGAGCCTGGGAGGGCAAAAATGGCCTCCCACCCCAGAGGCCCTCCAGAGGCTGGAAACAGCCCATTTCCTGACTTCTGGTGGGACAGGAAGGCCCGTTTTTCATCCTTCCCAGGCTCCAGAGTCTTTCTGGGAGCCTGGGGAAGGCGAAAAATGGGCCTTCCGGTCCCACCAGAAGTTGGGAAATGGTCCATTTCTGGCCTCTGGGGGGCCTCCGGGGGGATGGGGAAGGCCTGAAAATCAGGTGGCTGGCGCATGCATGCATGCTGAAACTGAGCTAGGGTAATGCTCATGTGCCCACAGATATGGCTCTGTGTGCCATCTGTGGCATGCATGCCATATGTTCGCCATCATGGGACTAGCACATATGTACGAGGGGAACCTTTACCGTTACCATTACCTTTTACCTAGAATTAGTTCCTGAATTGTGTTTCTGGATTGGTTTGCCTGGGTGAGCTGATAGGAACCATTTTCTACAAATACCAAGAAACGTAGGAAGCTATTGTCCCTTGGACAAAAGAAGCAGCATTGACCTTGTCACTGGTTGCCCGCTTGGGTTTCAGAAGAACTTTTCAAATATACCTGGGGATGCCAAGATTTAACCTGGAACTTTTTGCCTGTTCTGGGCTTACATTAAATTACATTTCAGTTTTTCTATTACCAGTTCTAGTGGTGGTAAGAATTTTAAAAGCCAATCTTTAAAAATATTCAGGCTGCTAAGTTCTTGGAGAAAAAGGTCATTTGATGCTTCTAGGCAAGCTCCAGTAATCAGCTGTAATAAGGCTTAGTAAAGAATGAAAAATAATTAAAGAAGTCTGCACATCATTTGATATTAATTTACTTGGCACCCTGCAGGTTCACACAGACAAAAGCCCTTTAGACAAGAACGTGTCTGAAAATATCCAATATAGTTCTGTGTTTCATACTTTGATAGGGAGTTGCAAGTAAAGGGGCCTTGTAGGACCTACGTGTTTGAGTAATGTATACATTTCAGTTTTTCTATTTATTTACAATGATATGTAGACTTTGATATTTAAACTGTGCTCAGAGTCAACAAAGAACTCATGTCAATGTGGCACATGATTGTGTAATAATAAGAACAATACCATGGTTCTCCTACTATTCCTCCTTGTAATATAAAACGGTAGAAGTCTAATGGTTAATCAGTTGAAGGTCAAATATGTTTATAAACTGATTCCCTGATTGGTGAGTATGTAACCTTCTTGGTGATGTAAGAAAGCATGGAAATTCTGTTCGCAGTGGAATATATGTGTAACGAGTCACTGATATAAAAAAGTCTTATCTAATACCGATGTTTTTCCCTTCCAGAAGATTATATAACATGGCATTTCATTTTTATTTTTTCAGAAATACTTCAAAATTTTTCAGTTTAGCAAAGGTATTTTGCAGAATCTTGTCTGAATAGTCAATAGTCAACAGCGCTGCTGTTTGTGAGAACTCTGCATACTTCATAATGTCCTTGAACAATAATGTATATTGAATGTTGTGCTGTATAAGTCAATGTGATGTAGCAATTAAGATGATGGTCTAGGGCAGGGTTTCAAACTAATGGCCCACGGGCCAGATGCGTCACGTGCTGGCCATTCCCACCCCCGTTTTAGCAAAGGGGAAAAAAAGTTGTGTTATGTCACATGACCACAATGTGACAATGCGAGTTTGACACCCCTGGTCTAGGAGTTGGGAGAGCCAGGCTCTAGTCTAAACTTAACCATGTAGATTGGGTTAATTTTAGTCCCAACACATTCTTGTAGCCAAAAGATTGTTGTTTTAGGGGTAAATAGGAAGATAGTAACAGGAAGAACATTATACATTCATGAGTTTCTGAATGAGAGATGGAAGATAAATCTAATAAATACAATTTAAGGTTGAAAGGAATGCTGGAAGAATCTAAATATCTTTTCATACTTTATGTATAGGATCTCTAGCAGTACCTATAAGTACTTGGCTGGTCTCAGGTAATGTTCTGGTAAATTCCAGAACAATGGAATACAGCATTAAGAGTTGTCAATCTTATTTTGCAAAGTTTTCTCTCTGGTAACGCTATACTCCAAACTACTCCGTCTATGTTCTGACCTATGCTTAGTTCATAAGATTATTTACCAAAACATTCTACCTGTAAATGTACTTTAATTTCAACCGTAATAACACAAGGGCTATCAATAGATTCAAACTCAATGTAAATCGCTCTAATCTTGATTGTAGGAAATATGACTTCTGCACTAGAGTAGTAAATGTCTGGAACACTCTACCTGATCCATAACTTCAGAAGCCATCCTGTTCCACTGCTTAATAGATCTCATTAGTAGGGAAATTTTTCTCTGTTAAGTTTCCACCCACTAGTTCTTGTCTTGCCCTAGGATGCAATGGAGAATTCATTAATAGTCTTTGCTCTGTGACTTCCGATACAACCATGTATCTCCTTAGCCTTCTTTCCTTAGACTAAACATATCAAGTTCCTTCAATTGCTCTTATTTGGAATGGGCTTCCAAGTGCTTACACTATCTTTGGGGCTTTTTTTTTGCACTCTGTCCAGCTCCTCAGGATCCTTTCTGATAGCAGTCATCATCAGATTTACTTGAGCTAAACCTTCTCACTTATGTATATGACCTTCATCCAAAAACACTTCTTTCCGAAAGGAAAGTAGTTTTAAGACAAAACCAGCAGCCTAGTCATTTTTCTGCTTGAAGAAAAACATGATTATGGGGTCTCTTCTGTTTTCTCAACAAAACTTTTGCAGCAGGAGCTTCCACAAAAACTAACAAATAAACTAAATAAATATATAAATAAATGCAATTAGAGAAGCATTTAAAGATAATTGAATTGTGCCTGCTACAATTACCCCTGCAAATGCACTCTGAGTCTTTCTATGACCTGATAGATCTAATTGGTAAAAATTCTAAAAGGATAATGCACCCATAAATACAGGATCTACACTTAAGCAGTGCTCTAATGGGTGCTTATTAATAATAACTTTAACTCTCCTTTCTGTGTTTTCACTGCCAGAGGAGTCAGGAAGAGGCTGCAGCTGCTTACTTCTTTGAGATGTATATGTATAAGAAAATAATTCAACCTTTTTGCAGCTGAATCACAAATTGAGCTAATTAGAGTCAGCTGAATTAGAACATTCATCCTCAACCAGTGGCTTGTCTCTGGAAATTTCAGTGTTTTTCATTAGATCTAAGTGAAACCATTTGGATGGTTTACTGCTGTGCTCTGTTTTCCATTAGGAGGCTGAATGCACTTAAAGAAGCCAGAAGATACAAGTTTCAAACAGATTCAGTGGGATTCTCTAAAGGCAAGAAGAGCAGGATGGCTTAAAGCTGTTGTTCCATTCACAGAAGAAGATACTGCATGAATGGACCATGATTCTATCAAAGCTTCAGTGAGTAATAGAAGATCCAAAGGTAGGCTTCCATTCATAGGACATACAGTAGACATTCATTGACTGAAGGCTTGTTCCAAATCTGAGAATGAAAGTGTGGCCCTTTGATTTCTCTTTTCTTCTACAGTTCTTTTCAACATCCTTGAATTCTTTCCAGAAATTCTTTCAACTTTGCATAGAACCTTTGAAGGAATCCCAAAGGGTTGAGAACAAAGTAGGAACTAAGATTTGGAAGCTCGTGATACTCTACTCACAGGGGATTACATTCAACCTTCTAGCTTAAATCCTGGGATTTGTGACTATGTTGCTAATTTTATTTTTCATTGCGAAAATTGCCAGCTCCTCATGTTTCAGATGAAGCTGCTAACCTCTACTGTCTAAAAAAGAGATAGAGTTTTTTTAAAAAATCCCAAGAATATCTAAATTGGGAAGCAGGGAGAAGGACACTTGCAAAAGACCGCTTTAACAATTGATACAAATACTTTGGTAACTAAAAATTAGACTTTGGTCATCATTGTAAAGATACTTAAATTTGTGGTCAATGTGATATTGTGTGGCTTTCTGCAAGTACTGTATGCATAACACAAAATAGTTTTATAGTTTCCTATATCTGGGATAGGCAGACTGTTGAGCAGAGAACATATTGCCTCACAATGTTTTTTTTTTTTATTTGTATCCCGTCTTTATTATTTTTACCAATAACTCAAGGTGGCGAACATATTGAAAACACCTTCCTCTTCCTATTTGCTTCACAATATCATCTCTGTGAGATGGGTTCAGCTGAGAAAGAATGTCTAGCCCAAAGTCACCCAGTTGGCTTTCATGCCTAAGGCAGGACTAGACATCCAGTCTCCCACTTTTTAGCCTGGTACCTCAACTACTAGACCAATTACCAACTACTAACCTCTCAAACATCACTACTCATTCATGAAATACTTCCAATGTTAGGGGAGCCAATCAGAAGTCACCTGACGCAATGGTTTGTGAGAATGACCTTAGGAGAGAAGAAGAGTTAACCTCATTGCTCAGAGGATCATTGGTTGCCTTCTCCCCTCTTTGGAAGAGCTTTATAGCTCCCGCTGCCTTGAGAAAGTTGAAAACATTCTTAAGGATCCATCTCATCCTGGACACCCTTTTTTTTTTTTTTTTTTGGTACTATTACCGATATAGGATAATAAAAACAACGTCAAATAGGCTGAAAAACAGCTTCTATCCCAGAGCAGTAACTATATTGAATTCTACTGTATAGTGCAATATTAATACAATATCAGGGGTTTTCAATTCAGTTGCATAGAATGTGAAGGATGTGTGTTTTTGTTTTATTTTTATAGTTTTCTTATGTATAATGTAAAGATGGCATTTAATTTCGTTGTACGGGTGGAAACCTTCGCTTTGTGTCGAAGATTGTTGAGAGTGTGGTTGCACGACAACTTCCCCAGCACCTGGATGACGCTGTCTATCTAGACCCGTTCCAGTACGGTTTCAGGCAGTACAGCACAGAAACGGCACTGGTCGCATTGGTTGATGATCTCTGGAGGGCTTGGGACAGGGGCTGTTCCTCTGTCCTGGTCCTATTAGATCTCTCAGCGGCTTTTGATACCATCGACCATGGTATCATGCTGCGCCGGCTGGAGGGGCTGGGGGTTGGGGGCACCGTATTATGGTGGTTCTCCTTTCTCTCTGACCGGTCACAGTCTGTGTTGGCAGGGGGGCAGAGGTCGTCCTCGAGGCGCCTTATATGTGGGGTGCTGCAAGGTTTGGTCATCTCGCCCCTTCTGTTCAACATTTATGTGAAGCCGCTGGGTGAGATCATCCATGGTTTTGGGGTGCAGCTCCATCAGTACGCTGACGACACTCAGTTGTACATCTCCACCGCAGACCACCCCAATGATGCCCTTGAAGTGATATCCCAGTGTCTGGAGGCTGTGCGGGTCTGGATGGGGAGAAACAAGCTCAGACTCAACCCCTCCAAGACCGAGTGGCTGTGGTTGCCGACATCCCGGTATAGCCAGCTGGTTCCATCGCTGACTATTGGGGGTGAGATTTTGGCCCTCTCAGAGAGGGTTCGCAACTTAGGTATCCTCCTGGATACACGGCTGTCCCTCAAAGATCATGTGATGGCTATGGGCAGGGGGGCTTTTTATCAGGTTTGCCTGATTTACCAGTTGCGTCCCTTTCTGGACCGGGACTCCTTGCACACAGTCAGTCATGCCCTCGTCACTTCCCGACTGGACTACTGCAATGCTCTCTACATGGGGTTCCCCTTGAAGAGCATCTGGAGGCTCCAGCTGGTCCAAAATGTGGCCATGCGGGTGATTATGGGAGCAGCGGGGCGCTCCCATGTAACTCCTCTCCTGCGCGAGCTGCATTGGCTCCCAGTGGTCTTCCGGGTGTGATTCAAGGTGTTGATTAACATCTTTAAAGTGCTCCATGGCTTAGGACCTGGATACTTATGGGACCACCTTCTGCTACCGACAGCCTCCCACCAGCCAGTACGCTCCCACAGGGCGGGGCTCCTCGGGGTGCCGTTGGTCAGACAATGTCAACTGGCGACCCCCCGGGGGAGAGCTTTCTCAGTGGGGGCTCCTGCCCTTTGGAACGAGCTGCCCCTGGAGGTACAGAGGATCCCGGACTTGCACACCTTCCGCCGTGCCCTGAAGACTATTATTCCAGCAAGCCGGGCTAGCCTAATTTTAACGGTTTTAAATTTTAAATTGGATTTTAATGGGATGTTTTAATTATGGGCCAAAGAATTTAATCCGGTTTTAAATTGTTTTTAATTTTTATATTTATGTATTTGATCTTGGCTGTTCACCGCCCTGAGTCCTTTGGGAGAAGGGCGGTATTTAAATATAATGAATTAATAAATAAATAAATAAAAAGTAAGCAGAGTAAAGTAAAAAAAAGAAGACTAGACAGTCCTTGTGCAAAAGATATCTCGCCCCACAGAAGCAAAACGGACATGGGAAGTGTTTCAGAAGGAAGTCACAGTTTTCTGAAAAAGAGGGGGGAAATACTTTCAAATTGGCAAGATCTTGTTACTGCAACTTTACATTAAAGTAATATTAGAAGTCATGGTTTGTGCTGCTTGTATGGGCTACCTTGAAGGATTGATACCCATTTATCAGGAGGCAAATGGATAAAAAGTTGCTGTTTACCACCTTCTTTACCCATGGTTCTATACTCTGTACTTCTTTATGAGGGGGTCAAACTATTTTCCAAAGGTCCGAAAGGCAAGACAAGAAACAATGGATGGAACTAACCAAGGAGAGAAGCAACCTAGAATTAAAGAAAAATTTCCTAGTAGTGAAAGCAATCAAAGCATTATCTTCAGAAAAATCATGAGTGCTCCATCACTGGAAGTTTTCAAAAAGAGACTGGACAACCATTTATCTGCAATGGTATAGGGTCTTCTTCTTGAGCTGGGGGTTGGATTAGAAGACCTCCAAAGTCCCTTCCAACTGTGTTATTCTATGTTCTACTCCTGCAGCTGGTTTTTCACTTCTAACTCTCCTGTCCAGGGTTATGAGGCCTAAGTTCAATAAAGTGCCAAGCTTCAGCCATTCATTATTTTATTATCCAAGACTATCTTTTAGAGCCTATATAGGTCCAGAACTATTTCGACAATAAAGATGGTGATGGAAGCAGCTGTTTTTTTTTATTTTTTTATTTATTTTTTTAAATTTGATTTATATGCCGCCCTTCTCTGAAGACTCAGGGCGGTTTACAATGTGCTCAGCAATAGCCTTCATCCTTTTGTATATTTATACAAAGTCATCTTATTGCCCCCACAACTGGGTCCTCAATTTACCTACCTTAGAAAGGATGGAAGGCTGAGTCAACCTTGAGCCTTGGCGAGATTCGAACCCTGCAATAATTGCAGGCAGCTGGTCTTAATAACCAGCTTAATAACAGGGTGCCTTAAACCACTGTACTACCAAGGCTCTTTTTACATTCATTAACTCTTTTCTTTTTTAAAAAAATAAAGGAAAAGAAAGAGACTGATGGGTGTTAAAGAAGATACTGTCTTCCTTTAATGCAGATACTCCAACTGGTTTTTCCCAGTTGCCACTGGTTCCTGGGATGGTCTTAATACAGGTAGTCCTCAATGTATGACCACAATTTAGCCCAAAACTTATGTTGCTAAGTGAGAAATTTTTTAAGTGAGCTTTGCCCCATTTTACGATTTTTCTTGCCACATTTGTTAAGTGAATCACTGCAGTTCTTAAATTAGTAACACGGCTGTTAAGTGAATCAGGTTTCCCCACTGACTTTGCTTGTCAGAAGGTCGCAAAAGGAGATGATCTGATTCTGGGACACTGCAACTGTCATAAATCAGTTGTAAAGTATCCAAATGTAAATCGTGTGACTGTGGAGATGCTGCAATGGTCGTAAGTATGAAAATACTTCCCGATGTAACTTCTAACCTTACTGTAAATTGAGGACTACCTGCATAAAGCCCTTGCTCCACCAGTGAACTATTACTCTGTCTTCTCTGTCCAGTTTTCCCTATAAGTAAGCAGAGGTGGGCTCCTGGGGTTTCAGCATGGTTTGGGAAATCCTCTAGCCAAGGATTGCCGGGGTTCAGCGAGCCCCCAAATGCCACCCCTGGCTGGCCATGTCCACCCCGCCCTCCCAGGAGTCTCCATGTGGCCCATTCAACATTCCAGGTAAGTGCAGGGGCCGCACAGAGGGTCTGGGAGGGCAAAAAATGGGCCTACCAGAGGTTGCAGAAGTCCAGAAACGGGCCTGTTTCCGGCCTCTGGAGGGCCTCCGGATCCTGGGGGAAGCAGTTTTCGCCCTCCCAGAGGCTGGAGAAAAACCTCCGGAACTGGGGAGGGCAAAAAAATGCCCCCCCATGGTACAGGCCACGCCCACCATGGCCATCCCCACCCAGCAACAGGGCAGCGAACCCGTTGCTAAAGGATCTGAAGCCCACCCCTGCTTGAAGGTTCCACTTTCAAGAAATCAAAATAAAACCAGATGCCATTTTAAGCACATAGCCAACAAAGAGATCTGGATTTGCAATGTATCATTTTTTTTTAACCCCAAAGGCACTGATTCAAATAAGAACCATTTGTATTATGTTCTTAATAGAAATCATTTTCTCTGACTTGGGGATGGAAGGGTCTGTGCTTATGCCTCCATTTGCTTTCTAATTTTGCTTTAGAATAATGTTGACTTCTTATAAAATATGTAATTGAATTATATATGAACTAGGGTAATGTAGTGATGGAAGATGCTGGATTATGCCTAGAAAGTTGCAAGTCCATCTGTAGCTTGAGAAGCTAACAGGGCGACTTTAAGCCAAATAGTATTTCGTGATCCAACTGACTTCAAAGGCTGGTTGTTGTGAGTATAAAATCAGAAGTGATGGTATTATGTTACACCCACTTGAGCATGGTGTAAGAGAAGTGGAGCAGGATATAAATCCAATACATAATGCATCTTCACCGAACCACATAAAAGAAATGTAAAGATGTTATTTTCAGATAATGAAGGTCTTGTTTCAATTATTAATTCTGTATCATGAAATGGAATTCTCCAGTTTAAAAAGGACCCGGAACCAGCCAAACTTTACCCAACATTATTTAAAATAACAAAGTAATATCTTAAAAGCCAGTTTAGTGTTTAAAGGCTAGAAACTAGGAGACCATGAGTTCTAGTCTTATCCTAGGCATGAAGTGAACTGGATGAGTTTGACACACTCTCAGCTCAGTGATGGGTTTCCCCCAGTTTGGACCGGTTCTATAGAACCAGGAGTAAAACCGGTGGGAGGCTCCGCCCACTGACACTGATGTCATTAGAAGTGAACTGCGCATGCACAGAAGCAAGGTGTATGTGTGTGCGATCCCATTGCGAACCAGTAAGTAGAACCCACCCCTGTTTCAGCCCTAGAAAGCAGAAGTGGGTTCCATTTACCTTTGCTACTGGTTTGGAACTTTGAGTGTGCACATGTACGCACTCGCTTCACACATGCGCAGAGCGTCCGTGATAATGTCTGGGCGGGTGGGCGGAGCCTCCCATCGCCACCACTACCGGTTCACCCAAACCGGGGCGAACCAATAGAAACCCACCACTGCTAGAAAGGTGACAATAGCAAAACCAGTTACAAAAATATCCCTCTCCCAAACTGTATGGCGTCACCAGGAGCCAAATCTGACCTGAAGGCAATAGTACTAATATCTTGGTTCTATATTAAAAAAGGAGAAGTAAAGCTCAGCCGATCACCGTAATAAGTTTGGATATATCATCTGTCACAAAGTTATGGAAGACTGGGCAAAAATGACATGTTCCAGGTAAATCTCTTGAAACAGATTGTGTTATGCGGAAATGTGAAGAGAAAAATGCATGGTATTCGTGAAACCTATTGCCTTTTTTAATGGAAGTTTCTAATAAAATAATTTTATCTGAGAAACAGTAACAATTTCATGCATCAATTATTCATAATTTTAGAGAGCTCCAAAGACTGTATAAACTTTGAAAAATGCTATTCATCCACTTGAACAAAGCCGTAAAAAGCATACTACTTTTTTGTTCTTTAAATTATGTAGTGAATTGGTCGCAATTCACTGCATAATTTGACCTTATGGCCAATTATTTTAGAGACATAAATGATTTCTTCCCATTAATGCTCAGTTTATACTACTTAGCTTTTAAAATATATAAGGAAAGCAAATGGTTTAATTCTTGATCAGAGATGACTCCCTTAGGTTAGCTATAGTGACTTTAGAAGTGGGATACTAATGCCCAACTGCACTTATATATATTCAGATAAAATAAGTTATTACAATGATAGAAGCAGAATGATAAGATTCGTATTATCTTAAAAGTCTTTTTAAGACTTTAAAAGAGGCATTTGGGGTAATTGGAATGTTTGCTACTGTTAATAAAGATAAAATAAAATAAAGATTTTAGCACTTTACCCATGAAAATTAATATAGAATATGTTTGGATATTTTGTTGTTATGCAAATTTGCCCAAAAGGTTATGGAGGAAAAAACAAATATACATAGATACATACAATTTGTGTGTGTATGTGTGTATGTGAACATGTACATGTATATGTATGTATCAGAGATGGGTTTCAGCAGGTTATAACCAGTTCTGGAGAACCGGTAGCGTAAATTTTGAGTAGTTTGGAGAACCAGTAATACCACCTCTGACTGGCCCTGCCCCCATCTATTCTCTGCCTCCCGAGTCCCAGCTGATCGGGAGGAAATCGGGATTTTGCAGTAACTTTCCTCTGGATTGGGGAGGGAATGGAAATTTTACAGTATCCTTCCCCTGGAGTGGAGTGGGAATGGAGATTTTACAGTATCCTTCCTCTGCCACGCCCACCATGCCACGCCCACCATGCCATGCCACATCCACCAAGCCACACCCACATAACTGGTAGTAAAAAAATTTGAAACTCACCACTGGTACATATACATATACATATAAACGTACACACACACACACATACACATATGTATGAGGAGTGGTAAGGTGACCTAGAGGTGGAGCTCTCATCTCACAATCAGGAGGCTGCAAGTTCGATCCTAGGTAGAGGCAGATATTTCTCTCTCTGGGCACAATGAGAATATAACTGCTGAACAAATCTCCATATTGTTGTCAGGAAGGGCATCCGGCCAATAAACACTCTGCTTGCTCCATTCTGTTTCCCGGACTCCACCCTGCAAGGGATTATGGGGTCATTAAATGATGTTGATGATATACCTATATATGTGTATATATGTACATGTATATTTGTTTGTTCCTTCATAACCTTTTGGGCAAGTTTGCATGACAACAAGCTATCCAAACATATTCTATATGAATTTTCATGGGTAAAGAAGTAAAATCTTTATTTTCAAGCAGTGGTATCAGTATGGCCATGACTCTTCAAATCACTTTGATTTGACTTTCTTCTTTCTGAGATCAAGATTTACAGAAGGGGAATGAATTATTACACTCAGAATTCTTTTACCTTTATCTCCTACCACAGGCCTGATGCAATGCATACAAACTCATGCACCTTTTTTGTGAGTCCCCACAACTGTGGGCCATATGATTTCAGTTCGTCATCATCTGCCGAATAAAAGTAATATAATTACTGTCCACTTTTTTTTTTTTTTTGGTAAAGTAAGAAATAAAATAGACACATTGGCCCTCCAATAGGTAATCATCACTTTTTACTTAACCAAATAAATAAATGTTGTGCTGTGGTCCGCCAGCACCCTGTGGGGCTGGCAGAGGAGTTGGACAGTGAGAAAGCTGGGGAGGAACATGGGTCAGTCCTGGAGTCTGGGGAAGACGAGGGTACTGCATCGGAGGCAGAGATGGGGCCAGGGCCATCTAGGAGTGATGTGTGGGCTCCGGAGCCTCCAGAGCCAGACAGCAGAGAGGCAGAAGAACAGGAGGAGCCTATTCCTAGTGGGCGCATGCGCAGAGCTGCCAGAAGGCACAAACAATTAAAACAAAAGGGATGACTCGGGAGTAAGTCCTGGAGATGATTGGCCGCTCCCATAAGAGCCTTGATAGTACAGTGGTTTAATGCACCCTGTTATTAACACAGCTGCCTGCAATTTCTGCTGGTTCGAATCTCTCCAAGGCTCAAGATTGACTCAGCCTTCCATCCTTTCTAAGGTAGGTGAAATGAGGACCCAGTTTGTGGGGGCAATAAGCTGACTTTGTATAAAATATACAAAAGTATGAAGGCTATTGCTTAACGCATTGTAAGCCGCCCTGAGTCTTCGGAGAAGGGCGGCATATAAATCAAATTAAATAAATAAATAAAAAATAAGGCTTAAAAGAGGAGCAAAGGCACGTGGGCACTTTACAGGAAAGCAATGTTGTTAATTCTGTTCCCAGTCGGCATCTCTGTTTGATTCTGGAATCCATGTGGCTTTGCCAAGAAGGTCTTTGGCAGAGTGTCAAGGGAGATAAAGGTTGGTGATTATCCCGAAGCACTTCTCCTGAAGGACTTTTTGCAACTATTTGGGACTCAGCTGTGAATGAAAGTAATTCACAGCTGTTGCAATAAAAGAGGTTTTTGGGACTACTCGTGTTTTAATGACTCAGGAAGCCTAGGTCACAACACATTGAAGACATGAGGGATGAGCCCAAAGTTTCAAGGTAGGTTACCCCCCACCTCAAATTGACCTTCCCTACTGGTGACTACATGGAAATGTCTATTTATTTTATTTTATTTATTAAAGTTTTATGCCACCCATCTTCCCTATAAGGTGATTCTGGGCAGCTATATTATTTTCATAGCTATGTTTTATTGCTCTTCTGGTGTTTTGTTTTTTCTTTTGATTTACTAGTCTACTCCTGTAGCTCTGGTATCTTTCAATCATTTTACTCAAAGATTAATAAGGTCTGTCCCTAATAACCTTTTTCAAAAGCAGCCAAACTCAACCACCTGCTGTGAAGCAACTTATTTACAAAACTGCAGTTTGGTGATTTATCGAGAAAAAAAATAATCAGGATTAGCACACATCTACTGTATCAATATTTATCTCTCCTGAACAGTTTCGTCTATAAAGTATTTCTCTATACTGAATATTGGTGGTCAGGCCTTATAAACGGTTATGTACATTTACTGTAACCTGCATTGCTCAATAGTCACAAATCAACTGTGCATGACCACTGAATTTTCCTCACCCTTAAATTGGAATGGTGCGTTCCTGAACAATAAAAGCACCTGTCAAAGTCAATTCACAAAGAGGTTAATAATAACAAAGATGTGTAAGAAATCCCAGTCTCAATATGCATTTACCAACACAGATTATTAGGAATTACTTCGTTAAAGTAAGAAAAAGAGACACCTGCTGGCTGAGAAGGTAATATAAAAACCATCATATCAACTGTTACTGAGCAGACAGTTTCTGGGGTTGGCAAGACCAGATCAAGCTATCTTCTAGAGGCTAAATCATAGTTATCAAAATCTGAGGCTCTGGCATTGTGATTAAGACAGCTGAATAAACCTTTTTAAAGAGTGGGAGAAAAGCCAGTACTGGTTCTAAATCCCAGATATTGGCTAAAACAAGGTAAAATCCTCTGGCATTGATAATAAATATCAATATAACTATGTGTTATAATAAAAATTCAAATTAAAAAAAAAGATAATAAATATCAGCACAATTCTCTCACCTTTTACATAATATTTTAGGATTGCTATGATGGCCTTTTTTTAAAAGATGATACCTCCTGTTAATTTTATTAATTTTCACATTGGTTATTTTGTGATATGTAGAACTACAAGCTGTTCTCCAAGCGATTACATAACACATGGAATACAAATATAAAAATAAAGAATTTATTTCTGACAATTCATAATTGCCATTGATTTTTTTTTACTCTTGGTATAGGATGCTGTTTCATAAGTACTTTCTTCTGTCCCAACCATAATATGTTTTGTCCTTGTTTCACACACACACACACACACAAACACGCTTAATACTAGAGTAAAAGCTCTGAAAAAGTGTACCTTAAATTAAACATCCTTATTTTTCTTATACCTCAGTTGCAGGATTCTCACTGAATTTACTTATGGTGTTACTATTCTGTTCAAACACAATGGGCTAGCCACTGAGGACAAAAGGAAAATATGAATCTTCTTGCAATGAAAATGAAATGAAGTGTGAAACTTCCTGGAAATGAAAATATGAATATTGTCCAATTAGTACCAAGTATCAATTGTTCTGATGTCAGTTTTAGTTTGCCTATGCAGAAAGAGCTGACCTAGTCAGTACACAAATATTTATCTCTTGAATTCTCAGCATCAGCAAAGAGTAATGGAATATGTGAATATGGAATATGGAATATACTCAGCATGTGAATAAGATAAGGCAAAATGACAGTTCTGTTTGTGATTTTTCAGCGGCAACTAATCCTTTAGACTACTGGTAGGGGAGTTTTAGATAACTTTTGAAGATTAGTCACCCCAGACTCTTGTAGGGTTGCCAGGTGTCCACTATTTGAGCGGACAGTCCACTTTTTTCACATTATGTTCACTATTTTTTTTCACGAAATAGTGGACTTTTTTTTTATTCAAAAGCTTTATGATGAAATGGTACGTAATCTAAAGCTGTACGGTCTAAGAGAATAAGGATAGGAGAACTGTGTTTTGTCTTTTTTTTCATAAGTTAGAATGAGACAAAGATCGAATATCCATTGAACTCGATTCTCCGAAAAAATTAATGATGAGATTAAAATAAAAATATATTATAAAATTATGTACAGTTCACATTTTTAAAATGTATTGTAGCTTGTGTCGACTGACCTAAAATGGCGTTGAGTGATGAGAGTGACAGCGGCGAGATTTCGAATTCTTTAAAACGAAAGAGAGGAGTGTGCAAATACACCAAAGACTGGAAAGCTACTTTTGCATGGATTACCAACAACGAAACCGACAGAACAAATATGACGGCCTACTGTAAATAGTGTCAGAAATCATTCACAATTGAATATAATGGTATAAAAGCTGTCACACAGCATGCAAGCACAAAAAATCATTTAGATAAGGAGAAAATAGCTTCCAGCAACAAGCGAATCAATTCATTTTTCATTGTTAAAGACTCTTCTTTCAGTGAGAAAGTGACTGTAGCTGAAATGGCTGAAATTTACCATGGGATCAAACACCATATTTCTTTCCTGGCTCAAGATTGTGGTATTAAGTTAATGAAGCAAATTTTTGATGATTCAGAAATTCTAAAAAAGATGTCTTGTGGAAGAACCAAATCATCAGCTATTGTCAATGAGGTTTGTATCCTTTTTCTATTGAGTTGGTTCTCAATGATCTTAAAACTGGAATTCCATTTTCTCTCTCTTCTGACACATCAAACAAGGGAAATCGCAAAATGTATCCCGTTGTTGCACAATATTTTACTTGTGAAGAAGGACTGTGTGTGAAAATTTTAGACTTTTATGAGGATTCTTTCGAAGATTCTACATCAATAAAAAATCAGCTGTGTCGAGTTCTTAGTGATAACGAATTGGAAATAAATAATGTTTCAGCTAAGCTGAATTAATACGTGTTAAAATGTTTGTAAGAAAATATATAATTTAATTGTAATTTTTTTTTTTTTTTTTACTACTTAACCCCCCTCCCCCCCGGCTTGTCCGCTATTTTTTGGAAGCAGACCTGGCAACCCTATTAATATTCCTTGGGAGGTAAAAAAATCAAAGCCTGGTTTTTCAATGTTTTCCTTTAAAAGGAGGGGGAAAATATCATTTTACTCTTGTTTTTTAAGTTAAGTTTATGTTAGGATTACAATTTTTTTTTATGCATTTCCTGTCTTAAAAATAGCAGGAAACCATGTTGCTGATTTTCAATAATTGCAGTTGGATAGACCCTGGAGACCACAACAAAGCATCCAATTCAGAGGGCTCAATTTATTTATTCTTTTACACATTTTGCAGATTATCATGTTTCAGATTCGTCCTTAAGGATAAGAACTTTTGAGTGTGTTCAAACTTTGTCTGAATAGGATGCCCAACCTGTAACTCCAGACTCTACCATCACTGAGCCTCAGAGCAGACTCCAAAGTGCTTCTGAGTTCCATTAGTTTTTATTGCATGACATATGAATGTTAAATTAAACTCTATCCAGGTCTCATTCCATCTTTCTCTTGTTAAATGTTGCACATCTTGATCTGAACAATAGTTTTTTAAATAGGTTTTAATTTTTGCACATCTATATTTATGAAGGGGGGGGGAGTTTCCTTTGTAGGATTCTGAATATATGAACTGTAAATGCTTTACATACCGTATTTTTCGGAGTATAAGATGCACCAGAGTATAAGACGCACCTACCTTTTTTGTTTTTTTTTTTATAAAAAGTTTTTTTTTTTTTTTAGACAAACACACAAACATACAATGTATTTTCTTTGAACAAAGTATTTGGCTGGTTCACAAATTTAAACAGTGTTTAGTCATTTCAATTAAATTTACAATTTCTATATTTCCTTTTTGCCATATTTATTCCTCATCTATTTCTTTTTAAAAAAACAATATTACTCTTCATTCTCATCTCTAATCTTAATCAAATTCAATTTTTCCCTTCTATATTATACCCCTTCCCATTGTCATCTATATTTATATCCATCCTCACATTGGTTAATTATTTAATATTACAATTGTTTAATACAAATTCAACATTTTAATAAAAATTAATTAGTTATATAACTATCTTTTTTGTATATTAATCAATATGAACATGAATATTCCAATTATTTCCATGCAATCCAATTTCTTACAAATCAATTAATTATGTTTAAATAAACCAAATAAATTTCCCCATATATTCTTCCAAACCACAACTTAACCATTTCTGCTTTCAACACAATATACAATTAATAGTATCTCAATTATTACAATTCCCTAGTTAAATAGAGCTTTCCCCTTATGTTACTCATTTTCACATCTTAAACTCTCCCAATAACCCAAATAGTTTTGCCCATATAATCCTCCAAATCACAACTTAATCATTTCTACTTTCATCACAATATATAATTAAAAATATTTAAATCGTTACAATTTCCCTAATTAAATTTAAAAATGTTCTAGCTGTTATCCAAGCTACAACTTAATCCTTTTTACTTTCACCACCATATACCATTAAAGATATTTTAATTGTTACAGTTTATACTTATTCATATTTCTAAAAAAAAATAAAAAAATAAAAACTTATCATTGTCTAGATTTCAAAAATATTCCAATTATTCATTTCTTTTTTACAATCATGATTTCCCATTTATTTCTTACTACTATTCATATTTCATTTCTAAATATGTATAACATCTTTCTCTTTCATTTCTTTTTCTCCCTTCCCATTTTTTTGCCTTTTCCTTTCTCCTTTTTTTCTTTTGTGTTTTAAAATCTTGAACTCTCCTCTTTTGCCATAAATTTCCCATTGTTTGCACCTACCTTTTTTGGTGAGGAAAAAGAAGAAAAAGAAATCTGCCTCTGCCTAATTTTGGGACGTTGCAGCAAACAGCAAACAGCCTGCTTTACTTTCATTTTTGTTTTCAGCATAGCTTGATTAGCACAAGGAAAAAAAAATCTGCTCCAGCATTTTACCTCTTTGCAGCAAGCAGCAGAGCCCGGCGCAAAACAGCTGAGAGCAAGTCAGCTGAGAGCTGGGAGGCGATCCAATCAACTTGTTCTAATTAGGCTGTGCTGAAGCTGAAAGGAGCTGTTTTTTCTTGCTGTTTGCTTGCAAGGAGGTAACTGCTGCGAGGCAGAGGCCAAAGGGTGGGGGGCAGTGGGTGGGCGGAGCTACATTTTGTGTACAAGATGCACCTACATTTTCTCTCCCTTTTAGGGGGGAAAAAGGTGCCTCTTATACTCCGAAAAATATGGTACTTAACTTACATGATAAAAACAACCATGGTTAATCAAAAATAACTATTAGAAATGAATTGGCTGGATACAGTTTACAACAGCTGCAAGGTTCAGCATCTGTATATTTAAAATATCTGGGTGTACTTTTTTTGAAGAAATTAGGATAGGATAGGATAGGATAGGATAGGATAGGATAGAATAGAATAGAATAGAATAGAATAGAATAGAATAGAATAGAATAGGACAATGCAATGACTTTATTGGCCAAGCGTGATTGGATACACAAGGAATTTGTCTCTTAGTATACATACAAAAACTAAGTGATAAGTCATAGATCATAAATCATAAGATACAATCATAAATCAACAATTGATAAATCATAATATATCAATAGGCGAAGGCAGTAGGAAAGATGAGAGGTGAGAAAGATGGAAGATGAGAAGGATGAAAAAATGAGAAGGATAACAATAGCAATACAGCCTACTACATGGGTAAATATCTTTAGGCATAAGACAGTACTGTGGGAGTTAGGTGTTTAGCAGAGTGATGGTGTGGGGGAAAGCACTATGTTTGTGTCTAGTTGTTTTGGCATGCAATGTACTATAGCCATGATGGCGAGCCTATGGCGCACGTGCCAGAGGTGGCACACAGTGCCCTCTCTGATGGCACGTGAGCTGTCGCCCCAGTTCAGTTCTGCTGCGAATGGACCTCCTGCCGGCCAGCTGCTCTTCAGGTCTCTGCCACGCACGTGTGGGGCTGGGGCGCATGCAGGGGCTGTGTGCGCATTGCATTTTGGGGGGTCGGGCACACACACGTATTTGTGTGCACACGTTCTTTGGGCACTCGGTCCAGAAAAAGTTAGCCATCACTGCACTATAGAAATAGCAATATCATTTAGACTTATATACCACTTCACAGTGCTTTAGAGCCCTCTCTAAATGGTTTACACTGTAGCAGCATCTTGAAGGGAAAAGTTGAAATAGTTTATGACCAGGATGTGACGGATCTGTATAATACTTCATAAAGTTAAACCTTCCACATTGCTACTATATATATGAAAATGACTCCCACTGAGATTAAAGGAGATTTAAAAAATACATTCGTTTTATCTAGGAATTAAGATGCACTACATTAAGGATGAAATATGAGACCCAAAAGGAATAAAATCTGGACAGTATTACTACTGATACTAGTCTAGCCTAAGAAAGAATAATTCTGAGAAAACGCCACACTGCAATTTGAGTTACTAATTATGAGTGAAATGCTTCAACCCATATAGGCAGTTCCACTTTTCAATTCCAATTTTAGACTAGCCACTATTTACAAATTTCCTTCTCCAAGTACAAACAGAATCTAATCAACATGAGAAAATCAAGCCAGCCCTTTTAGGATGTTCAAATCAATCTGGTCTGGAAGTTCAGTGCCAAACATGTCACTTCTGTTTAGCATGGAGTCTGAAGCTGAAAAGACAAGGTGTTTTAGGAAAGTTTGAAGTGCTTTTCTAGAGTTTTGTTTCATATGTTTTTTTTTCTCCACCTCTGGTACTTTTAGGAGTTTAAGATTGTTAAGAATTCAAGGTCCTAAGAATTGTTGGAGAGTCTTTCCAGTAGATTTCATTCCCTCCATCCAATAATTTTATCCTGATCCTCATTGTTTAAGCATATTAAATTAGAATTTTGACTACATGAAAAAGTAAAGGTTCCCCTCGCACATGTGTGCTAGTCATTGCCGACTCTAGGGGGTGGTGCTCATCTCCGTTTCAAAGCTGAAGACCAGCGCTGTCCAAAGACATCTCCGTGGTCATGTGGCCGGCATGACTAAATGCCAAAGGCACATGGAACGCTGTTACCTTCCTACAAAAGATGGTCCCTATTTTTCTACTTGCATTTTTTATGTGCTTTTGAACTGCTAGGTTGGCAGAAACTGGGACAAGTAATGGGAGCTCACCCCATTACGCGGCACTAGGGATTCAAACAGCTGAACTGCCGACCATTTGCTCGACAAGATCAGCATCTTAGACACTGAGCCACCGCATCTTTTCTTTCAACTACATACTTGCATTCAAAAACTAGGCGCATATTACATTTTGAAACTTTGAAATACCAGATTTAAAAATAAAGGCAAAATTAAATAACATTTGTTTCTAGTTTTTGCAGTATTATTTTTTTAAAAAGAGAACCTTCTCCCTCCCCGCCCCCCTTGGAAGTTTCACAAGGATTCCATTTTGATCAGCAATTCTCTTTTTCATGAGAATATTTATGAGATTTGATTGTTGTGAACTCTAACTCATACAATCTATTTTACATTTGAACATGCCAGTTACAATTTATTCTCTATTCTCTCACTTCTCCCTATTTTTTTTTATAAAGACCTCATGTTAAAAGAAAAAAAAAAGAGGAAAGGGCATCAATACATTATCAACGGATATTTTGTGAGAGGAAGTGGGCTCCAAGCAAACTCCAGGGCTTTTCTGCACTGCTAATCGAAAGTGCCCTCTATCCAGCGGTGGGATTCAGCTGGTTCGGGCCAGTTCTGGTGAACTGGTAGTTAAATTGCTGGCTGGCCCCTCCCCTTCTCACCCCTTCCAGAAGTCCCCCCCCCCCGCACCAGTGGTGGGTTGCCCCCGGTTCAGATTGGTTCCCAAGAACTGATAGTAAAACCGGCAGGAGGCCCCGCCTACCACCCCAAATGTTTTCATCGGTGATCTGCGCATGCACAGAAGGCATGCACATGCGTGAAGCAAGCATGCACATGTGATCCCATTGCGAACTGGTAGTAAAGGTAAGTAGAACCCACGCCTGCCCTGCACCCCATTTTGGCTCCCAGGTAAGTGCAGGGAGGACATCAAGGCCCAAAATAGGCCACTGGAGGAGGTGCGGTGCCCCCCCCCCCTGCAGCTCATTTTCACTACCAGGAGGCTTCAAGTAGGCCTCCTAGGCCCAAAACAGGGTGTGGGGTGCGGCGTGTCTCCCCTGTGGCCCATTTTTGCTGCCAGCAGGGTACAGGAGGCCGAGTGCTACCTGTCACACCCCCTGGCCATGCCCACCCTGGCCACGCCCACCCAGCTGGTCATTAGGGCAGAGAACCGGTTGTTAAAATTATTTGAATCCCACCACTGCCTCTATCCACATTGAATCAGATGAAAACATTGAATCAGATGAAAGGCTCACTGATTTCTGTCTCTATTGTCTGTTTCAAGCACTACAGTTATCTGACTTCTGTCCAGGTTAATGGATAATAAAATCCATTGTACATCTTGAGGCTGGCTTTAAGCAGCCTTGGAAGAAGAAAGAAAATGTTTCTTTAATAATAGTGCAGAACAATATAATTATTCTCACAGGTAGGACTGACAAAACAATGCAATTTCATGGAGATTTGCAGGTTTCCTAAGGCATATTTATACCATGGTTAGGTACAAGCAGAGGTGGTATTCAGCCGGTTCGGACTGGTTGCCTGAACCGGTAGCGGAAATTGTGGGTGGGTGGGGCCTTTCCCCCTTACCCCCACCCCTCCTACCAGTTCAATGTCATCCTATTTAGGCACATTTTTGAGGCTGGGCGCAGGCGCGGAAGGCACACGCACAAGCAAAGGACATGCATGGAAGACTGAGTGCATGTACAGAAGGCAGGCGCACGTGCGAACTGGACCTACACATGCACGAAGCGTGTGTGCGAGCATGGGGCAAACCAGTAGTAACATAATCTGAAACCCACCGCTGGGTGCAAGTAATTTATTTATTTATTTTGTCGCATTTCTATGCCGCCCAACTCCCAAGGGACTCTGGGAGGCTTACAACAAAGAATAAAACAATGCAAACAATCCCAATAAATAATAAGACACGTGTAGGGTTTTTCAAGGGATCTGTGCACTGAGTCAGTGTTGTCTCCTGACAATTGCCTGCACAAGGCATTGTAGTTTTCTTGGCAAAATTTTCAGAAGTGGCTTGCCATTGGGTCCCCCTTTTTAGGGCTGAGAGAAAGCATCTGGCCCAATGTCCCCCAGCCTGGCTTCATGGCTAAGAGGGAATTAGAATTCATGGCCTCTGGTTTCTTGTGCCTAATGCTTAACTACTACCCCCAACTCATATATGGTCTACATTTGAATAAAATGAATTTTTTTTAAATTAATGGATATGTTTTTGTTATGCTTTTGAATTTTATCATGGGATTCTGTGATTACTCTTGTGAATCTGGCAATATATAAATAAAGCAATCAAATAAACCTCAAGATGATCGTGATTAAAGTCTCATTGATTTCACTATCTTTATTTTATGCATAACTAGCCTAGATCCAACGTTTGTGTGTACACATACATAACACGTGGGATTAAATATAAACTATATACATTACAATTTGTATCATCATCATCGTCATCATCTTAAATGTCAGTTTTTACGATGAAGGCATTTAAAAGTGGCACAAAAATGACATTTCTGACTGTTTTCAAATAGCTTTACTTTGAACGAAGAATTACTCCTTGACCTCATGCTTAAACATAACTCTTGTATTTTCTTTTTAAGGAGAATACCCTTTAGCTTCTCTCCCCAAAATCAAGGCGATCAGTCTGATTTTCTACTTCCTGATATTCCTTTGTTGTTTCCTCCTCCTCGTATTGCACCGCTTTCCTGATGGATACAGGGGATTCCTACTAAAACGACATGTACTTTGCATTATTGGGGATGAGAAATCATCAATATGTTCAGGCAGCGTACTGTATATATTATGAAGTGGACATTTATTCTGTTAAGTGTTCCAAAAGGTGGATCGACAGTCCTTAAGAGGTTCTGTCCTGTCTTTATTTAGGATTTGCTTCTCGATGTTTGCTAATTAGTGTTACACGATAGAGCCCTAGAATCCTCATCAGTGGTCCTGATGGAAAAGAAAGGGGGAAATGCAATAAACACCACAGTGACAGAGTAACAGAATTGTTGCTGGCTTGTGTTCTTTGTTTCCCTCTGCCACAGAGATCCAAGTAGAGGTGCTAGTTTTGTGCCTTAAATGTGATTGACACATCTGTGAATGCAATGCGTCACCCGCTGGTTCAGGATCTGTTGCCTCTTTCGGAAGGCTTTGGAAAATGAATGGCTTCATGTTGACTTACTGTGAGCGAGAAAAATGAGAAAAATAGCAACAGAAACAACACCACTAAAAGTGCCCTAAATATTATGGCACAGTTTGATGTGCAAGTGATTTTGTGAATATAATCAGACATCCACGCTCTCCTCTAAGTCTATTAATTATGGCAAACATACCATTTAGTGGAGAATTTGCTTCTTTGAGTCATTAATATTCACTGTCAGTAACAAGAACAACCCTGCATAAGTTCTGCCATTGTTGTCTTTTATTTCATCTCAACTTGAAACTCTCTTAGCAAGGTGGAGTAGCAGGACTGGACATTTATAAAGGTCTGTTCTGACTTGTGAAATTAATCAGTTATTTCCTCATCTTTGTTCAGTTTCTGACAGTGTTCAGCCTGTTTTCTGCATATATTTGCTATAGTATTATTTCCTTAATTGTCTAAGGAAATACATCAAGATAACTGAATTTATCACAATTCCTGCACATACTTGTTACAGTTTTTTTAACATTTGAAAACAATATATTATATACAAAATTTGTAAAAAGGACTGGAGATATATTAGGTAACACTTTGACTGTGTTTATAATGTCATATGAATTTTTCCAGTCCAATCCAGTCTTTGTTTATTAAAATGCTTATAATTCAGGTTTAAAACATGACTCATTGACCTTTCTCCAATAGACTTTAAAAATACTTATTTCTCTCTTCTCCATAATACTTCTATTTCATTTACACCATGCAATCCTTATCATTACATTCTGGTTGCCAAACTTGATTACTGCAAATTCTCTGATCAATCAAAGCACTTTATGCAATAATAAAGTTTGGAAACCAGAAGGTAAAGAAGAATTATGATTGATTGGGCAATGTGGTATCATACTGTTACTCCTTAAAAAAAAAAACTTTAAAAAAAGATGTTGAGACTCTAAAAAAAGTGCAGAGGAAAGCAACCAGGATGATTAAGGGACTGGAGACTAAAACATATGAAGAACGGTTATAGGAACTAAGCATAGCTAGTCTAGTGAAGAGAAGGACCAGGGGAGACATGATAGCAGTGTTCCAATATTTGAGGGGCTGCCACAGAAAAGAGGGGGTCAACCTATTTTCCAAAGCATCTGAAGGCCAGACAAGGAATAATGGATGGAAACTGATCAAGGAAAGATTCAATCTAGAAATAAGGAGGAACTTTCTGACAGTGAGAACAGTCAACCAATGAAACAGCTTGCCTTCGAAAGTTGTGGGAGCTTCATTCCTTGAGACTTTCAAGAAAAGATTGGACTGCCATTTGTCAGAAATGGTGTAGGGTCTCCTGCTTAGGCAGCGGGTTGGATTAGATGACCTATAAGGTCCCTTCCAACTCTGTTAATCTGTTTATCAATTCTGAACCCCACCAAAATATTCACCAATATCCACTATTCTCATCCCTTCACTGTTTAACTTTTGCATCAGTGACATTATTCAAACTTATGGAAGCAGAATGACATCCTCTCTCTCATCAAATTGTGGCACTATATCTTTGCTTTCCTATGCTGTTGATACGGAACTTGATTCTCTCTTTATCCCAAATAACCCTTTGATGCCGGCTGCATGATTAACTGAATACTGAATATTGCTTTACTGAAGTATTGATAAAGATGCTGCTTTTTTCCTTAGGGGAAACTGGCAGCATAAATTGACTCTCTGAGACTTGTCAGTTGAAGAGGTTCAGACCTTTAAATATCTAGGTATCCACTTTCAGTCCTCAACTTCTTGGATATGTCATTCATAACATGGGACCAAGCAATCATTAGACACCCTAGCTATGGTGGAAATATCAAAGTCCCAGTTGATAGAATACAATGTTGGAGGATTAAATATTTTGTTGTTTGTTCCTAGTTCTTTTATTCACCTATTGAATTCTTCCCAAGGATAGGATAGGATAGGATAGGATAGGATAGGATAGGATAGGATAGGATAGGATAGGATAGGATAGGATAGGATAAGGTAGGGTAGGGTAGGGTAGGGTAGGGTAGAATAACAGAGTTGGAAGGGACCTTGGAGGTCTTCTAGTCCAACCCTCTGCTTAGGCAGGAAACCCTACACCACTTCAGACAAATGGTTATCCAATATCTTCTTAATAATTTCCAGTGTTGGAGCATTCACAACTTCTGCAGGCAAGTTGTTCCACTGATCAATTGTTCTGTCAGGAAATTTCTCCTTAGTTCTAAGTTGCTTCTCTCCTTAATTAGTCTTCATCCATTGTTTCTTGTCTTGCTTTCAGGTGCTTTGGAGAATAGCTTGAATCTCTCTTCTTTGTGTCAGCCCCTGAGATATTGGAACACTGCTATTATGTCTCCCCTAGTCCTTCTTTTCATTAAAGTAGACATACCCAGTTTCTGCAACCGTTCTTCATATGTTTTAGCCTCCAGGATGTGGGATGGGCAGATGTTGTTGTAGTTTCATGGTGTTAAATGGTCACAGGATCTAAGCTGTTCCAAGTAAAGCTGCCTTTTGCTATTGACTGATAGTGATGTTGTCATTGCCAATGGTTTTTGGGTAGTGTTCCAGTGTTCCAAGTGTTCTATTACTATTGATACTATTTTTGCTTTTTTTGCCACAGATGTTCCACTTCTATCTGCAGATCTTTGTTTTTTGTGATTTTGTCCATCTTTTCCTCTTCTCTCCTGTTGTCTTTAAATGCTCAGAATGATTGGACCAAATTCTCTCCTTATTGGTTCATGGACCTCTTTCAGTCTTTTTTGGTTCTTTCCATAACTTCATTTCTATGCAGAATAGCATTCATGCTAGCAAGATTTAATTACTTGTCATCTATGCCAACAGACAGGGAGTTTAATCCTATCCCCTACTAGGAGAACCTTTGCATTTGCTCAGGATACGCAACTAAAATATTTGCTCATGTTTTACTCCAGTGCTTCCTTTATGATAATTCATATTTATTTATTTATTTATTCTCAAGATTTGTGTATCCACCTTTAATGGAACAAGAAGAAGAAGGGCAAGCAGAGAATATGTTGGCTTGATAACATCAACTTTGTAACATCCAAAAATTGAAAGAAGTTGTTTTTGACAGGATAGCATGAAGAACACTTGCCTATAAAAGTTGCCAAAAGTCGGAGACAATTAAGTGGTTAAAACAGGGGTCTCCAGTCTTGGCAACTTTAAAATTTGTGGACTTCAAATCCTGGGAGTTGAAGTCCACAAGTCTTAAAGTTGCCAAGATTGGAGACCCCTGGGTTAAAACAACAACATATCCACCTATTTTAAACACAGTCCTGGATGGCTCTCAACAGTAAAACTCAATAACGATAGAAGCATAAACCATAAAATAAAAACCAAAAATAAGCAAACAAATATAAAGTTATGTAGCATTTTAAATGTCCGCTTCTGATCAGCTGCATAAGAGATTAGCCAGAAAAATGGCATGGTTTGTTTCCTGTCATAAACTCTCCATTGGAGGTCTGCGACCTAGCTTTTTTTTTTTTTTTAAAGGGATAATTTCAGATGCAGTAGATTAGAAGTATCAAATTCGATTTCATTGAGAGCCACCTCAGGGTTGTGTTTGACCTTGGGGGACTGGGGTGTGTGGCCAGGATGGGTGTGGCCAGCTTGATATCACTCATGTTGGGGGCACCTTGGTGGCCTGAGTGGTCTGCCAGAGAAAATGGGCTCCCAAGCTCTGTTTTTGGCTACAATGGCCTCCTGCAACCCTCTGTCAGTGAAAATGGAGCTTGGGAGGGCTGCATGCGGCCCTTCCAAGGTCCGTTTTCACTGGAACAGGCACTGTGGGCCAGTCCTTCATTGTTTCTAGGGTGGCCCCATGAGCCAGATCTAAGCATCCCATGGGCCCGATCTGGCCCCCAGGCCTTGAGTTTGACACCTCTGTAGTAGATCATTTTCTCCAAACTGTTTTCATTACATTGCTTCTTTTAGTGGTTTATTTATTTATTACTACTATTGCTTTTTTGGAGAGAGGGGAGAGACTACTGATTTTAAATCAGTAAAACAATCTTAGAACATTTTCTAACAGCTTTCTCTGACTATATTACTGAATTTCATTTGATCACTGAACAGTCATTTTGAGACTTGTGTTGTAGTCTCCAAAGTGTGCTCATATTGTTTAAGAAACCAAAGAACCTGAGAATTCACCCATATATATGATATAGGTAAAAATGGCATTATCTAGGCCAGCCCTGTCAAACTCGTGACCCACGGGCCAGATAAGTCACGTGCAGTCCACTCCCACCCAGCTCCGTAAATGCAAAAAATGTCATGACACGACATGATCTGGCCAGTGATGTGATCGCATTTGATACCAGTTATCTAGGCTAAGATAATTGCAAACATATACATACTCAAACATTTACAGAGCAGTCATCAAACTGCTAAGTCATCAAATTACATGCATATTTTAAGGGTCTATCCAGGGGTTTCGTTCTTTACTTTTGTACACTGATTGGCTCTGGTCTTTTGTATAGCATAATAAAATTGCAATTTGTGCCCTGTTGATGGATAATTGGATAATTTGCTCTCTATTCTGAAATAAAGTTATTCAGGTATCTCCTATAAGGAAATTAAAATAAATAAAAAACTCTGAGAAAAACACAAACCCTCAGAGGTGTCTACTCTTTTGCAATGTCATTGTGCTCACCATAATCTTTAATTTATCCCCCTTCCCCATAATATATGTTGGTTAAGTACGTCTCCTAGTAACTGAAAGGTCAACCGCTACATAAGATTTTGACAGGACTCAAGAATGAAAATGTTGGGTAACCAAAGGCTTCCAATCTCTGCCCACTGAGTTATTTGATTTAACATTTAATAAATAAAAAAGATCATACAAGAAGGTGTATATGACCAGATTCATATTTCGGTGCTAGAAAAATCCATTGGAAGGTCATAAGGCACAGCTTCTTTTCACAGCTTGATGTCAGAGATAAGATGGTGAAGTGGGAACAGCCTGTGCATGCAAGAAAACATGGGATGCAAAGAAATTAGTTCAAGCACTTATTCAGAAATAAAACCACACAGTGAAAATGGTAGGCTCTTTATATCAACTCTGTTGGAATTTAGCCCATACTATTAGCCTGTAATTTCATAGTGGAAATATCTTAAAACTTAACCTTGGTGAGTGTGTGATGTCTCCAGCTTCAGGCTCACATTGTGAACTGGAATAAAGAGAATAGCACTAGCGTTCAGACTTATATACTGCTTCATAGTGCTTTACAGCATGCTGTAAGCAATTTACAGAGTCGGCATATTGCCCTCAGCAATATGGGTCCTCATTTTACTGATCTCAGAAGGATGGAAGTTCACCTTGAGCTAGTCGGGATCGAACTCCTGGCTGTGGGAAGAGTTAGCCTGCAATACTGCATTCTAACCACTGCACCACCAGGGCTCCCCAAAACCCAGAATTGATCAGTAAACAATTTTTTTCTCCATTGGGAATCACATAGCAATATGTAGCTCTATGTAGTGGTGTATTTAGCACTTTTGGCTGTAATAAACATTACATATCTACCATACCACCATCTTTTGAACAGAATGTGATCAAATTTGAATAATAAACATGACAAAAACTGACAATTCAATAGTATATATGTGTGTGTGTGTGTATCTATCTATCTATCTATCTATCTATCTATCTATCTATCTATCTATCTATATCGTGCTTCTAGGACATGCTTCTAGGATGCGATCACACATTGCTCCTAGAAGCACGAAGCCGAAAACACCAGCCTGAAGATGACTAATGAGACTTCGTCAAAATGTCGCCAAGACACTTCCAATTTATATATATATATATATAAACACTCTATGTGTGTGTATGATGTGGTGGCTCAGTAGCTAAGATGCTGAGCTTGTCAATCAGAAGGTCGGCAGTTCAGTAGTTTGAATCCCTAGTGCCGTGTAACAGAGAGAGCTCCCGTTACTTGTCCCAGCTTCTGCCAACCTAGCAGTTTGAAAGCATGTAAAAAATGCAAGTAGAAAAATAGGGGCTACTTTTAGTGGGAAGGTAACAGCGTTCCATGCGCCTTTGGTGTTTAGTCATGCCGGCCACATGACCACGGAGATGTCTTCGGACAGCGCTGGCTCTTCAGCTTAGAAACAGAGATGAGCACTGCCCCCTAGAGTCGGGAATGTCTAGCATCCATGTGCAGGGAAACCTTTACAGACACACACACACACACACTCACACACACACACACACACTCATTCATTCATTCATGTTCTCTTTCCACTATCAAAATCTCTCACTTCTTCCCAAGAAAAATGTGAATGCAGAACTTCATAATTGTGACTGAAGAGTTCAATAACAGCTTGATTCATAAGACTATCTTTGAAGGGCAGGGCTGTTAGCTGTTAACTCAATATTAAAATAATTTTCCAACCCTAACATTTTTTTATATAAGTTATAATAGCTCTGTCTTTTCCTTTTTTTGTGTGTATTGCCGTTTGCAAGTAAACTGATATTCTAAAGAAATCATTTACAGCGAGAATGTCATGGAGTCCCAGTCCTGAAGCAGAGAATGTTCAACTGTACTTTTCAAGCTTGAAAAATCTGTTTCAAAGAATCCTGTTCAAGCTTGGAATCAAGCTTTGACTGCATCCAATGCACACTCTTAGTATCCATTATTAGCTTGACATGAACAATTTACAGCTAACATTTGAAGATTGCCTTTATATTTTAAAAGAAGGATTTTGGAGTGTTCACTGCTGTACAATTTGAGTAATTTCTGTATTAAGAATTATAGGAAGTATGTTTTTCTTTAACTGTGCAATTCATGTAGAAAATTTCATTGTAGGGCAGAGAAAGCTCTTTGCAGGATGTTCAACTGCAAAGGGCTCAGCTTTATTTCAAAGAATATTTGAAAGAATTTGTAAGAATATTTCAGGAGAATTGAAATATGTCATCTATGATTCTAAATATACTGTGCATCCTTTTAAAAAACTTCAAGAGAATCTAACATGTAATTTGGAAAAATAATGTGAACATGCTTAGAGAGACTTGTTTGATTGATTATGTGACATCAAATTGGTGTCAACAGATCATTATCAGTGTGAACCACTCAGAGCTGTGCTTTAACGTGGATGGCCTTATAAATCTTTTCAATAAATAAATAAAATAAACTATTTAACAACTACATATATAAACTTTTCCAGGTTTACCTATTTCTACAGATCTCTCAACAATGCATCCATCACCACTGTAATCTAGCTTACCCACTTTGCCCCTTGGTTGTCTACTTCTTCTTTTCTTTCCATCTTTCTCAGCATTATGGATTTTTCAAGGGACATGGATCTTCCCATAATATGAATATTATGAAATAAGTTGATCCTCTAGTCATTTGTGCTCTGAGTGAGAATTCCGGATTGATTTGGATGGACTCAGTTACAGTGGTGATGGGTGCACTGTTAGAAAACCTGAAACAAAGGTTAGTGACAGGTTGACTGCTAACAGTTAGCTGTTAGCAGTCAAAAATGAGTTGATAGCACATAATCAATCAGTCAGTCAGTCAATCAATCAATCACATATGACCTTCAAGGTCTGGCGATAACAATAAGTCTTTCCTAGATAAAAAAAAATAGAGGATAAGCAGAAGCCTGGTTTAGCTCAACAGAGAGAAGCACTGTAATGTAACACCAGCTGCCTGCAACTACTGCAGGTTCGAATCTCCCCAGGCTCAAGGTTGACTCAGCCTTCAATCCTTTCTAAGGTAGGTAAATTGAGGACCCAGTTTGTGGGGGCAATAAGCTGACTTTGTATAAATATACAAAAAGTATGAAGGCTATTGCTTAACGCATTGTAAGCCACCCTGAGTCTCCGGAGAAGGGCTGCATATAAATCAAATAATAATAATAATAATAATAAAGAGTGAGAGAGATATAGATTTTTAAAAAAAATGCTGGCCCTTCTGCCTTTTATTATGGCTTAATCACCATTATTTTCAGGTCTAAACTAGAGAGAGGGGAAAGAGAGGGAGGGAGGGAGGGGGGAGAGAGGGAGAGCCACTTTTTAAGGTGTTAAGAAACTGAAGTCATATTTGATACAGTTAACTGTATCATATTGCAAAATTTTGATAACTGAAACAAATGCTTGCTAAATATGTCTTTCTATGATCTTGCCACTTGTAAGTGTTATTAGCATGTACCATAATGTTAGTGGGAGGCACAGCTTTGTTTCTTCACTTGGATGTTTTCTGTATTCTTAACAGACTAATACTTGAGTTGTTGTACTTCAACATTATTTTCAGGCTCACCAATTCTATAGAAAAATGGAAGACAAAAGCAGCTGAGCCTTATAATCTCTCCAATAACTTAAATGGCTACCTCAAAGTTTTCTCAAGACCAACAGATTCAAATTCTTCAATGATAACCTTGCCAGGCCATATTAGTCAACTCTTGTTTATGTGGTAGGCACTTGTGTGTCTGAATTCTAGGATTCTGTTTGAATCCCAGAAGCAGATTACTTTTTTCATTTTCTATTAGTGTTACTCAGTGGTGAAATCCAAATTTTTTTACTACCGGTTCTGTGGGCATGGCTTGGTGGGAGTGGTGTGGCTTGGTGGGCATGGCTTGGTGGGTGTGGCAGGGGAAGGATACTGCTAAATCCCCATTCCGTCCCTGCTCCTGGGGGAAGGATACTACAAAATCCCCATTCCCTCCTTACTCCTGGGGGAAGGATATTGCAAAATCTCCATTCCCACCCCACTCTGGGACCAGCCAGAGGTGGTATTTGTTGGTTCTCCGAACTGGTCAAAATTTCCACTACCGGTTCTCCAAAACCTGTCAGAACATGCTGGATTTCAACCCTGGTGTTACTACTCTGTTGTTGTGAAAACAATCCAAATTCAGTTTATTGTCTAATTTTGTTATTTATTTTTATATTTTTAAAAGTAAGTTGCTCATCTAGAATATATTTTGAATCTCTGCTTTTCAATTTAGGGGCAAATCTAATTTCATAGATCTATTAATTAGTACCTATAACTTTTCTGTGAAATTGAATAGGAGGAAATATTCAGCATTAGTCATACCAAAAAGTATTCCTTATTAGTCATTTTCATGATTAGCCATATATGGGAGCAGAGTATGGCATACCTGGGACCTATATTAGAAAGTGTTTTTGTGATTGGAATCTTCATTTTTTAAAGAGCTTTTTTAATGAATTAGAAGAAAAATTCAGGAAAAAATGAATTCTACAAAGAGCATTCAAGTGTGTCAGTTTCATATTAATAGATTCTGAGGTTTAGTATTAATATTTGTATCCTGCCACCTCCCAAAAGAAGTGAGATTAAATTTATTGCCCAAAATTGTTCTGAAAGTAACATATAGATGTATGAAAAAGGACATATTTTAGATGTTATTTTAAAGGATCTCCCAAGCAAATCAACAAAACAGAGGCAATTTTCAGAAATGGGAAAGTCAAGTAAATATGAATGAGATAAATAGTGAAATATTGGGAAAAAAAAACAAAAATCTGCAATTCTTCCAGAAAGCTGCCACTGTACAAAATGTAATATATGGAAAATTTCCAAGAAATGTTGTGAAGTCTAGTAATTATTGCCATACCAGCTGCTGGATTGTGCAGACACAGGGTGGGTTGAATATGCTGTCACATTAGACATACTTGCCAAAAAAACAGACTGTGCCTACGATCTGTACATCTTTTTCTCACTTCCTCTCTGGGGCGTTTTTAAGCATTGCTTAATTAGCTTTTGTTTACTCGGTGTAATGTTTAATATCTCTTGGAGGCCTGAATGTAGGATGAATAAATTGTATATGTAAAGCATTGCACGTGACCAGAGGATTGGCTTATGGTGTTGCCACAAATGGTAATGCTAGATCATATCATGTAAATTATATTTCTTCATCACATTGTTCCAAACAGACTTGTAAAAATAGAACTGGACTGAAAATAAATAAATAAAAGTGCAACATTTGCCCATGTCTCTTCCATTTATAGACATACAGGTAGTCCTTGACTTACAACCATAATTGAGTCCATAATTGTGGACATAAGTTCTGATGGTTGTTAAGCAGGTCACCATATGACTGAACCTGATTTTATGATAGTTTTTGTGGCGGTGGTTAAGTGAACACCTTGGTTGTTAACTGAATATGATGATCATTAAGGAAATTCTGTGGTTGTTAGCTGAGCTGCCCGGTTGCTAAATGAACATGTTTTCTTCAGTGGGCTTTTTTTTTTCTTGCCAAAACCCAACAAAAAGCTTCACAAATCACAGCCATGGTACTGTGGGATGCTGCAAATGACCATAAACACAAGCCAATTGCCAAATGCTCAAAATGGGATTGTGTAACTGTGGGTGGCTAGGATCACTGAAACTGCAGGAACAGGTCATAAGTAGTTCTGGGGAAATCTGCAATAACTTTGCTAAGTGCTAAGTGAATAGTGGCTAAATGAATAGACACTAAGCTAGGACTGTATAGAGAAGGGGTGTCAACCCGGTGGCCGGTGGACTGGATGCATCGAGTGCAGGCCATGCCCACCCCAGCTCTGCGAATGGGAAAAACATCGCAAAACGTCATGCGATGGCAACATGACACTCTGAGTTTGACACTCGTGTCAAACCACAAACGATGCCAAATGTATGATACATATAGTGGTGATGTAGGGATGCGATTAAAGATGCAGCTTGTCAACTAGAAAGCTGACAGCATGGATTCAGAACTCCAGCACCACACAACGGTGTAAACTCTTATTACTTGCCCCAGCTCCGGCCTACCTAACAGTTTGAAAGCATGCAAATGTGAGTAGAGAAATAAGTACCACTCTGGTGGGAAGGTAACAGCACTCTGTGTACCTCAGCATAGAGTCATGCGGGCCACGTGAGCATGAACATGTCTTCAGACAAAGATGGCTCCCTTGGCTAAGAAATGGAGATGAGCCTCTAGAAGCTGAAATGACTGGACAGAGGTTTCCCTCTACCTTTATTTTTACCTCACAAATGCCCTTATGCTGTATATTTGTATTTTAGTGTCTGATGGAAGTGCATGTCACGGCATCTAGATGATGATATTGTCACCAATATGATGTTGTATGCCCCTCCAGTCAATGAAGCCTATACACACAAACAATGAATGGAAGAAAAAACTATTTTGAGTTACAGTTTTCTTCAAGCTATCTGTAATAATTCAAAGATATAGTATTTAAAAATCAGTAATGAACAAGGGGAATACATGATCTTCTTTTTCCTGGGCATGAATTGCCCTATCCTTAAAAGGCACTTTTGAAACACATCATGGATCTTTGAATTCTAAAAAGAAAATATCACAATACAGCTGATTTTATTTATTTATTTATTTATTTATTTATTTATTTATTTATTTATTTATCAACAAATACAAGGAAACAAGTATAGACATAGACATGGACACATGAAAAAAAATGGCACAAATAAAAGGATATAAATAGGCAAAACATAGCCATAAACACATAGAATGCTTACATATCAATGGGGACAGTAGGACAGGGATGGTAGGCACGCTGGTGCGCTTATGCACGCCCCCTTAGGGACCTCTTAAGAAACATGAAAGGTCCACGGTAGACAGGTTAGGGTAAAAGGTATGGGGATTAGAGAGACTAACAACAGGATCAAGTAGAGTGTTCCAGACATTTACTACTCTATTGCAGAAGTCATATTTCCTACAATCAAGATTAGAGCGAATTACATTGAGTTTGAATCTATTGATAGCCCTTGTGTTATTACAGTTGAAATTAAAGTACATTTACAGGTAGGACTTTCTGGTAAATAATCTTATGAACTAAGCATAGGTTGGAAAGTAGACGGCATAGTTTGAGGCTATCCAGACCTAAAATTTCAAGCCTGGTGGGATAGGGAATTTCATTTCGAGCAGAAGATTTGAGTACTCTTCTAGTAAAATATCTCTGGACCCTCTCTAATGTATTGATGTCTGAAATACAGTGAGGATTCCAGGCAGGTGAACAGTATTCAAGTATAGGTCTCGCAAAGGTTTTATATGCCCTAGTTTGAAGTATAGTAAGTATCTTGGCATTATGAGAATCAAAAAATATAGCCTATTGATGTATTAGATTCAATAAGTCCTATGGATGATAGCAGGCCCCAGAAGAAAGAGATATGAACCAAACTTTTCAGTTAGGATGGTTTCAAAATTTACTAGAACTATTTGTAATCCTGCTGAGCCGTTGCTAAGTGTGAAGCATGTTTTTGCAAAGTATGCATTTGTATGGATACGTTTAAAACAGGAAGAATGAAACTGTGGGAAATGAGGAACTGAAAATAATGTACACAGGTGTTTACGGAAAGTGACGGTTAGTGAAATTGTGAAGCATTTATGTGGTTAGAAGAAAAGTATAAAGGATAGGGTTTGAGATCAGCTCGGGGACCTTTGATTTATAGCAGTCCTTGTAGGACTTGCTATATGTCATTGGACCCCATTACAATGGCTTATTACTGCAAGTGTATTACTGCTATCATATCTTTTATATCTTTTATATCTATTCATTTCTTATGTTCCAAATTATTAGAAACAATAAACCTCTGATCTTAAAGTAAGAATTATTGCTTGTGTTGTTGTCTTTGTTTCCTATTGGAATTTTCTTATGACAGCATCTTATTTGATTCACAGTCTTTTGCAGTTTGGGGATTCTCCAAATTGTCATTTGATCATTAGAGAACAATCTTATAATCCAACAATGACTGTGTGGTAGACAATTAAATCAACAGCCTGGCAAAAGAAACTGGGAGAGCTACATTGGCAGAGTAAGAATATCCCCCCCCCCTCGTCACATAAACAAAAGTGGCTGTGTTTTCTATTTTTTTCCTAAAATACCAATATTGTTCCCACAGCTAATTTAGCAATATTATTAGAATATTTGGCTGCTACACCAGGTATGTATTTATTGAACTCCCAAACTGGTATATGCCAACATTTGGAGCACTGTTCCACTTCATTTACATTGGACTAATAGCCAATGGTGGTAATAATTCCCTTCTCTTTTGGGGAAAAAAAATGTGAAGAGGGCAATTTCATTTCTGCAGGATTCTCTGATTTCAAGATAACCTTTCCTAAGAAGAGATATAAAGACTAACTTCATCATGAAAAAAAAAATCAATAAATACACTTTTCATGAATTATATAACAAGGTTCCTTTTTCCACCAAGTGTGTTAACTTGCTACTTAATGCAAGTATGTTTGTGTTACACCTAGCTGCTGTTTTATATTTGAGCACTTCTGAAGCAATTTTGTCTCTTGTCACCATTGCACCTTTCTCTCCCTCTACTCAAAACAATAATAGCTTTGTGTCTATATCAGGGGCGGGTTTCAAAACCCATCGCTACCGGTTCGCTTGTGGGCACTCACTCGCTCGTGCACGCAACACTTCTGCATCTGGGTGGGTGGGTGGAGCCTCCTGCGCCGCCGTTACCGTTTCGCCAGATCCAGGATGAACTGGTACCAACCCACCACTGGTTTATATACAATATTATTGAAGACTGATATGCCAAGCACTGGTGAAGTAAACTGTGATCCTTGAAAACGTTTGCTATAATACATTATACCACATATAAAATTCACAGAAAGAATCAACACCTATGAATATTTGGGACCACACTCTCTTGTATAATGAATTTTCTACTATTTTGTTAAAGTAAAGTGATCCCTCTCATTTTTTTTAATGTAGGCCTTAATAAAATATTAAGTCTAGATTAATACTGAGAAGTATAATCTAAGAATTATATTTTCCCTTTCCTTCGAGAATTAGTGGGCTGGATTAAGGAAGTTCTGTGCTCTGGTAATCACTGATAACACAGGCTCATGCAACACATTGAACTCTATAAATCTTGAATTATTTATTTTTTGTTTTATTTATGTAAAACATTTATATAGTTAACACAATATAATTCTTGCATTCACATAAAATAATTTGCCAACAGAGGTCTGGGGGGAAAAAAATCATTACAGACTTATGCAAAGTGATTTAGATTTGCTCCAGTAAAGAGATTCATAGCATGGAGGCCATTTTTGAACAGAATAATACAACAGAAAGGGTTTAGCCCATGGGGAGAGTATATATTTTTGATATAAACACGTCAAGTCCCTACAAATTCTAGGTAAAACTGAGAAAGGTTTCTAGTCTGATATCTTTAGCAAGTATTGGCAGTTAAGATTATACTCAATAACCTACAATTTGGTCTAAAACATCTTAACATATTCCTGATATAATTAATATCCAGCTGTATGGATCAATGAAATGTCTCCTGTACCTATTCTCTTAGACTTATTCCTCAGTAAAAATTTGCCAAGAAACCAGCATCAACATATCAAAGGAAATCGTACTAAAACATTAGAGGCCAATTTGACCCTTTCCGAATACTCTAATTCAGTGGTTTTCAACTTTTTCTTCACCATGGATCCCCTTTTGTGGCCACAGACAACCAAGACATAACTCAAGATTTAAATAATAACATTTCTTCAAGCCTTTGCAGACCCCTTGTGATGACATTGTGCCCCCCCCACCGCAAGGGTTGAGAACCACTGCTCTAACTAGATGGTTCTACATTTCTCCTAGGTACAAGAAGAAAGACCAAATGTTAGTGCACCAATCAAGGAATGACAAATACATATAGCAGTTAAAGACTGAAAAGTAACTCCACTGATATTTTTAGAAATCTCTTGAGCATCTGATGATACTAACTGTTCTGACCTAGGCTTCCCCAAAAAGCACGAACCAGAATCCTGGTCCTGACAAAACCCCTTTTATTAAACGAACAGTGAATTCCTCTCATTCATCTTCAGCAAAGGCCTGGCAAACAGTCTTTCAAAGATGAATTTATGACCACAGACCTTATCTATCTTGGAAAGCTGCCATGTAAATATTTTCCAAATGCAGTGCTGTGCAAGGAAAGACTTGGTACAAAGTCTCTGAAATTCACGGACAGATCTTCACACTCCTGAAACGATGGAACAAACAAATTGTTTCCTGCAAAAACCCACTCCCCTTTCTCTCCTCTTTTATTCCCTCTGAGTGGGGCCATTCATCGTACACCTGTGGCCTTACTCCCAAGTCAATCCTTGTTCTTTAGCTGTTCCCTTCATCTGGCAACTCTGCACATGCACACACTGGGAACAGGCTCCAGCTGTTTGTCTGCCTCACTGATGTCTGACTCCGAAGGCAGCTGATAGCTGGCATATGGCCCTGGCCCCCTATCTGCCTCCAGAGCCCTCATCAGAGCCTTCCCCAGACTCCAGGACTGGCCCATGTTCCTCCCCAAACTCCTCACTGTCCAAATCTGCTGCCAGCTCCACTGGCCGCTGGTGGGCCACAACACTAACAGAGACGATAAAATACACTTCATGAAATGAGTCTCAGTATCATTGACTGTAATTGTATTTGCCCTTATGGTGATGCAGCAGACATTCACCTCAACTATACAAAAATAAAATTTAGGAATGCTAGGATAAATATTATCAATCAGACCTTTCCACATGCCCAGGTGTTTTTCGTTGCCAACCGATTTCTATTTACCCAAAGGAAGACTTTTTCCAAGAAGACTGACATTCTGCCTTGGAGGTTATTTGATCCAGATTTCTGGCAAAGGCCTATCAAGAAAGCAGAATGCTGAATAAGTAACAGCCTCCGTTCTCTTTTTCCATTTTTCCCCCTCCTGTTCCTTGCTCTTTAAAGGGAAGATGCTGTTTACTAATGCTGTCTCATTGCTCTGCACAGCAGGGCTGCTCATCTGATTCGGGTCTAATGATGGAGTCAGCTTCAGTTTTTAAGAATATATATTATCATTATTCATTACAGGGCTGCACCAAAGCTTCATTCAGCAGCCATAAAGAAGAAAATGTATATTTTAAGGACTCTCATTTCCCCCCTAAATGTTTGAATTAAGCCGCAGTCGGTGCCGTTGAGAGAATTGAGTTATGTTCCAAAGCAACGATGCTGCAGGAGTACATCATGCCCAGAGATTGGGCACTGATTAGCTTTTGAGTTTTCTAATGCTGCCGATTGATTTTGTGTTACAGTAGCTGCCACCGGATTTTGTATCCTGGGATCCTGAGGACAGGATGGGGAGGTTCTCTCTTTTGCATGCGGCTATGATGAATGACTGCCGGAGTGTCTCCTAGCACATATTTATTTCCTCTTCAATAAGAACAACAGTCAATATCATTCAGGCAATGAAAAATCATCTCAGCAGCTCAATAAATCTTAGGGAGGTTTTCTATTCTCTCTCTGTGTGTCAGTGTGTGTGTGTGTGTGTGTGTGTGTGTGTGTGTGTGTGTGTGTGTGTACAGTTGCTTTGGGGCTTTTCTCCTGACATCAGCTGAAAACAGAAACTGCTTTCCTTAGGCTGGAGACCTGGCAGTTTTGACTTCTGGTTGTTTCTTGGAGCTAAGGGGGTATTGAACAAATGGCAAACAAAGGTACTAATGAGAGCTGTGGAGACAAAACAAATGCCTCTATAATTATCCCTCATGTATCTGTTTGTAAATTTTAGGAATAGTTATGAAATTCTCATAGCAGGTGACTTTCGATTTGGAGAACACATTTTGAATTATTGCTTTTATTTCTTTGGCAGATTGTTCCTGATGTTTTCCGGATCTGCTGTTGTTTTATTTTTATGACTGTTTGCAGATCTGCCACAGATTGTTGGGTTGATGGGAAAAAAGCAAAGGACCTCCTGCAATGTCGTATAATAGACACTGTAAGAAGACATGGACGACCGTTTTTTCCTCCTCAGAGTCACAAGGACAAAGTCTCTGAGAATAAAAAGTGTGATGAAATCTGTCTAGCAAGAGTAGATAGAGAAGGAAGCATATTAAAACAAGTTTTAGAAAATGCCCATCCAACCTGGTTGGTAGGTTTGAAGATATGCATCAGTGGTGGGTTTCAAATTTTTTTTACTACCAGTTCTGTGAGTGTGGCTTGCTGGGTATGGCATGGCTTGGTGGGCGTGGCTTGGTGCGCATGTCAGGGGAAGGATACTGTAAAATCTCCATTCCCACCCCATTCCAGGGGAAGGTTACTGCAAAATCCCCATTTCCTCCCAATCAGCTGGGACTTGGGAAGCAGAGAATAGATGGGGGCGGGGCCAGTCAGAATTTTTACTACCAGTTCTCTGAACTACTCAAAATTTCCGCTACCGGTTCTCCAGAACTGGTCAGAACCTGCTGAAACCCACCTCTGATATGGATATCTGAGAAACCCAAATGATTTGAAATGACTGCAGAATTACACTTTTGCTTCCCATAGCAAAATAAAACAAAAAACCCAAGCCAACTTATCTTGCATGATTTTTCAATTATCCTCTTCTCTCCCTATATTCCAACAGTTTGCCTCTGCCCAGAAAGTAACCCCACTGCCTCTTAACTTAATCCCAGCACTGCCTGAAGTTATTTCTGCAGTCATGTGGCCAGCATGATGTCACAGAACACTGTTACCTTCCCACCAAAGTGGTATCTATTTATTTACTCGCATTGACATCATAGTACAGACATTAAAATGGACTTGTCAGCAGAGGAGAACATTACAATCCATGTGGTTGTTAACACAATGGGAGATGGGACCTGCACCCAAGCAGGACCCCAGGCCTGAACAAATAACCAAGTATTTAAGCCCTTGCAAAAGGAACTGGTGGTGTTGCATATGCCAACTGAATTTTCCACCAGTTTAAGACTCCAAATATTTTTTTAAATGATTTTTTATTATTATTTTTCTTTAAAAACAAGAACAAACAAAATTTCATTTTGCAACAGTTCCATATCGGTATATATTCACAATTTTTATTTTCCTCCCCTACATTTTCACATATTTATATATGTGGTTCCCTTATTCCGTACATATTGTATATACTACTCCTTACCTATTATACATATTATTATATCAATATATTATTTAACATATATTGTATATTTAAAACCATTTTACTAATACATATTTATATTTGTAGTTCCCTTATTCCTTACATATTGTATATATTACTCCTTACTTATTATGCATACTACTATATCAGTTTGTTACTTTACATACATTGTATATTTAATACCATTTTACTAATAGTTCTTAATTTTGGCAGAAATGGGATACCCAGGGAGGCCTTTGTGAGGCCAAAAACAGGGCCTATAAAATGCAACAACATTTCCATCCACTTTTTTTGAGGGAAAAAGTGTGTTTTATAGTCTGAAAAATATGGTATATACCATTTCACAGTGCTTTACAGCCCTTTCTAAACAATTGACAGAATCAGCATATTGCCCCCAACAATCTGGGCCCTCATTTTACTGATCCTGGAAAGATGGAAGGCTGAGTCAACCTTGAGATGGTGAGATTTGAACTGCCAAACTGCTGGCAGCCAACAGCGAGTAGAAATAGCCTGCATTCTAACCACTGCACCACCACGGTTCTTATTGTCCCTTTTGCATAGTCTATAGATGTTGTTAATGTCTATGTGTCTAATGATGGCTGATTTGTCAGAGTGCTGGCTTCTAGAAATTCCCCGGCATTTTGGAACTTGCTTGGTCTAGGATTCTTACATTTTCCCAATTGAAACTATGGTTAAATCTGCCTATATGTTATGAAATTAAAGAATTTTCATCATGTCTTCTGACTTTCTGAGCAGTTTGGCAAAATGGTTGTTGGAAGAAATCATTAGGGCAGAGAACTGGTTGTTAAATTACTTGAATCCCACCACTGCTTATACTGTATGTTGTAGATGGCTCCTGTTTTTTTCTTTCTGAGGTTGTTGGGTCTTTTGGTCTGCTTAGGATGTTTTGAAGGGCTTTAGTTGACTTGTGTGCTATGTTGATTCAATGTGGTTGTAGTAGTTTGTTGGTGGTTTCTGACATATTCTTAATGTATGGCAGTGTTGCTTTTATTTTTTAATGATGTTGGGGCCAAATTATTTAATATGTTTTTAAACTGCTTTTAAATTTTATATATGTGTTTGTTTTATTTTTGGGCTGTGCACCACCCTGAGTCCTTCGGGAGAAGGGCGGTATAAAAAATTAGATTAAATAAAATAAATAAATAAATAAAGTGTAATTCTTTTTAGGATTTGTGTTGGTTGTGACAACCATTCTCTTTTATTAATCCAGACAAGTCATGTGGATATGAATGACAGCAAGCACGGCCTCCTAGTACAGGAATGGATACAACCGGTGTACAACTCAAACTTTCACAAAGTCACCTGCTCTTTCAATAGAAGCTGTAAATCCAAGAAAAGCTTCAGATTGTATAGCAGAACGGTCTGAGACGATGCTGCTCCAAAGAAAACCAAAAGTGGAAACTTCTCAGTATCAGAAGGTCCAAGCACCCAAAGCAACTCAGTTTTTCCTTGGGTTGAGCTAAGGCCTGTTGTGTCCTATCGAGGTTCCTGTAGCTTCCAGGTTTTTGGATATAATATCCACAGCATCACTCAAGCAGAGTGGAAATATAAAGCTGGATGTCATCAGCACACTGTCCAAATTGTCAGATCACCTCACCCAATGGTTTCATGTAAGTAATAAGACAGGCAAAAGGGCCTACACAGCCCTACAGCACTTCACAAAGAGATTTAGTAGTAAAAGCAATGTTCCATGAGATGTTCGGATCAGAGAGAATTTGCTGAAATGTATCTAGGGGATTTAAGGCTGAGGCAGAATTTGAAATCAAGTCTCCTGAATCCTTGAACTACAAGATTGAGAAACTGCAATACAGCTGTATATAAGCTGTCAGTAAGATCTGGAGTGTGGTATTAAAGAAAGAGCATTAAAAATAGCATCCTGCACAGTGAATTGCATTAAAGAGATAACATTGATATTCTATCTGACAAGGATTTATGGATACATTTTTTTTCTCAAAGTGATACAGTTAAAACACGCTCATCAATTCCAAAAGATTAAAAAGATATCCTAGGCAAAATGGGCATGAACCATGATACAGCATTTTACCAGGGATGTGCTACCCCTCTTTTGATTTATTGTCAGTTTGCCACTTGCTCTGTTTTTGCCAATAATGCCATTCAGAATGATGAGATTTTATGAATACAGGTAGTGCTCGACTTACTGAGTCCAAACTTTCTGTTACTAAACAAGACAGTTGTTAAGTGAGTTTTGCGTCATTTTACAACCTTTCTTGCCACAGTTGTTAAATTAGTAACGTGATTGTCAATGGGATTTCTCCATCATCCAGGTCATGGTTGTCCCAAAGATGCTTTTTTCAAGAGGCAGCTGGACTTTCTGGTTTTTCTTTGAAGACGTTTCGCTTCTCATCCAAGAAGCTTCTTCAGCTCTGACTGGATGGAGGGGGAATGGAAGGATTTATACTCCCAGGCAGAGCTGAAGAAGCTTCTTGGATGAGAAGCAAAATGCCCTCAAAGAAAAACCAGAAAGTCTAATTGTCTCTTGAAAAAGCATCTTTGGGATAGTAGCAATAGCACTTAAGACTGATATACTGCTTCACAGTGCTTTACAGCCCTTTCTAAGTGGTTTACAGAGTCAGTATGTTGCCCCCAGCAATCTGGGTCCTCATTTTACCCACCTCAGAAGGATGAAAGGCTGAGTCAACTTTGAGCCTGGTGAAATTCGATCTGTCAAATTGCAGGCAGCTGACAGTCAGCAGAAGTATCCTGCAGTACTGAATTCTAACCAGTGCACCATTGTGGCTCTAATCTCACAGCTCTAATCATAGCAACATGATTATTAAATGAATCTGGCTTCCCCATTGATTTTTCTGGTCAGAAGTTTTCAAAAGGTGATCACATGACCTCAGGACACTGCAACCTTCATGAATACGAACCAGTTGCCAAGCATCCAAATTTTGATCACAGTACCACGGGGATGCTGCAACGGTCATAAGTCACGTTTTCAGTGCCATTGTTAACTATGAACGATCACTAAAGAAATGGTTGTAAGTCGAGGCCTAGTTGTATGCGTATATAGACAAAGGAAGCTTTTCAGAAAGAGTCTCAAGATTTATTGGAGATATTTGTCTTGAGGCCATTGCTCAACTTTTGAAATTAAAAATCTGGGGGCAGTTTTGTTGGTTTTATATATGCTACCTTTGCTAATTATGAATGACAAACAGGATAGAAATGGAAAGCAAGTCCTTACTGAGCGATATAAATTTGAGGTCATATTTTCCAAAGATGGAAATAGAAGCTTGTTGTGAAATCGCAAAAGACAAATTGTACCTGATCTTAAATAGTTTTGTCTGCCACACTGCCTCCATTTTCCTGTGCCATTTAATCAATATGGGGCAAAATAACCCAAACATCAACCCCCATATTTAGTTTAAAAAATGGAATTTCTAATTCATGCAGAGCAGTGGTGAAATCCAATTTTTTTTTACTACCAGTTCTGTGGGCGTGGCTTGGTGGACATGGTGTGGCTTAGTGGGCGTAGCTTGGTGAGCATGGCAGGGAAAGGATACTGCAAAATCTCCATTCCCATCCCACTCCAGGGGAAGGATACTGCAAAATCTCCATTCCCATCCCACTCCAGGGGAAGAATACTGCAAAATCCCCATTCTCATCCCACTCTGGGGCCAGCCAGAGGTGGTATTTGCTGGTTCTCAAAATTTCCACTACCGGTTCTCCGAACTGCTCAAAATTTCCGCTAAGAGTTCTCCAGAACCTGTCAGAACCTGCTGTATTTCACCCCTGATGGAGAGATGAAAAAAAGTCTCCTGGGTTATAGTCTCCATCTTTCCTTAAATTACCATGAACAATCCGTGAAGCCCCTAGTTATGCTATCCAATTTGGCCGCAGCTTCCTGCCCAAATTCAGTGTGTGATTTGTCCATGGAATGAGGCAGGAAACCAAAGCTTAAACAGTTATGGCTTGTTCTTTTCCATTTTTAATAGCTTAATACAGTTAAGGTGGTTCTTTCATTGCCCTTCCCATTTCATCATCACAGCCAGGCCCACCTTCAGATTAGGTAATCCAGTTTGCAATGGGTGAGTTGCAGAGCTAATTATAGCTAGACTTCCATCTTGGAGGAAATGTGGCTTTGATATGATCCAGGATGACAGTAAAAGTCAAAGCTGCTCCTGTAGATCCCCAGGAGTTTGTGTATTAGTGTGAAAACATTGAAGTCTGCATTTCCTGAAGTTAGAAATTAAGTTTCACATGAGGACATTTCTCTGTATCCCGTATTAATATGGAATTATTTGGTTGTATCTAGTTATTGTTTTCTACTGGCTTTAGGGCAGATTTGCCTCTTCATGGAGGATTCAGATGGTTTAGTTATATTAGCTGCTGAAGTGGAATATGTGTGTTTTTTTAAACTTAAAATATGGATTTCATTTTCATCCTTATTTTTTTTTGAAATGTATTGTTTTATCATAGAAAATAAAGTATAAAGCAGTAAAACAAATAAACAAAATGAAACAAAAGAGAAGCTTGTATTCAACCCTAACAACTATAACAACAGCAAAAAGAGAATACAAAAAAGAAGAAAAAATGTGATCAATTAAATTTAACATTTAATATGTAGGATCCACCCTGGCTGTGTGCTGAAAGAAAAGAAAAAGCAATAAATTTTCCTTCCCCCACCCCTTCCTAGAAGAATGAAATATTTTGAGGAATATTAAAAAGGCAGACTGGAGAAACATGCTTTCAAAGACAGAATGCAGACTTTCTGTCTTTCAGCCTTTCTTAATAGCCCCCAGCAGAGATTTTGTGCCCGTTAAGAAAGATTGGGCCAGCCTATTAAGAACCCAGCCCCAGTTTCTCTGCCCCAAGCAGAAATTGACAAGCACCTAGGATTTGCATTTCCTCTTTTGCCTATAGAGCCAGCTATGACCCCCTACATAACCTCTACATGACCCCATAGGAATCTGACAACAGCCAATAGAATATTAAAGGACATGTTCTTGCACAGGAACAGGAAGCTCAAATACAAATCCCAAAAGAAGGTATAAAAGCCACCCACTATCAATTTCATTTTGTCAGCTGCCCAGAACCACAAATCCATGTGGTTCTGCTTCATCAAAAAACCATCTTTCCAATCGGCCTCCAGATGGATTTTTCATCCCGCAATATATGTATATATGAAGAAAAGCAGTCAACAGGTTGAGCTAAACATTACGCTAATCTTCAAATCCATCTGTTAACCATCTGTTGTTATATTTAGCATATAGAAAGTCCACAAATGGTTTCCAGTCTCTTATAAAGCTGTCTAGTCCATTATCTCTAATCAAAGCAGTTAATTCCACCATATCTGCACCCTTCTTTTTATAAAAGTGTTTTGGTTTGTTTGTTTGCTATACATTTTGGGAGTAAGAAGTTTAAAATCTGTCTATTTCCCCAGAAAGAATAAATAATGACATTAACAATCCTTTTAAAATCTGAGGAAACAAGCTTATAGAAACAACAATAAGATAAATAACTCATTAGCTGTTCACTCCTAATTATGACCATTTTGCTTTGCTCTTATTTTTTAAGAGCATGGTTTTATAGTCTGTCATGGTTTTATAGTCTGTCTAGCCTAAAACATCGTTATGAATCTTTGCTGGCAGATAATTTTCCAAAATGCTACAAGCTCAGAAAGGACTTTAAGCTTTATAACTGAAGCTCACAGAATCTGAACTAGTGCACTCAGATAATAATTAATACATATCATTAGGAACATGCAGAAGATAGACATCCTTAATGGGTAACATTAAAGTATGCAGATCCCTTTGTTATTTAACTCTTAAATTGAATATTTCTTTATAAGGTGCCCTTACTATGATGCATGGGGGACATGAAAGGAACTTCTTTGAAGATTGCATTATTTTTTGGCAATCGGGCAAAATGTTACTATCGGTAAATCCTTTCAACTCTTTAGTTACCTTCTGTAGGTGCTTCTGACACAAATAGAGACAATGATGCACAGACCCAGTTGTTATTTTTGAACCTTCTGGATGGCCCATTTCAGCTTCCACCTGAGACAATTATAAATATGCCCCTTCAGGTACAGAAGCTGCAGTTTGCATCAAATTACATAGAGGTTTGAGGAAATTGACTTCTGCACTTCTGTGTGGATGATAAACTATTTTATTTGTCTTCAAGGTCATGAATGCTGAGTTAATAGATTCATAAGGAAGGCAGAAGGAATTTAAGATGAACATACTTGTGAATGTTTAGGGATCTACTTTGTATCCAGAACTGGGAAGCAAGTTCTGGTCTCCAAAATGCTCCTCTTTTCATATACATTTCTATCAGGGGTGAAATCCAGCAGGTTCTGACAGGTTCTGGAGAACCAGTAGCAGAAATTTTGAGCAGTTTGGAGAACCAGTAGCAGACATTTTGAGTAGTTCGGAGAACGGAGAAATACCACCTCTGGCTGGCCCCAGAGTGGGGAGGGAATGGGGATTTTGCAATATCCTTCCCCTAGAGTGGGGTGGGAATGGAGATTTTTCAGTACCCTTCCCCTGCCACTCCCACCAAGCCACACCCACAGAACTGGTAGTAAAAATTTTTGAAACCCACCACTGATTTGTATTATAAGTGAATTGCTACCAGACTTCTCTCAAATCTAACAAACAGGCCCTATTAAAAATAAAAGTTAAACTATGAGTATAAACATTTTACTAAAATTGATGAAATGATACATACTTGCTTTCTGATTGATTCAGTTACTGGATCTTTATTTCTAAATCATGATTTAATCTAAAATCTACTCTTGTTTTGATAGTCAGACAAGGAAGCAGGAGTAGGATCTTTAAGGAACACCATCTTGGACACTGTAATGGATAGCAATACATCAGCAAGCAATAATGACTTTAGACATGTTTTCTTATGTTGTAGTGAAGGAAATACATGCTTAAGACTCTTGCTTCAAGTCATGGCAACAATGTAGACCTTTTAAGATATGCCTGATTGGGTTAGCTGACTATGACTCTATCCAGAACAATATATACCACTTTATGTATTTTTAAAATACATGGACACCCAACATCAAAAACATCATCAAAAAAGCACAACCAAGAATGTTCTTTCTGCGCCAACTGAGAAAGCTCAAACTGCCCAAGGAGCTGCTGATACAGTTCTACAGAGGAATTAATAAGTCTGCCATCTGCACCTCTATAACTGTCTGATTTGGTTCTGCAACCCAACAAGATAGACACAGACTTCAGAAGATAATTAGAACTGCAGAAAAAACTATTGCTACCAACCTGCCTTCCATTGAGGACCTGTATACTGCACAAAAAGCCCACCAAAAAGAGGGCTGTGAAAATATTTACAGACCCCTCGCATCCTGGACATAAACTGTTTCAAGTCCTACCTCAAAATGACGCTATAGAGCACTGCACACCAGAACAACTAGACACAAGAACATTTTTTCCCAAATGCCATCACTCTGCTAAACAAATAATTCCCTCAGCACTGTCAAACTAGTTACTAAGTCTGCATTACTATTAATCTTCTCATTGTTCCTATCACCCATCTCCTCCCACTTACGATTGTATGACTGTAACCTTGTTGCTAGTATCCTTAAGATTTATATTGACTGTTTCCCTATGACTATCATTAAGTATTATACCTTATGATTCTTGACGAATGTATCTCTTCTTTTATATACACAGAGAGCATATGCACCAAGACAAATTCCTTGTGTGTCCAATCACACTTGGCCAATAAAGAATTCTATTCTATTCTATTCTATTCTATTCTATTCTATTCTATTCTATTCTATTCTATTCTATTCTATTCTATTCTATAAATGTATACACATATGCACTTTCTTGTTCTCTTTATTAGTGATCTAAGGAAGAATGTCATCCTAATTAAGTTTCTATCTCAGCTAAATCTATCCATTGCGCTGAGATAGATTTAGAAACGGTTATGCTAATTTAAGTAAGGAAGAGTTCCATTTACACATTTCACCAGGGCACCAAAAATCTGGATGACTATTAAATTGCTTCAAAGAGATAGCTATCCTATACTGTATCTCTTTATCACAATCTAGTAAATGTTCAGAATATTGTTTATTTGGTCCTGATGTAATTAACATGTTGCAAGAAGTATGTAAAGAAAAAAGTCTTTGGAGGACGGTTCCTAATTTGGATCTAGATGGTTTAATTGATACATTAATCATGGGTAGAAAGAAGGAGAAAGCTAAAAAAAAAAATAACATAGTCCCAAATATACGGAATTGAATATGCTGTAATGGGCATGTAAACAGAGGTAGGATTAAAGGAAGTAACATAACCCAAGGATTCCAGTGTCTCTTTGCAAGTGCAAAGACTACAGAGAACAAACAGGAAAAATTCTAAAACTTAATGCAGGAAAGCAAATATAATTTGCTAGGCATTACTGAAACCCGGTGGGAATAAACTCATGAATATAATGTAAAGACTAAAGATTATACCTTATTCACAAAGAAAAAGAAGCAAAGGAGAAATGATAATAGTTATGAAGGAGGAGTACATGTATATTGAGATCCAGGAATATTAATATGAGGATCCAGTCAAGATCAATCAACAGAAGGAAGGAATGAAAAGCCAAGACAAAAAGACATGTTTAGGGAGCACTTGGCGATCATAAATGAATTTAAAGTTCCGGGACCCAGACAATTACATCTGGGAATTTTGAAGAAGTCTCCAAATGTCATTTCAGGTTTCTTTCTGTAATCTTTGAGGAAACATGGAGCCGGTATATAGAAGAAGGAAGTGTTAATCCTGTCTTTAAAAGTGGGAAGAAGAAAGGCCAAGTATCTATAATCAGTCACATAATTTAAGCCAATGAGAATTTAACAAAATAACACAGTTACTTGGCAGGATTCAGGATAGGTTTATCAAGAATGATAACGCCAAACCAATCTTATCTCAGGTTTTAATAGAGTGACCAGTTTAGTTAACCATGAAAATGTGATGGATGTAATGTATCTTGATTTCGGAAAAGAATTCACATCTCCAGCGAGATTCTAATAGAAAAGGTGACAAAACCTGGACTGGATTATATTAGCATTAGATGAATACAAAGCTTGTGGAGCAATCACATTCAACGATTGTACATTACCAGTTCCACAGTAAACTGAAGGGGAAAGTTGAGCAGTATATCACAATTTGAGACTCTGTGCCATTCAAAATATTTATAAATGGTTTTGATAGAGGATTACAAAAAAGTTATTATTAAATTTATGACCAACACAGAGATAGGGGAATAAAAAATACCTTAAAGCATGGAATCAGGATTCAGGAAAATTTGAACAAGTTGGAACTATGGGCAGAAATCAGCAGGAACAAAAACAAAATTCTACATGTTGCTAGAAAAACTTCATCATATGATAAGGCAATAATAGTTTAATGTACATGTAAAAAGGATCTTAATAGCTTGATGAAATACAAGCTGAACATGGACCAAGAGTACAATGCAGCTGGCAAAGAAAAGCAAATACTGTCTAAAGTTGATCCACAGAAATATAGTATCTTCTTTATCCTGTACCAAGGATGAAATTCAGCCTGTTCTATCCGGATCACCCAATCCAGTAGGGCCGACTGCACAAAGCTCTGCCCATCCGCGCAGATGTCATGACATCCATGTTTTGCGATGATTTTCAGCCTTTGCGCATGTGTGGACAACAGTGCGTGTGAGCAAAGCACGCATGTGGCGCCCACACATTTGCAAACCAGTAGAGAAAGTAAGTGAATTTCACCTGTCCTATATTGATCAGATTGCATCTAGAATATTGTGTCCAATTCAGGATTGGATTCAACTACTGTGGTATAGAAGATTGGAGACTGATATCAGAAAGACTAAGTCTCTTTTCCAACATCCCACGATTCTATGAAAGACAATTCACCTTCCACAATCCATGTTTATGTATCAAATTATAGGAACTTTCCCTAGTAGACCAAATAATCTAGGGAATTCTCCTTCCATGGACCATGACAGACTTTTCACAATAGTCAAAGGATTTCTCCCAATGTTGTTCTCTTGCAATCTGTCAAAATCACTTTAAAAAAAAGTATTTGGAATGAATTAAATCTCATATGCCTCTCATATATTTACAGAAGCAAATTTTACTGGCATTTCCAGAAATGCACTGTTTTATAAGAATTGAAAATGTGCACTAAAAAGGGGAAGAGAGAGGGGGGGAGGGAGCAGAGAGAAGGAAGGAGAGGGGGGAGAGGGAGGGAGGGATTGTAGAAGGTATATGAATTAGTTTAGTGACCAAAATATTGCTTTTCAGATGGTTTAATAGCTATTTTCTTTGGAAGGATCCTGTAGCTAAATAGTAGCTTCCGTTAACAGTAAATAGTATTAGTAGCTTCCACTAATACACCGCTCGCACTAGGAAATTAGACAGGCATGGAATACAGCTTTTGCTCTGCGAACTCAATGTGGTATCAGAAAGACTATCCGGCCAATAAATGCTCAGCTCCATTCAATTGCTCCAACTCCACGCTGATAAAAAGGGATTAAAGGTAAATGTAAAGGTTCCCCTCACACATATGTGTTAGTCGTTCCTGACTCTAGGGGGTGGTGCTCATCTCCGTATAAAAGCCGAAGAGCCACCACTGTCCGAAGACATCTCAGTGGTCATATAACCGGCATGACTAAATGCCGAAGGCACATGGAACACTGTTACCTTCCCACCAAAGATGCTTCCTATTTTTCTACTTGCATTTTTGCATGCTTTCAAACTGCTAGGTTGGCAGAAGCTGAGACAAGTAATGGGAGCTCACTCCGTTATGTGGTGCTAGGGAGTCGAACCGCCAAACTGCCGACCTTTCTGATCAACAAGCTCAGCATCTTAGCCACTGAGCCACTGCATACCAAAAGGAATTACAGGATCATAAAAAAAAAAAAACATTCTTGTTTTATAAGGTTCTATGGACAATAATAATTCTAAGAAGATAGACCTGAACAAGCAAACAAGCAATGGGAGTAGAGCAAGGATGGGACGGGCAAAGAAAAGAAGATGGGTCCCTCGTATACTGTAGAGTGAGCTCCAGAAAATGCACAGAGTACATCGATAACAACATTAAAAACACCAAAATCAACCAGCTAACAAACCAAAGCATTTGATTTTCTTTTTCATTTATAAATGTAGTTTGAGGCCAAGAACTGCAGAGTATAATAACAATAATCTACATGTCATGTCGAGAAGTGAAAATAAATTTTTAAAAGATTAAAACAGCAGGAGTCAGAAGTAGGAAGGTAGATGACAGCAAAAAGTTTTCACAAGTATTATGGGATGGGAATGGGGAGGGGAAAGCAGGCATTCAGTATAGACTTTAATAGAACAGAATGACAGAGCACACTGCTCTGTATAACTTCTGCAACTTTTTTTAGTGTTAAAAATCAGATTAGCAACTGTTTTTCACAGTTTAAAATATTTAGACGTTGCATTATAAGGGTCCTAGCATTTATTTTTATTTTTATTTTTTTGTAAATTTGGGTCTCTTTTTTAAATTTGGTGGTTAGCCCTGAAGTTGTAGGCACACTTCCACCAGTGGTGGGTTGCTACCAGTTCTCCCCAGTTCTCGCGAACTGGTAGTGGAAATGTTGAGTAGTTCATAGAACTGGTAAATACCACCTCTGGCCCCGCCCCCAATCTATTCGCTGCCTCCCCCAATCTATTCACTGCTTCCCGAGTCCCAGATGATCTGCTAGAAGGAAAAAATCAGGGCTCACTTGACAAAGAAGAGGGAAAAAAACCAAGACACCATGGCTTTAAATTGAGAAGCCAAGAAGCCTCCTAACTGATCGGCTAGAACCGAACTGCTCCTTGTAAACCGCTCGGTGGTGGTAGATTGGCAATTGAGGCCAAGCTGCCCAAAAGCGGTTTCCAATGCTCTCGGTGGTGGCAGAGTGGCAAAACACTGTTTAAACTCTTGCCTTGGCACTTCAAAGGGCCGCCCTATAGCTGATCAGTGGTAAAAGGCAGTGTGGTGGTAGACGGGTGTGCTCTAAAAACACCAAGAGCCTTGGTGGTACAGGGGTTTAAGGCACCCTGTTATTAAGCTGGTTATTAAGACCAGCTGCCTGCAATTACTGCAGGGTTCGAATCTCGCCAAGGCTCAAGGTTGACTTCCATCCTTTCTAAGGTAGGTGAAATGAGGACCCAGTTGTGGGGGCAATAAGCTGACTTTGTATAAATATACAAAAGGATGAAGGCTATTGCTGAGCACATTGTAAGCCGCCCTGAGTCTTCGGAGAAGAGCGGCATATAAATCAAATTAAAAAAAAAAAATGGGTAGACCGGTAAGGCTCTGCAAGCAGTTAAAAGCCTATTAGACCAGTATCTCTGCTAAATCCTAAAGAATTGTTTGGTGACTCTGAGATAATCAAACAGACAAAGGCTGAAAGCCAGGTCTGCTAGAGATGTTTCTCTTAAGCAACTGAGTTGAAACCTTGATGTGAGTGACATTGAGTTGGCCACGCCTACCCAGTCACATGACAATCAAACCATGCCCAAACCATAAAAGAAAAGTAAACCATTAAAGATAGGTGTAAGCAGCTGCTGAAATATTCTAAAATACCTGAGTGTGATTGGCAGGATTTGATGGATTTCTTGTTGCTTGGCACCTACCAATCATGTTTAATGCTTGTGTTAATATTGGATTGCTCTTCATTCTGGCTTAGAAAAAAAATCACATGTAGCATTTATTTGTTCCAACAGTCCTTTGGCTTGTCATTTGAAAGGCTGCCAACAGATTCCTCATTTCACAAATGTTATATGTCTTTTTTAGGATGGTTGACATGGGACCTTTCTTTAATCTGTTTTCTACTTAGAATGTGGTGGCCAAGTGTTTCTGACAAACCAGGACAGCTATTTTAGATCTACTGGATTTAATGGAATATTAAAGAGTAGAAAGGAATTGGATGAATTCTCATCCAATTCAGATTTCTAGTTTGAAAAATCAGTTTGATTTAGTAGTCAAAATTAATTTAGATTATCAGTCTGCTGTAGACATCCAAATTGAATTATCTAATCGGGTCAATTGTATTTGAGGAAAAATAGAATATTCTATCCATGTATGGATATATCACTCTTTCAAAATTTTCAATTGATTTAATCCAACATTCTGATTTAGCACCTAAAGTTGATTCAATTTGAAAATTCTCATAGTCCTATGAGTAGTTCTTTTGCTTTCTTTGATTCCCAGTTTACTTAATTCCTCTGGATACACTGACAGTATGTTAGGTTTTGATATAAACTAAGAAAAAAATCCATCATTAAAATGTTGTAGTACATTCAAACATAGTTAGATTTCCCCTGCGAATCTCAGTGTTTGTACTGATCTTGCACCAACTATTTTCATTCATATATATGAATAAACCCTTCAGACTTTCATGTCCTTGCAGACCATCATTGTATAGAAGGGGAAAAAAACCCTAACACACACGCACGCACGCACACACACACACACACAAGATCAATTATTTCCTCTCTTTTGATGCAACAGAACAAGATTCCAAGTGTGTGGTTTTGAGAGTAGCTTTTATTATAGATTCTTTAGAAATCTTATGGAAGCCTTTCATAAATTACCATCAGATGAACAGTTATTTTTGAAAATGAAAGCAAGCTAAACCCCTAAATATGGAACTAGAATTCTGTGTGCATGTATATTTGATTTATGACTATTGATCTCACTTTGGTTCTAAGGAATATAGAGTAACAGAATTAAGTTACTTTCAAATTAATAATTATATGCTTTGATAATAGTAGCTAGCCAACTTTGTCTGAGCAGTTCAAAATTGGTTTATCTTTTGGATAGGAAGCCAACAGAAATTCCCTTAGCTGCAAGATAGACTGGGAAGCTGAAAAATAACCTAGACTAAAGCATTGGCAAAACACTTCTATATTGCTGCCAAGAAAATTACATGGCCATGCTAATCTAACTCTCAAGAGTTGAGCTCAGTTTGAGGGAGTTTTATCATCATCTTCATCATACACTGGTGGAAGCATTATATATGACCATCTATATACATTATATAGGATCATCATTTGGAACATAACATGCCAGATATCACTGTTGTCGAGGGCCGAAGCATAGTTTATTGACATTACTGTACCAGGAGACGAAGAAAAAGAACTAGAAAAAAAATCACGAAATATCACGACCTGGCCATCGAAACTACGCTTATGGATGAAACATGTAACAGTGATGATGATGATGATGATGATGATGATGATAATAATAATAATAATAATAATAATAATTTTATTTCTATACCGCCCTTCTCCCAAAGGACTCAGGGTGGTGTACAACCTATTTAAAAACACAAGACAAACATCAATTTAAAATTTAAAATCATTAAATAATTTTGGCTCCATTTAAAACCCCAGAATGATACCCATTGTCATCAGGGCACTTGGTACCATGTCCAAGAATTTTACAAAACACATCAAGAAATTGAAACTTCCTGCAATAACACCAGCAGAACTGCAAAAAACTGTGCTACTCAGAACATTGTATTTTAAGAAGATACTTGGTTGATACCTAGGACACTGGCAGCAACCCGTATCAACCATTAGCACCAGTCAGTGGTATTTGTGACACATTTTTAAATGTTCAGTTGACTGAGTTTCATGTTTAATGAATAAAAGAGGTAATACAAATACATTGGTGGAAGCACTATAAATAACCTCACAAGAACGTAGATTTTCAACAAGTACTACTTTCATAACATCCTTTATGGGGAAATTAATTAACCAATACATATAGGTTTTTCCCCAGAACACGGAAGCTCAATTTCTGAGCTGAAATTGAACTCAACTCCTGAGAACTAGATTAGCATTAAGGTAGAAATTGGTAAGGATGAAACCAGTAGTTTCCAGGTCAAAGAGAAACAAACTCCAACTACCTCCTAAGGCCATCAAGGAACTGGGCAAGTCTCTGTTGACTCATAAAAGTGTCATAAAAGAAAAAATTAAACACTGAAACATAGACAATTTCTTGCTAATGGACCTCATATTAAATGAACAATATATTTTACCTGTCCAAAAAGTCAACCTCTACTTGGTAGATACCTGCAGGGTTAGGCTTAGGCTTAGGCTTATATGTTATATAAATAACATATTTGTAAAAAAGAAAATCAGCCAATTGTAGACCACAGGAAGAGAGAGAGAGAAAGAGATCTATGATTTAAATCCTATGTCTTTTCCCCCATTAATTTGAATCAATAGATTTATAGCCATTCTTTTCCCACATTTGAAAACTGATATCATATTTATACAATGGCTCTATTTGATTTTAGTTCTGACTTCAGCAATTCGTCCCTTTATACTTGTTCTGCAATGGACAATTGCGTATTGTCCAATCTCTTCTTTAAAAATTCCAGTGTTGGAGCATTCACAACTTCTGGAGGCAAGTTGTTCCACTGATTAAATGTTCTAACTGTCAGAAAATTTCTCTTTAGTTCTAGTTTGCTTCTCTTCTTGATTAGTTTCCATCCATTGCTTCTTGTCCTACCCTCAGGTCAGTGATGGGTTGCCCCCGGTTTGGACCAGTTCACAAGAACCAGTAGTAAAACTGGCGGGAGGCCCCGCCCACCACCCCGGATGTCATCATTGGCGATCTGCGCATGCGCAGAAGCGATCCCGTTGCGAATCGGTAGTAAAGGTAAGTAGAACCCACCCCTGACCAGTATGGCTAAGTGCAAGAAACTATCAGAGTCGACACTTGGAAAAAAAAACCCAGAAGGTTACCAGTAGCCTAACTCTGTTGTTATTGATGACTTTTTGCTTTCTACAACACTTTTGCTTGGACCAAGTTCATATATCGAAACAAGATGGGTGGCTAATAAAATAAAATGAATAAATAAAATTGAAATTCGTACTTGTCCCATGCAAAGTCCCACGGTTATTATATGGTTGGAGCATACTGTAGTTGCATCTGAGTAACAGAGTTACTTTTAAGGCTAACTTCTTTATTTTCTTGGAAATTCAGGTTGGCAGGTGGATTGTATATGTATATTAGTCAATGTATCCCTCAGCAGGCAAATAAAATGATGATGTTTACACACAGCATTGGCCTTTCTCTATTGCCACCGGCTGTGAATTCAGGTTCAGTGCAATACAAATTAGATGGCTCATGTAAAAGCGAGCAGCTGTCCAACAGTGAAATTGCATAAAATGTTCTCTATGCTGCTAGTCCTTTACCTTTCCTAAAAGCCCACATAAAATTAGCCTGAAAGCAAAATCCTTGAATCAGTAAAGAAAAGACAGACATAGTTATTACCTCTACTGCTGTTCCTAACGGTTGAAACAAGTTTTGAAAGATACATAGTGGAAAAACAGAAGGAAGTATTTCTAATTTGGGGAGGGGAAATTTAACATTGTTAAAAATATATGGATTGGATATTTTCCGTTTTTCTTGTTCTGATGACCCTTTTGCTATCCTTACATCTCTAAGGAAATAAATGAATAAATGTGTAAATAAAATGCCTATACCAAGACTGTGACGAAATGGGGTTGAGGGGTACCCCGGACCGTGAACCAGCTCATGAGTAAACACACTGAGACGGAAATGATTCTAACAGAGGCGTCTTGTGTAAAAATATAATTTACTTTAAAACATTTAAAAAGCACTATGTCTTTATGAAAACACATTAAAAACAAAGTCTTGTCTGGGTATGTGAGGCAAGGCTATCTCCCTAGATCCCTCTCCACAATACCGAAAACAGTTCACAAAAGAATAAAGCTAGCATGAAGGTAAGCAGCTTCGGCGTCGATACATCATCAAGGCAATCATAACGAGGGCAGCACGAGCCTCACAGCTGAAAGTCACCTGAAGTAAAAACAGTTCAAACAGCAAACATTGTTTGAAGCTTGTGGGAGGAAGAAGGTCCAGCAACAGCAGTCCCGATGATAGCTTGCGTGCTACAAAACAGCAAAAGGCAAGCATCCGTGGGAGTCTCTCTATAATGACGTCTGGAGTCCTTATCTGCATTCTTCTCCCATCAGCGGCATTGCCCAAGCTTCCTGCAGGAGCTGTGCATTTAGGCCTAGAAGACTAGGCCCAAGTAGCAAGCGAAAGGTCCTTGCTTATGTAAGGAGTCAACCTGCAATTATCCAGGGCGGGGAAGGCTTGCAGGTAATTGGCAACAGTAGATGGCTTGATTAAAACCATACTGTTTGTGAGTAGGCAGATAGCCACAGCAATCCTGGAAACACTCGTGACAATCCCCTTCTCTGCGGCTATTTGACTCGTTAACAAACATACATTCTACATTGGGTACATATATACATCAATGGGAAGTACATTCACATAGCCATTGACATTTTACCCAGGAGATAGAGGTGTTGGTCACGGGGCAGCGGTTTGGTAAACACGTCCGCTACCTGTTCCTTGGTTTCACAATACACAGTCTTAATGAAACCTGTTTTCACCAATTGCCTCACATGTTTGATTTTAATATCAATATGGCGCGATCTCTGGCCTACAGCATCGGCTTCTGATATGTTAATGGCAGCCATGTTATCCTCATAGACTTTTATAGGTTGCATGGGCTGCCTCCATAAGCTTACCAGAAGATCGTCAAACCAAACTAGGTTATTGGAAGCTTTGGACAAACTCACATACTCAGCTTCCGCTGTGGAGGTTGCAATTAACTTCTGCTTCCCAGAGTACCAATACACGGGGCTACTATTTAGGTATACAATGTACCCCGAGGTACTTTTTCTAGATCTAACATCCCCTGCCCAATCGGCATCTGAAAAACAACTCAATCTTAATTCTCTAGTTGCTTCTGGTTCCAATAACAATGAATAGTTCACAGTACCTTTTAAATATCTCAGGAGTCGTTTGATTCCGCTCCAATGGTACTGTGTAGGATGTTCAGAATGTCTAGATAACACATTTACACTTAGACTGATGTCCGGTCTAGTCCAATTTGCAATGTACAACAACGACACAATCACGGACTTGTAAAGGGTCTTATCCTCAAACTCCGTGCTCTCAGTGTACATATTCTTAAGGAAATCTGTTGCTATAGGGGTATCGCATGGCTTCGCCTCTACCATGCTACACTTTTTAAGCAATTCCTGAATCTTATCTTCCTGAGAAAGCCGAAACCCCTTCTCGGTTTTTACGAATTGCACCCCTAAAAATTTGCTAATGTGACCTAGTGGTTTTAGAGCGAAACTCTTACTTAGGTCCTCAGAGAACTTCTTATGCCTGTTCTCTGATCTGCAAATATATAGTATGTCATCAACGTACAACAGTACTGTTTCCCTAATGTCCTGATCTTCCTTGACAAAAATACACTCGTCAGCTGACGATGGTAAAAAGCCCATCTCTCTCAGGCTTTTTGTGAGACACTCGTACCATCGTTTACCAGATTGTTTTAAGCCGTATAGGCTCTTATTCAACAACCACACATCATCTTCCCGATGGCTTACTCCCTGAGGAATCCTCACGTACAGCTCTTTGTCTAACTGGGCGTGCAGGTACGCGGTCTGAATATCGAACTGATACACATGTTCGCCTCGCATGGTAGCGATGGTGAGAGCTGTTCTCACGCTCTCAGGGTGCACCGTGGGCGAGAAGGTGTCCTCATAATCATCAGGGAATCTCTGCGAGAATCCCTGCGCTACTAGTCTCGCTTTATAGACAAAACCCCCACCTTCAATGGGCTTTTGCTTGAAAAGCCACCTGGTGCCGATCACCCTCTTGTCTTTGGGCAATCTTGTTGGCGTGAATACATCCAGCCTTCTCAGGCTGTCTAATTCCGTATCCATGGCAGCCAGCCATTTCTGTCGTTCATGGTCAGGTAAGGCCAACACATCCTCATATCTCTGAGGGGTGGCCAAAACCTGGTTGACTGAGGTAACAAAGTCGTTGTACCTCTTAGGCTTATTGCCCCTGGTAACCCTAACTGGTCTGCCTTTTAGAGAGTCACTGACATCAGAGTTGTCCGATGAGTCATCTACCTCGTGACTATCACTATGCGTCTCAGAAGCTGGGTGCCTATCCTTCCTGGCTACCCCCATCTTACGCTTCAATACCCCTTTCAAGGGTGCCTGGGATGCACGCTTCCCAGAACCAGATGTATCCCTATCCTCGGGTAGGTTCTCCGATACATCCTCCGCTCGCCTATGACAACTACGGGAAGGGTTCTGAGTAAGAATCTCATTGGCATGGATCTTACTCCAATTGGCCCCTTCGTGAAAGGTGGCAGACCTCGATATCATTAGTTTCCCGTTAGGGTAGGCAAACCTAAATGCCTTGGAGCCCTGCTCATAACCAACAAATCTCAGTTTAACAGAGATTGGGTCTCCCTTTCTCCTGAGCTCCTTCGGGACATGAACATCGGCCATCGCTCCAAAAACGTGGAGGTGTGCCAAGCTAGGCTTATGGCCGTATAGCACCTCGTATGGGGTCTTCTGCACTACGCTAGACCATACTCGGTTCAAGGTGTAATTCGCGTATCTAACTGCTTCTACCCAATACGCGAAGTTTAATCTGGAATCCTCTAGGGCGCACCGCATCATAGTTTGTAACACGCCATTGCGTCGTTCTGCGACGCCATTTTGAAACGCAGAGTAAGGCGCGGTGCGTAAGTGGACTATGCCCTTACTCCTCAACCAGCTGGAGAACTGCCTGGAATTAAATTCAGTACCCCTGTCAGTTAAGATTTTCTTAACTCTGACCTTATGCTGGTTCTGGACTAAGTTACAAAATTCCTTAAACTTAGTCAACGTTTCACTCTTGGACATTAGGGGAAAAACAAATCCAAATCTGCTATGGTCGTCTACTATGGTAAGAAAGTACCGTCTCTTACCCACGGAAGGTGCGAATGGACCCACCAAATCCACGTGGACGAGCTGAAACGGGTGTTCAGAGTACCTCTGAGACTTCTTGGGCGCAGATTTTACCTTCAACTTTGCACTCCTACAAATTGAACAGTCTAGGAATGTGTTACAGTCATTGATCTTGGTTCCCCTTGAGTGTTCGGTTACCTTTTTCACTATAGGAAAACTCACATGACCTAGCCTGCGATGCATCAAGTGAGCACATTCATTGTGCAATGGCTCTCCTATAGAAATTGCATTAGCATTTTCAGGTTCCCTATTATCTGACTCTAAGTTAAAATTTAAAAACTTTTTATTAACTTTACATTTGTCTTTACAAGGCTTCCTCTGGTGAAAGTCTTGATCCTCATCACCTAGTTCTAACTGTGATTCATTGTTACTACCAATTGAGATAGTATAATTGCTATCACTGCAGGACTCAGCATTCGTATTGGGGGAATAATAAGGCAAGCCACCTATCTTCAAAACCTCCCCAATCACACATTTGTTGTTTTTGATCACAGCTGTTCCTCCTGAGAACAGAATCTCCATTCTAGGGTTCTCACATATCCTCATTAGGCTTAGCAAATTGTGATCTATCTCTGGTACGTACAATGCTCCATGAATCTTTCCTATCCCAGGAATATAAACATCTCCAATGCCAACAACATTCACCTTTTTACCATTTGCAACTTTGACCATGGATTGATGCCTTCTCATATTAACAAACAACCTTCGGTCACTGACAACATGGTTACTGGCTCCACTGTCCATTAACCATAGTTGCTCTCGCTGTTTCCTTGTAAGCTCTGACTCAGTAGTTTCCACTATACCTACAGAGCTATCATTAAACCTGGGATTGTTCCCTCTGTTGCCTCTATTTGGCTTTTTACTCCTTCTGTGGTTAGGAACATCTATACTTGGCTTTCTACCAGGAGGCAATGACCTCCTTTTACATTTATTATCAGAAGGTACCTTTGAGCATGCCCTAGCATTCACATTTTGTGGGCAATCCCTTCTATAATGTTCTCTTGAACCACAATTGAAGCATTCTCCGATAGCATATGCTCTATCTGAACTATCAGGCCTTCTTAAAGGTTTTTCCTTTTTATGAAAAGCCGCCCTGCATTTTCGCAAGTTATCTTCTGCAATCAATCTACCAGATAACACTTCTAAAGATAAGTTATTACAACTAACATTATCCAATTGCGATATAAAATTATCCCAGCTAGGGTCAAGGGAATTGAGTATAACAGTAATGAGGGTTTGTTCAGACACTGTTTCCCCCATCAACATCAATTCCTGCCTTAACCTGTTTAACTCACATAAGTGTTCATTAATATCTACTCCCGCCTTCAACCTTGCGGAATAGAACTCCCTATAAACTCTGTTTGTAACATGGGAGCTTTTTGAACAAAATAGCTTATGCAGTTTCACCCAAACTTCTGTTACGGTCAGGTTACTAGGTATACTGGGATATAGTGCAGGGTCAATGGACATCAATAAAATACAAAAGGCCTTATGATGTAAAAGATCAACTTCTAAGGACCATGGTCTAGGTGGGGGTTTTAACAACAACGATAAAACATTCTCTTTCATTAAAATTACTTGAATACTTTTAACCCATTCCTTAAAATTTCCTCCACCCACACTTAAACTTTTAAAATTAGGAGGAAGGACCTGTACATTATTAAACATGGAAACAGACATTAATTGGTGTTCAAAATGTGGTCCATCCTGGAACGGGCAATAAGGCATTGGAATAGAAGCACACAGCACAGTGTCTTCTATCTGGCATTCTGACAATCGTTCCTCCCCAATGGGAGGGATTAAAACTTCAGGTTGTGCGGATGCAAAGCTCATCCTGGTTTGATCACAAAAACTCGAGGGTCCTCTCTGGTGCACATCTCTAGGAATTTTTGGACGCGCTCCCAAATTCCTATCTTCAGTTGAGGCAGCCTCCGGAACCGTCCTGGATGTCGATGTCATCACGGATGGATATGTCCCACTCGTGGTGTGCGCTGAATTAGTCGCAGACATCAGGGGTGCTTTGGTATGTGCAGCTACTATTTGTTGAGCCGATGGTACCTGCAAACCATCGCCTAAAATGGTTGCCAAAGTTTCTATCACACTTGCAACCTTACGCTCAACATGAGAGTCTCTTAAATTTTTAGCAGAAGTCACTGACGTCATCAAGGGAGCTAAAGTCTTTATGGCCTGATCTATGATGGCTTCTACAGCAGGTGGCACAATATCAACTTGGCCATGCTGGTTTAACAAAGAAGCAGGAACATTCGAATCAGGCAGTCTGTTATCCCCCATTCTCCACTTATGGTCTGAGGTGGGGGTTTTAGGAAAAGATTGAAAGTCTCTTACCGATCCGGTGTTTTGTAGGACTTCGATCTTCTTTCCTTTCGCAGCTGGATTCTTTAATAATCCGCTAGAATCAGCAGTCGGGTTCTGACTTACTGTGGGCAAACCTAAAACCTGAAGGATTGCCTTCCTAAACTCATCATCCACCTCTGTAGTTGTTTTCAAGACCTGAAGTGGCGTTCTTCCAGTCTCTACTTCTTTAGGTGATGATGGTTTACTCACTATCTTGGGCCCTTCAAAAGTTGAGGCCTCTGCTCCAAAACTTACAGCTCCACTATTCTCTAAATCAATTAGAGTTTGTGGTTTTTCAGCCAAAACATTTTTGGCCTGAGCCCCGGACAGTTCAGTTTGTGACTTCATACTTTTCGCTGCTGCTGCTGCCCTAGTCAACATCTATTCAACTGCAGACATTCCAGTCTAGCGCGTTACCACATGAGCATAGGTTCGTTAAACCATCCTCTGCTACCAACTGTGATGAAATGGGGTTGAGGGGTACCCTGGACCGTGAACCAGCTCATGAGTAAACACACTGAGACGGAAATGATTCTAACAGAGGCGTCTTGTGTAAAAATATAATTTACTTTAAAACATTTAAAAAGCACTATGTCTTTATGAAAACACATTAAAAACAAAGTCTTGTCTGGGTATGTGAGGCAAGGCTATCTCCCTAGATCCCTCTCCACAATACCGAAAACAGTTCACAAAAGAATAAAGCTAGCATGAAGGTAAGCAGCTTCGGCGTCGATACATCATCAAGGCAATCATAACGAGGGCAGCACGAGCCTCACAGCTGAAAGTCACCTGAAGTAAAAACAGTTCAAACAGCAAACATTGTTTGAAGCTTGTGGGAGGAAGAAGGTCCAGCAACAGCAGTCCCGATGATAGCTTGCGTGCTACAAAACAGCAAAAGGCAAGCATCCGTGGGAGTCTCTCTGTAATGACGTCTGGAGTCCTTATCTGCATTCTTCTCCCATCAGCGGCATTGCCCAAGCTTCCTGCAGGAGCTGTGCATTTAGGCCTAGAAGACTAGGCCCAAGTAGCAAGCGAAAGGTCCTTGCTTATGTAAGAAGTCAACCTGCAATTATCCAGGGCGGGGAAGGCTTGCAGGTAATTGGCAACAGTAGATGGCTTGATTAAAACCATACTGTTTGTGAGTAGGCAGATAGCCACAGCAATCCTGGAAACACTCGTGACAAAGACAAAATATAACTCCCTCAAAACCTAGCAACAAACAAATCAAAACACAATAATCAATAAATCAATCCAATAAAATTAACTTAGAACTTAACCTGTCAGGGTAATGATTTAAAAGCTGGCCAGCTGCTACAATGATGTAATGCTGGAAATGAGTCAGCAAGGTTTTTGGGCTGATATCACTTTAAGAGCCTGTAATAAGAAGAGGCCCTGTTGGGGCATATCTCTCTCTCCGTGTGTGTTTTCATGCTGTAATTGCTGATTCCTGTTTGTTTGAGGTCTGACTAAAGTGCGTGTATATATTCTTTGTAGATAAAATCACTATTTAAATACAAACCTCTGTTTACTGTATTTGCTCCTGGGTTGTCTCACATAGTCACACTATGACATAACCCAATAATTGTTAACACTAAAATAACCAACAGAACAAGAGGATACTGTTGTACTGATATAGGATTGGGTCTATGTACAACCCATAATAGTTTAAAACAGTAGTCTATTTAAAATCATCAGGCGAATACGATAGGGTGGAAAAAGACTATCCCTATATTGGCCCACAATTTTTTGTTAAAACAAGTATTGAAACATTTGTGCTAAATTTTTATTCCAAATGCTTATAAATATGTCATTATTTATACAAGCCAGTAAGTTTGAAAAAAAGAAAAGAAAACAGCATCAGACCTAGTTAGTTCAGTACTTGATTTGGACACTTGCTGGGGTTATTTGAGAAATTCTAGGGATGTACTCTAGATCAGAAAATTGAAAAAAAAATGTCAAAAGTAGGTTATGGCATATCACTTCCATATTCTTGTTAGGAAAATGATATAGAAACACCCATGAATCACCAGAAGTCAACTCAAACTTGAAGAAGAATTTACCTTTTTAAAAACATCTAACTATCTAACAGCACCTCTACATCTCAGATTGACAATAAAATTTGATCTTAAATACTGTTCATATTAACTTATACTTCAAATTGTACATATTATTATAAATCTTCTTCATCCTCTCAGAATAGATATGAGTAATTTCCTGAATGATTTTTCTTTTACATTTGTCTGATTTTACTCATTTGTAGGAGGTTAGGAGACAATGATCGCTAAAAGATTTATCAATTCTATAATTAATGGTAACAAGAGTAGTAATAGGAAAACCAATTAAATTATCCAGTGCAGAGAGTCTGGAGAATCTAGAAACATAATGGCTCAAGTATTGAGAACATCAGGAGAATTTCTGTAATTGAAAATGAAAGTGACAGTTTAAAAAAAAAATTGAAGACAAAATTTGAAGGCATGAATTCCCCTGCCTGATAATGTCAATCAAGTGTAATAGTCTTCCCCAATTCGACATGCCTTAACAATTCAATTCATATTTGTCACTAGTAAATGCCTTATTATATTAGTAAATGCCATCGCTGACTATTGGGGGTGAATCTTTGCCCCCCACAGAGAGGGCTCGGAATCTGGGTGTCCTCCTGGACACACGGCTGTCTTTAGAAGAACATATGACGGCCGTGGCCAGGGGGGCCTTTTATCAGGTCCGCCTGATTCGCCAGTCGCAGCCCTTTCTGGATCGGGACGCCCTGCGCACAGTCATTCACGCCCTTGTCACCTCCCGGTTGGACTATTGCAAAGCTCCCCTTGAAGAGCACTCGGAGGCTCCAACTGGTCCAGAATGCGGCCGCGCGGGTGGTTATGGGTGCAACCCGTTGCGCCCATGTGACACCCCTCCTGCGCGAGCTGCACTGGCTCCCAGTGGTCTTCCGGGTGCGATTCAAGGTGTTGGTCACCACCTTTAAAGCACTCCATGGCATAGGACCCGGGTACCTTCGAGACCGTCTTCTGCCACCAATAGCTTCCCACAGGCCAGTCCGCTCCCACAGAGAGGGCCTCCTCAGGGTGCCATCGGCCAAGTCATGTCGGCTGGCGACACCCAGGGGGAGGGCCTTCTCTGTGGGAGCCCCAGCCCTGTGGAATGAACTGCCCCCGGAAATTCATAAGATTTCTGACCTCCGGGTATTTCGCTGCGCACTCAAGACCCTATTGTTCCGCCAGGCTGGGTTAGCAACATAATTTTTAATTGGATGTTTTAAATTTTTGGGGTTTTTAAATTAAGCCAATTATTTAATATTTTTTAATTATTTTAATTCGATGTCTATTCTGTTTTTAAATAGGCTGTACACCGCCCTGAGTCCTTCGGGAGAAGGGCGGTATAGAAATAAAATTATTATTATTATTATTATTATTATTATTATTATTATTATTATTATTATTATTATTATTCTTAGATAGAGAAAATGTATGTACATAGAATATCAAGGGTTAATTTATTCTTCCTTTCTTAATGTATTCATATATAACCACTCCTACCTCTAACCCTGCCTTATTGATATAAAAGGGGATACATGCTCCTCCTCCTTGCTTCTATCTGCAATCATCCAGAGAATACAGAATGCCTACTGTAAATAAATAATACCTTTGTTTGAATACTACATTTCTGAATCCATTATTGAGTCCGATCCTCGAATTATTGCAACAATCTGGTAGCAGAGGATGGTTGGCTGACTCAATAAGAAACAGACATGCCAAAGAAAGAAAACTCCAGAAACAAAAGAGAAAGACCCAACACCAGGGCACACAACAAAGAGATGGAAACAGATCAAGAAATGATCGATGAATCTACAACTGAAACGACAAGAGAACCTGAAAACTACACCACAGACGAAGAAGCGGTAATCGATGAACCCGATGATCAAGAAGCGAGCGAGACAGAAAACAATACGCTCAGATCAGAAATATTAAGACTGCTGAAGAGCCATAAAGATGACAAAAATCTCATCGCGAATCTCCAGGACATTATAAAAGATAGCGGAGCAGCGAGAGAAAAACACATCAACACACCGGAACCTAAAGAACAAAAACTGGTGAGCAAATTACCTACAGATGAAAACATAACCGAGAGAAAGACTAACGGTCCCACGCAAAATTTTGAATGGCAGCCATCTTGGTTTAGCCAGCCCGCCAAAATGGCTGGCTCAGAACCAATCAAAGGACAGAGTTCAAAATGGCTGGTGCGAAAGACTTTACCCAGCATAAAGAATAAAAAAGAAAAATCCTATTCTTCAGAAGAATCTGATACAGACACCGAAGAAACGACAACTGAACTACAAATCGAAACAGCTATGAAAACACTCTTTGCAGCCTTTGGCCCGAATCTAAAGATCACAAAGAAATCAGTGAAAATACCAAAGACTGTAAATCAAATAACAAAGAAAGAACAAACTACACAATTCAAGGACACAGAAGCAAGCGGACAAGCGTCCCTACTTCCATCCACTCCAACCCGAGCAGCGAGAGCGCTAACGCCCGAACCCAGGGGACCTTGCAAGTACTCGCCCACACCGCAAACGATCCCGGGAGCCAGAGGCCTCAACCGAGACGACTACGATAGAAAGAAGCAAGCCCCGATCCCCACCTGGACACCTAAGACCGAGCCAGAGAGCGAATCATCAGAAGAAGAACACTACGAGGGAGATACAGCGACGAGAACCTCTCCCGACAGCTTCAGGAACAGAATGAGCAACGCGCATGCGCAAATACATGCAGACGAGTATAGAGACAGTGAAGAACAGAGAGAACCATTCAGACTGATCGCAAGCATACCTACACCATTCTGCTATTATCAGCATTTACAAGATCATGGACAGCCTCCAGTTGTAAGTAATGCACCAAATAACATTGGAAACTTGCCTAGTGATTTTCCAAAATTGAGAATAGACGGTATTAATTTACAGGAATGGAGTCAATAGCTCCAGGTTGTTTTCTTAAAAGAGAATTTATTATTTTTCATAACTAGCCCTCCCAAAAGACCATGGACTCTAAAATTGGACTGCCTGCACCACAGAGCATTCTATTTACTAATATCTAGTATATCTCCTGCTATCTATCATAGTATTAAGCATAATCTGACTGTCTCAGAAATAATTCATTGTATGTTTAAATTATTTCATAGTGAAAGTGTAGCAACCACAACAAGAATGTCTAAAAATTTCTTCTCAGCCAGGATAAAACCTGGAACTACTGTAAGTGAACATTTACTATCACTAAACACAACTAGAGCAGAGCTTCATTTAAGGGGAGAAATAATATCTGATCAGACAATGAAAAGCGTTATCATTAATTCATTAGACTCATCATGGGATAATTACATATCACATTTGGACACAATTAATTTAGGATATCTATCTATAGAGAGTTTATCAAATAGACTAATAGCTGAAGATAATTTGAGAAGAAGCCGCTACAGCACACACAAAGAACACAGACAGACCAAAAGGGTAGCATTTCAAGACAGGCATCAAGAACCAATTGAATGTTATAATTGTGGATCCAAAGAACATTATAGAAGAGATTGTCCAAAATTTCTTAGAGAAAGACAAAACCATGACAATAGAAACAGATACCATAACAGACAATCATCTATTGAGAGATACAGGTATAGAAACTCACCTAATTTCAGAGAACATAGAGGGGGCAGAGATAACTCAAGAGAGAGAAAGTCTGGATCATTAAATGGATTAGATAAGTATACCATAACCAAAAATCAAAACTCAAAAGATAATGCCTGGCTCATTGATTCTGGGGCAACAAATCACACAACACATGATAAGAAAACATTATCTTCCTTCATAGAAGATAAATTTATAATTAAAGTAGCTAATCAAGAAGAAGTTCAAGTCATTGGAAGAGGAAATGTAAATTTACCCGGTCTAGGGAAAATAGAGGGGGTTTTATTAATACCCGAAATACCCCATAACATTCTTAGTGCAATAAAGTTGAGCAGAGACTCTAACATAAATATAGTGTTCTCAAAAGGAAAAGCAATTCTAGAGAAAAACAAAACAAACTTAGGTAATATAGTTATCAAAGGAGATCTACCATACTTAGTCACAGAAGAAAGATGGCTACACAACATTGATTCAAACATGGAAAATGACACTAGCATAGAAAATGAAAATGACAGTGACAGTGACAATGAGGAACATGAAACAAATCATAACCATGAAAACACATCTGTTAACGATACACATAATAACAAAAGACCAATAATTGGAAAACCAATCCATGATGAATGTGCACATATATTACACAGAAAATTAGGACATGCTAGTTTTCCTGTAATACAAAAAATGGTTGAACATGCTGAAGGTGTTAAAATAAAAGATTGTAAAAATTATTTGGAATGTTCAGTATGTAAGTCCTCAAAACTCAGAACTAAACCCAGACCAAAAAAGGCAACAAGATCATCAAATCATATCTTTAATCTGGTACATATGGACCTAGTTGGTCCATTGACCCCATCAATTACATACAAAAAACGATACTTCCTTACTATTGTAGACGACTATAGTCGTTATGGATTTGTCTATATTTTAAAACACAAAGATGAAACATTTCAAAAGTTTAAAGAATTTTATAAACGTGTAGAAACACAACACAATGTAAAAATAAAGCAAATCATGACAGACAGGGGATCTGAATTCATGTCAAAAGAATTCTCCCAATGGCTAAAAGACAAAGGAATGTTACACTTCACCTCTAGCCCTTTCTCTGCATTTCAAAATGGAGTAGTAGAACGAAAGAACTCGACACTACAAACCATGATTAGATGTACATTAGAAGATGCTGGTTTAGGCAAACAATTCTGGTCAGAAGCTCTATTATATTCTAATTATACCCTAAACAGAATTTGGTCTAGTGTCATAAATAAAACACCATATGAATTGATGTATAATAAAAAACCCAAGATAGCCCACATGCATGTATTTGGAGTTACAGCAGACGTACATATACCAAAACAATTGAGACGTAAGGGGGATAACGTATCTAGAAGGCTCAGATTCATGGGATATGAAACAGGCACAAAGGGATACAGATTTATTGACAAAACAATAAATTCATAATTTCTAGAACAGCTGTATTTCACGAACAGGCCAATTGGTCTAAGATACATCTTAATGAGATATTTCCAACTACAAAACCAGACACTGAAAATCAAGATAAGACAGAAAGAGAAGAACATAACCATAATACACAAAAGAGCAACAATAAAACATGGATAGGAAATTGTCCCAAAATCAAAACAGATTCATTAACAAAAAAGGAAGCAAGGTACTTACACGATAACGATAGCAGACCAGAAAGGACAATTAGATGTAACAGGAACCAAATACCAAATAAATATAAGGATTATATAATGCACATAAATGATGATACATCAACACCCAATACATATGAGGAAGTATTAAAACTCCCCACAGAAGAAAGAAAAAAATGGGAATTAGCCATGGCCAAAGAAATGGACAGTTTGCGAGAACTAAACATATGCACCCCAACACCAACCCCAAAAGACAAAACAATTATTGGCACTAGGTGGATATTTAAAATTAAAAATCTGGAAGGAGGCAACACATTATATAAAGCTAGACTAGTTGCACAGGGCTATGCTCAAAAGTATCCTGAGGATTATACTGACACATATTCCCCCACTGTAAGAACTGAAAGTATCAAGACAGCTTTAGTAATAGCATCAGCCCTTAATCTTGAAGTCTTTCAATATGATATACAAACTGCATACTTACATGCAAAACTTGATAAAGAAATATATGTAAGAGCTCCTCATAGCCAAAACACAAATAGGAATGAAACTTGGTTACTGAACAAAAGTTTGTATGGATTAAAGCAATCCAGCAAACACTGGTATGAATGTTTGGTCAACGTTCTCAAAGCTATGAACTTCAATGCCATAACTGCAGATAATTGTTTCTTTGTTAGAAGGGATGGTGATTCAATAGAATTTGTGTTAATTTATGTGGATGACATTTTGTATATTGGCAAACATAGAGAAAAAAGGGATACATTTGTAACAAAATTAAATGAACATTTTTCTTTAAAATCATTAGGGAAAGTAAATAAATATCTCGGAGTTCAAATTAGTAAGACTAAAAAAGGATTTAGATTGTCTCAGAGAGATAAAATTATAGAACTCTTGAACAAATGTAATATGAGTGATGCAAAGCCTTGTGATACTCCAATGCAAGCTGACTTTTTAAGAAACATGGATGAATCATCTCCTGAATTTACTGATAATACACTTTACAGATCGGTTATTGGTTCCCTTTTGTATATCTCTAATTGGACCAGACCCGATATTGCTCTACCCCTTAATTTATTATCCAGATATGTCAGTAAACCTTTAATGTATCATTGGGAAGCCATCAAACGAGTGCTAAGGTATTTGAAACACAGCTTAGATTTCTGCTTACTATTAGAACCCAACGATGTTAAAGAGCCTATTCTCACTTGTTACGCTGATGCAGATTGGGCAGGTGACACTAAGTGCAGGAAAAGCACTTCCGGCTATGTATTCTTTCTTAACAACTGTCCAGTCTACTGGTATACTGGAAAGCAGGATCTTGTAGCTACATCAACGACTGAGGCAGAATATGTTTGTTTATCAAAAGCCTCCAATAATCTTATATGGTTCAATGATTTATTATCAGAGGTTTGGAAGAGCCCTTCATTGCCATTTGTTATACATGAAGATAACAAAGCTGTGATAGAGATATCTAGATCAGATGCTATTGGTCAGAGATCTAGACATATAGATATCAAATTCAAACATGTAAGGCAATTATCTCAAGATGGATTCATTAAAGCTATTCATTGCGAAACCACAGAACAGATAGCTGATATATTGACTAAGCCTTTGCAATCTAAACAACATAAATATTTAACTTCAAGATTACAAGTTTTATACTGTTCTGAATCTGAATGTAATTACTGTTGTATGTCGAATCGGCATTTAGAGGGGGATTTGTCACTAGTTAATGCCTTATTCTTAGATAGAGAAAATGTATGTACATAGAATATCAAGGGTTAATTTATTCTTCCTTTCTTAATGTATTCATATATAACCACTCCTACCTCTAACCCCACCTTATTGATATAAAAGGGGATACATGCTCCTCCTCCTTGCTTCTATCTGCAATCATCCAGAGAATATAGAATGCCTACTGTAAATAAATAATACCTTTGTTTGAATACTACATTTCTGAATCCATTATTGAGTCCGATCCTCGAATTATTGCAACAATATTACTTATCTGGTCCTACTCTACCTTTTGAGGCGTGACCAAGAATAGATATTTTTTGTTTTAAATTGGCAAAGTTTCTTTCCCATGCATTACATTTCTTCCTGAGGTTATAACATGGGTTATTCAGTTTGGTTCTGTGTATGCTGAACACACTCACATCTTATTTCAACCTTTAGAAATGTGGCATTGTTTCAAAGAATGCTTCAAAATACCTTCAATCAAAAAGAGGTGCTTTGTTTGTGTAATGTGTGTGTGTGTGTGTGTGTGTGTGTGTGTGTGTGTGTTGATTCCTGGTGATTGTGCAGACAAGTCCTTCAAGTTTTATTGGCTAAGTTATTTAGGACTGAGAGAGAGAGACTGGTCCAAGGTCATCCAATTTAACATGGAACTAGAACTCTCAATGTCTGATTTTTAGCCAGATGCCTTAATCCCTACACCATACTGGCTCCCTAGTCATTAATATAGTGGAAAAAAATAAGTGAATATTTGAACTCTGTCTTATAAATTGAGCCAGTTTTAGAACAACTTCAATTGCTGAAATTATTTTGGTACTGGTGGTCTGCTATTACGAATCAATGTTCTTTCTTCTCAGTTTTTGGATTTTCTTGTGAATATTTAAGTAGTTCAAGTCCTGCTTCTAGGTGACACATAGACATAATCAATATCTACACACTATGCAAAAGAGACAATCAACAAGCCAAAAAGGGAACAAAACATCTCCCCACCAGCACAAGTACCCAGATCAGCATAGATTAACTTCAAGATTAACAACAGATCAACAATCTAGTAAACAAATACCCCAATCAAGGAACTGCCAAAAACGCCAGCAGTAAACAGCCCAATCAAAGAACTTCTAAGGACACCGCCCCCCCCCCCCCCCCGCAAAACCAATACTGACAGGGCAAGCCACTAGAATACTGTATTTTTTGGACTATAAAACATACCTGATTATAAGACACACCTAAATTCAGAAGAAGAAAACAACAAAAAAAAGTTTTTGGCCTACCTTTTTTCGGGCCTTGTTTCAGGCTTTTTCCAGTCTTATTTTGGCCTGTTTCCAGGGCTTTTCTCGGCCCATTTTGGGGCTTTTGGGGGTCCGTTTTCAAGGCTTTTTGGGAGCCATTTTTGAGGCTTTTTGAGAACCGGTTTTGAGGCTTTTTGGGAGCCATTTTTGAAGCTTTTTTGGCCCATTTTTGAAACTTTTTTGGCCTCAAAAATGGGCCAAAAAGCCTCAAAAATGGGCCAAAAAGGCCTAAAAAAGGCTGAAAAAAGGCCCCAAAACAGGGCGTGTGGAGGCCCAAAAATGGCTGGTGGGTGGATGGGGCTTCTGCAAAATTCAGTCTATAGGACACACAGACATTTTCCCCCCCTTTTGGAAGACAAACAAGTGTGTCTTATAGTCCAAAAACTAGGGTATATATAAACTGACAGCAAACAACACTCTTTAATAGCATTGATGATGTTACTGTTAAGGTAATGAAATGTCTGCAAGAAAACAACCAAGCTCGGAGGGCACCAAGGACCGCTCATTTATGGGTACTGTGAAACATAGTGACTGAGGTGTCTTATGGAAGGATTGATTTGATAGGGTTAGGAAGATTGGGACAGTAGGAAATAATTGAACGACACTGTTGTGTCTTAAATATAGGTAATATAGACCTAATGACATCAAGTCTTGGACTTTCAACATTACATTTTCTTGGTGCTTAGGAACTGCAACTCCTAAGATTTCCAGGTAGCATGGATTATTCCTGGGAATTAAATTACCAGGTCATCCAGACGGCACTAGGTTAAAAATAGAAGTATTGCTCCAAATACAAATAGTGCTGCTTGAGTCTTTATAAAACAACTGCCTGAAAAATACATTTAATCCACATTCTCAGGTTCATCATTAGAATAACATACACATATTCAGTAGTGAAGGCCAGAGAGATCCATTAGGCCTCATATAATACAATTTGAAGATTTGCAGGGCATTTTTTTTAAAAAAAGAGGAATATTTTCTTAATGTACTTCCCTTTTGTGCTTTTCATTAAAGAACCTTGGCAGCATGGAGTGTGCTCTGTTTTATCTAAATAAACACCCATTGGGTTAATAAAAAGCAGCTGTAAGAGAAAAGGATAGACTGGGGAAGTGCTTGTTCAGAGTTCCAGAATTTGAAATAAGACCTCCATTAACTGCCCTGGTTAACAATGATAAAGCATTTGGTGGTTACCATTTAATTCTTGAAAAGGTCAAAAATCCCTTCATATTAAGCCTGTTATAAGCTCACATTAAAGTTTAGCAAGAAAGATTAAAAGGCTTGATAAAAGCCTCAAAAGCCATCTGCATGGAATTTAATAAAGATCTTCCTCCATTTCCACAGGTCCAGCAAATAGCGTGTATCATCACATGCCCTTTTATTTGGCAGAGTAAGAAATGGGTTTTGACATTTCTCATTATGGCTCCTGATTTCTAGAACAGCTTAGCCCAACCCAATGCCCTCCAGATGTGTTTGATGGCAACTCTAGTTTTACTATGATGCATAATGGAAGATAAAATGTTCAGAGAATACAGGCTTAGACCGTTCTTATCTTCCAGCACTCAAAAAATCTCCCCACCTCTTACTATCTACTTTAAATGTTGAATGTTGTGTTACCTTTGAAGGGATAGGTCCACTGGTGGGATTCATTTTTTTATTACTACAGGTTCTGTGGGCATGGCTTGGCGGGGGTGGCTTGGCTTGGCGGGCGTGGCTTGGCGGGCATGGTAGGGGAAGGATACTGCAAAATCTCCAATCCCACCCCACTCCAGGGGAAGGATATTGCAAAATCCCCAGTGCAAAAGATAGAACAGCTATCTTCAAAAATACATGGTTGTTAGACATGCTTTCCTTTGTCAAATAAAAATTACGTTTCAATTTTTCCCCCATTTCTTCATAAAAGAATTTAAAACCATGGTTACTCATGGGGATTATAAAACCATGGTTACTCATCAAATCATCTGTTCATCCTATGCCTGAGACACAGTTCCTGAGGTGTTAACTTAAACTAAACCGTGGAATTTAAGGAAACAAAACCACATGGGAGAAGCAATTAATTGGATATGGGACAAGCATTTCAGTAAAACATGGACAATTATGAGGGTAAAGGTTCATTCTCTGAGCTTGTGGGTTGGTTTCCGAACGTTTTGTTACCAGGCTAGGTAACATCTTCAGCAGCGTTTAGGGGATGCCCGTTTTAGTATTCTATTTATAAGGGCTTCAGGTGTGGGTATGTCAAGTGAGGGTCTTGTGACGGGTCTTGTGATGGGTCAATTATTCCTATGCAGGCACTATATTAATTCTTTTTAGGAGAAGTAAGAAACTTATCATTAGAACTACTGTATGTATGCATGTATCAGTGGTGAAATCCTGCTGGTTCTGTCCTGCTTGTGTGAACCGGTAGTGATAGCGGCACATGGTTTGGCGAACTGGTAGCAGCAGCAGTGTGAGGCCCTGCCCACCTGCCCGGACGTCATTACTTCCTGGTTTTAACCAGGAAGTAACCCGTTTTTGACCCTCTGCGCATGCGCAGAAGGTTTTGCACATGCACAGAGGGTCAAAAATCGGAAGTGATGATGGCGCACACACTTCCGAACTGGTAGGAAAGGTAAGTAGATTTCACCCCTGGTACGTATGTATGTATGTACAGTATGTATTTTTATGCCACCCATCTCCCCTATAAAGTGACTCTTCATAACTATGTCATAAAGTATTTTTTCATCTGTGCTCTAAGAAATGTTGGCTTTTTTCGGGGAGGGCAGATAAACTACTACAAAAGCAACTTAGCCATAAGTGTTAATGTTTCTTTCAATATGCTGCCATAATAGACAGAGAAGTGCTTTCTGGAACACATTATATGACAATTTCCATAGATGTTCGTTCCAAATGTCCAATTTTTCAGTCCAATTTTGTAAAATTGAGTTGGAAAGCATTTGGGTAGGATGGAGGGCAGTGTATGTTTTTAGGCTGTGAGGTCACAGTCGGACAGATTCATATAACTCAAATGAATGGAAGTATGCTTTTCTAGTTCTTTTTATGATTTGGAAGTTATTTAAAAGCTACCTTTTTTATTTAAAGCCTATAGTATTCTTTTTTCCCTGTGTTTATGTGTATGCGGGTGTGCACACACATGACTTTAAGTCATTGTTGACTCTTAGCAACTTTCTGCATTAGTCCCTGCAGCTTTCTAGAATTAAAATAATCTTTTTATTTAATGAGTGATGGAAATGTACATTATTAATTCTTGTCTGTTTGCTGCCACATTGCTATAGTAGATTTGGAAAGTTGCCAAAGACACCTTCCTCCAAATATATGGAGTACAGAAGTTATATACAGCTTGTGAGCAATGGATCCCTGCACTGGAGTATTTGAAAGTGTGACAAAAGTATTTTTGAAACTGAAATAGTAATATTCCTTAGCAGATGGTCTAATAAAGAGAAAAAAAATCCCCAGAGGAACAAGCTACAAGATAAACACAACTTTCATAAGAAGGAAAAAAAAGTTTAACAATGATCACCAGGTTCCTATTGCCAAATCCTAGTGTGAATTTGAAAATCATGTGAAACGCTACAGTTAGGTAGTGAATGATTGTGACTGCTTTGTCATCTTCTAAAGCTTTAGCAGCTACAAAGTGTGGAATATTCAGTTTTCCTGTAATGCTGTATACATTGGAAAAAGTATTGCGGATTTTAGGAATAGGTGAACCATGTCCACATATTTTTCTCACTGCTTGGTAGCTGAGGGGATTTTAGCTGTCGAACTGTTACCTCTTATAGAAAATATACCATGTTTTAATCCACACCAGTTTTACATCTCTGGTGGCACAATTGTTAGAAAGAAGTATTGCAGGCAAACTCTGCCGAGAGTCAGGAGTTCGATCCTGACTGGCTTAAGGTTGACTCGGCCTTCGGTAAAATGAAGACCCAGATTTTTTTTTGAATCAAGTTTTATTGATTCCCCCCCCCCCAACATCACCCGTATATTTTATGAACAGAGTATTGGCCATATCATATCTTATACAACTTATCATATCTAAATATATTTTACTTAGTTTCAATTTCTGCCAAAATCTTCTTTTTCCATGTTTTTTGATCATATCTTAATATTTCTATGCTTATTTATATAAACAACAACTTCATTCGCCCTCAAATTCTAATTTTTCTATTTTTACTCATATTTATTCTCCTTTATTTTTTAATAATTCATTCTTTATCCTAGTACATTTACACATGTTTGGGGTTGCCTTTCTTTTTTTATTGTACAGCAATCTTTCTTCTCATTCTCTTCCATCTCCCTCCCTTCTTTTATCTTTCTTACTTTCTTCTTCCCTCCTCTCCTACTCCTTCACTACTTCCCCTTCCTTCTCCCCCTCCTCCTCTCTTTCTCCCTATCTAACCTTCTCTCCTACTCTTATTTTCCCTCCCTTCCTTCCTCCCCTCTTCCCTTTCTTCCATTCCTCTCTCTCTTTTTCCCTCCTTCCATCCTCTTCTCCTTCTTCCACCTCTCTCTATTGCTGTATTCATTTTCCATTTATTATTTTCCACTGTGGTGTCCAGGCAACCCCGATTTTTCCTCCATTTATTAAATATATTTCTCAGAATTCCCTCATAATTATTAACAATGTTTTTCAATTTATTCCTTTTATCTTAAAGCCTTTGTTAAATTAGCCTTCCAACCCTTAGTCTATTTTATCTTTAACAATCTATTTCTTCTATTTTACATCTTACTTATATTTCATTTCATTCTTACTTCATTTACTAACATTTCAATTTTGTCCAATTTTACATTTCAATTTTTCATTGTAATTTCAGTTAATTCCTTTGTTGTTCTCCATCTTTAAGACATACTTCTTTATCATCCACTATTATTTCTCTCTAATCTGTACATCTTCAAACAGCAAAACATATAACCCATTCTGTCTTTCACTTTGCATCTACTTATCTATTTTACATTAAACCACATATTTCTAAAATGAAGACCCAGATTATTGGGGGCAATATGCTGACATCAGAGAATGCTGTAAAGCACTATGGAATGGAATAGAAGTCTAAGTGCTATTGCTCTCTAGCCCAGAAACTGTCAATTACTTCAGCCTTAAATCTAACTATAAATCCTCCCTAAAGAGAATGGTTAAATACTTGTGTGTAATTATAAGAATTACTTTCCTCTTTTTGGGTTTAGAGAAATAATTAAACAGAACAGAAACATTTTTGTAAAGTTTTTGAATATTGCATAAGTACTGCAATAAAAGGCACATGAGAAATTTCATGGAGATTCAAAAGAAAAAATTATCCTTATATATGGGAGTCTGTTTTGATAGGAACAAATGAAATGGAGAAGAGGATTATCCCAACTGTAGTCAAGCCAAGTTCTAAAAGGTCATAAGGCTATATGCACAGAGCCGTGATAATCTGGTATTGAAGGATATTCTGGACTTCCATGTTCATCAGTCTCAGCCAACCAGGGTGAGGGATGGTGTTTTGTTCTTTTACACCATTTTCTGTACAAAAAAAAAAAAAAGTTCTCAAGCACCTGAAAAAGATACATATATAGCATTGGAACTCCTTTGATTATTGGGAACATCATCTTCTATAGCAGGGGTGTCAAACTCAATTTCATTGAGGGCTGCATCAGGGTTGTATTTGACCTTGGGGGCCCAGGGTGGACATAGCCAGTTTGACATCACTCGTGTTGGGGAGGGGTATCTGTGATGGCCCGAGGTAACAAAACGATACAAATTGTGGCCAATTTTTAAATAAATATACCCATGCTAGAATTTTTTTCCCCTCAAAATCAAGATTTGAATTGTCCACATGTGATGGAATGTAGTAAGCTGGCTTCCTGGGTGGGAGGATACATTTCAGAGGAATAAGACATAGCTTAGTTCAGTTATTTTGTGTGAGAGAAAGAGGGTGAAGACAATCTCTCCCTAAGAGTTATCAGAATATATGGTAGATCTAGATTTGGCAAGATTGATGTTAAGGCCCAAAACCAAGAAAGACATGTCATGATTTTTCAAGCTGAGTTCTTTACTGTTGCCCACCTATAGATTGTTGCCAAATTGAAGCATTATACTATCTATTGTCAACTCTGAAGCAACCCTGGCCGAAGCCATCTTGTGCTGCCTCATAGTTGCCTGAGAGTGGGACGGGAGGGGGGAAGTAGATAGCCCAGCTAACAGTCAAAGCAAAAAGCTTTCCTGTGGAAACCAAGGTCATCATAACAGGTGGCTGATGAAGGAGGAGAGGAGCCTGCCAGCTATATTCATTGGACAATGTGACTGGTGACATCTGGGATGGGAGAGTTTTACTCTTTTAATTAGGTGAAAACCACGGGAACCTTTAAAGTTGGTTTTCACCAGCTGTGCCGATATAATGTATCCAATAAATGTGTTCTTTGAGGAATCTACCAGCCTCAGAGTTCTGCTTTCAATGGGTTACTTGGAACCCTGACATCTATATCTACCATATACTCTGAACTGAGAATATGGTAGATATAGATAGTAGATAGTAGAACTATGTGGAAATATCTGGACTGAGTTGTCTGTTATTTTATTGGAATGCAACCCTCCCTCCTGGGAATCCAACTTACTACATTCCATCATATTCCACTTACCTGCTTAATTGTTGGGATACATTCTCTGTGACAGGTGGAATCAAATGGTGGAAATGTAGTTCATTAGGTTTGCAATGGAAATAAAGATTGGGAGCTCCTGAGGTAAGCTCAGCCATATCTAAAATGTAGCATTAATTGGAGAAAAAAGTTCCTCTGAATTCTGCATAATTATGGTAAGCTCTGCCAGTACATGTTGAGTATTTAAAATTACTTCATTGGTACCAAATTCTGAAACAGAATTTACATGATAGATAATTAAGGGAATGTTAAGAAATGACAAGTGATAGTGACTTATACAGTCTATGTTTTTAATTACATTCTCTTGAACAAACGTAAATTCCTCAAAAAGATTTAGCTCTAAAAAGTGATGGTATGCAACTGGAATGGAACAAGCTTGCACCGAAACTGTTAACAATGTGACAAATCACATCTTAATCTCTCATCTATGAAATCCATTCCCACTTCAACAGATAAAGGGTTGAATAATTTTATTCTGAAGGCAAGTGACTTATCTGTGAATAAATCTTTCATCCTCTTTTTATTGGTTTCAATCACAGCTCCTGCCACAGCTGACCCCTGGTATCCATTCTGCACATACTGCAGAATGTTATCTTAAATTGGATATCAGGAGATTATAGAATTATGACTTCAATGATTCAAATTTAAATTGTTTCTTTGAACTGATCTGTTGCAAGGGATAGGAATGGGGGAGGACTTCTAACATCCAACAAACAACAATCTTGTGACAAGCATGAATCACTGAGTTAAGACTGTATTAACACTTTTGTTTCCAGCAATGCTTTGTCCATAAAATGAATTTGATATGCAGGACAGTATGACTTAACACTGCACTGAACAATCACACCTGGGTGACTTGGTAAATAGCAAATATGGTTAAATTATTTTACAAATTATTGGGTAAAGAGCAATAATTAAAAATGATGCCCAACTAACTCCTCCCAACTAACTCCTCCCTCCCTCCCTTCCTCCTCCCTCCCTCCCTCTGTTAATAGAATCAAGTATTAACGTGAAGTGTTAATACACTTTATAATGCCTTGGTAAGACCACACTTGGAATACTGCATCCAGTTTTGGTCACCACAGTGTAAAAAAGATGTTGAGACTCTAGAAAGAGTGCAGAGAAGACCAACAATGATGATTAGGAAACTAGAAGCTAAAACATATTTAAACAATGGGTGCTGGAATTGGGTATGTCTAGTTTAATGAAAAGGACTAGGAGAGACATGATAGCAGTCTTCCAATATCTCAGGGGCTGCCACAAAGAAGAGGGAGTCAAGCTATTCTCCAAAGCACCTGAGGGTAGGACAAGAAGCAATGGTGGAAACTAATCAAGCAGAGAAGCAACCAAGAAGTAAGAATAAATTTCCTGACAGTGAGAACAATTAATCAGTGGAACAACTTGCCTCCAGAAATTGTAAATGCTCCAACACTGGAAGTTTTTAAGAAGAGATTGGACAACCATTTGTCTGAAATGGTACAGGGTTTCCTGAACAGTGGGGCAACAGGTTTCCTGAGAAGGGGGTTTGGACTAGAAGATCTCCAAGGTCCCTTCCAAATCTGTTATTCTGTTATTCTTGGAAATATGTCTTTGTAGCTTTTTTTCCCTTTCTAAAATTGTTGAATTTCATAAAGTAATACAAAAGAGGCAAGGACTTTGCACAACATTAGCATTCTTCTGCATTCCTTTTCTATACACTGACTAGGTTCAGAGGCTTTATAGCTTTTCCCCCTCAATGCATTCAATGTATTCATTTTTTTCAGTTCTATTCTAAACTGAATCATTCTCTTCAGTGACACAGAATTGATCAAAAAGTGTATGAATGGGAAAAGCCTGATTATTCAGAATCCCATTTTCCCTAGTTATTCTAGACTAGTTGAATGGGGCGCAAATGAGCAGCAAGTACCACAAAATTACAAGTTAACAACCATTATCAATTCTTTGGCTTGGCCATGCATTTCTCAAATGTTTAACTAACTCTTCCTGTCACATCCTGGAATGCAGTTCCTGAGGATGGTAGGGAAAGTCTCTATAGATGTATATTTGAGCTGCACTGGCCTGGAAATACAGCTGCCTTGTACTGCCTCAAGTTTTCCTGAACTTCCAACTGCTATTTCTGCTTTCGGTGTGAATGCATATGCCTATTTCATTAAATGTTTGCTCTGCTTAAATGAACACACTGAGCAAGGAGATTGTGAAAGGCAGCTTGGTGGTGACGGAAAGCACAGAGAGAGAGAGAGAGAGAGAGAGAGAGAGAGAGAGAGAAGGAGGAGGAGGAGAAAAGCACAAAGAGGCAGCCATGTAGATAGAAAGAGGTGGGGGGGAGAGAGAACAGACACTAGGGACAGAAGGATCCAAAAAGAAAGATGGGGAAAAAAAATATTATGGTTGGTTGCAGATCAGCCAGATGCTTAGCCTGGATTTTGCATTTTTATCCACCCATGAAGTCCTTCTCAAGGACTAAGCATAGGCAGATGTTGATTGTGTTAAAGTATTGCTGTAGGTTTAAAGCTGTGTCAGTTTCAATTTGTAAAGCTGCCTGTCCTATTTAAGAGACTCTGGGAGAGAGACTAAGAGACTCACAACAAGTAAAAACAATAATTAAATAAACACAATTGAAGAAATTCATATACAAATAGGAAAACCATCAATCCTTGAAAACAATCATTTTAAAATCATCAATAGGGAAGGTGAAAAAAGCTGTCTCCCTAGATCCCACCAGATCAATGGTGGGTTGTCCCCAGTTTGGACCGGTTCACAAGAACTGGTAGTAAAACTGGCAGGAGGCCCCGCCCACTGCCCCGGATGTCGTCATTGGCAATCTGCGCACGTGCAGAAGCAAGGTGCACGTGCGAGCGAAGCAAGAGTGAGTGATCCCGTTGTGAACCGGTAGTAAAGGTAAGTAGAACCCACCCCTGCACCAGATGACACTCTTTGATAGATGATACCCAGGCCATAGTGCTACTGTTGGTCCAGATGAGATGGCTGAATGTAACTGTAGAAAGGAATGTGCCATATAGTGCTTTACAGTCATTATTAGTACTTGAATTAACATATTGAAACATATGGCAACCAAAGCAGCTTATGGAAGAGAGGTGTATTGTCCGCTGATTCAGGACTGTGAATAACTCTTTGTGCCATCACATTCTGTACCAGCTGAAGCTTCTAGGTGCTCTTCAAGGGCATCCCCATAGAAAGGATATTATAGCAATCCATTTAATCCTCAGGCCATGGACATCTGTAGGCGCAACCTCCTGGTCCAGGAATGGGCACAATGCTGTATAACATAAAGTTGCACAAAGGCCATCCTATTCACATCTGTCATCTATTCTTTAAGAGCAGGCATGAGTCCAGGAGAATCCCCAGACTACACTTGGTCTGCTTGGGGTGGGGCAATGCAACCCTATTCAGATCAAAGATGATATGTCCCTAGAACCATCATGCACCAAAAACCTAAAGTCACTTAGTCTTGTTTAAGCTGAAGCTTCTTATTCCCCATCCAGACCCTTACCCTCCAAATGCATAGATGTGACCTTAGCAGCATTGCTTCATTCACCAGGGATAGATATATAAAGCTGGGTATCACCAGCTCTCTCCAAGGAGAAAAAGAGGCCATTGTGTATCTATAGCCTTAAGAATGAAGGTTGCAGAACAATATAGCAATAGCAATATACAGTAGCAATATAGCAATAGCTTATAGACTTATAAAGCGATTCACAGTGCTTTACAGCCCTGTCTAAGCAGTTTACAGGGTCAGCATATTGCCCCCCAAAATCTGGGTCCTCATTTTACTGATCTGGAAAGGATGGAAGGCTGAGTCAGCCTTGAGCCTGGTGAGATTCGAACTGCAAACTGCTGGCAGCCGGTGATCAGCAGAAGTAGCCTGCATTCTCAGAAGTAGTACTGCATTCTAACCACTGTGCCACCACAGCTCTCAATATAATGACTCTTTTCAAATACCTTAAGCAACATCGTATAGAAGATCATGATGTCATGTTTGTTTGTTTTTTAATCTACAGTACAATGGTTTTAAAGGAAAACAGATTCTGAATGTTTAGAAAAAAACTTGGCAGGGTAACTAATTATTTAAAGAGGTGGTATTGAAGCAAAGGTTGGATACATATTAAGATTAAGCAGAGGTGGGTTTCAGCAGGTTCTAACCAGTTCTGGAGAACTGGTAGCAGAAATTTTGAGTAGTTTGGAGAACCGGTAAATATCACCTCTGACTGGTCCCGCCCCCATCTATTCTCTGCCTCCCAAATCCCAGCTGATTGAGAGGAAATGGGGATTTTGCAGTAACCTTCCCCTGGATTGGGGAGGGAATGGAGATTTTACAGTATTCTTCCCTTGGAGTGGGGTGGGAATGGAGATTTTACAGTATCCTTCCCCTGCCACGCCCACCAAGCCATGCCCACCAAGCCATGTCATGCCCACCAAGCCACACCCACAGAACCAGTAGTAAAAAAATTGAAACCCACCACTGAGATTAGGGTGTGCAGTAGGAAGTCATACAAAGTCTTTAAATAAATAAAAGTAAATAAAATAAAGTCTTTAAATAAAAATAAGTAAAACAAACAAAAAAACAAACCATTGCTTCTGGATGCCTTAATTTGGATACCCCCAAATTAAATTTAAAATTAGCGAAGGTGAGCAAGCTGGATTCAGTAATCTGAAACAGGGGTTCCCAAACCCCAGTCTGCAGACCAGTACCAGCCAAACCTCCTTGCCACCATAACCACCGCTCACCTTTGCCACTGCCGGTCCACAGAGCTGGAAAGTTTAGAGACATCTGATCTAAAAGATCCTTTCTAATACAGTGAACTAGATTAAGGAAATAAACTATACTCTGAGTTGCTAGACAATGCCAAGCAGAAGACAAAAAAACAAATCTGTTCCCACATACCGTATTTTTCGGAGTATAAGAAGCGAATTTTAGCAACAGGTTCCTTGGTTGTGAGCTCTGTGCCTTGCTTTTTTTTCTGCTTCTGAAACTTCTGAAACTCTGTTTCAGAAAAAACTTTTTTTTCTGCCTCTGAAAGCCTTCGAAACAGCTTCAGAAAAAAAGTCTCTGAAGCTCTGTTTGGCGGGTTTTTTTCATTTCATATTTTTGGAACAGATGTCATGTATGTTCTAAGAAGTTGGACTATCCACTGTACAACATGGTCCAGACAGAATGTTGTCCTGTCCTCAGAGGATTACGCTTAATTTACAGTTATAAAGTTAAGAATGTTGACGGAACTTGAAAAGTCTATTGTTTCATGACTTGTGATATAATGATTGAAGTCCACTATTCAACGTCTTGTTGTTCCATTCTCAGAATCCCATATATCCTTGATTTAAAGGATGTCAGATGATAACAAAGCTCCAGCTCTGTTATTTGATTGGCAATGTTTATTTCATGTTGCCAGTCAACCTTTAAATGCTAACGCCATTAAGTAATAATGGATATGCAATAATTCATGTAGCCTGCTGAGAAATGCACTTATTGCTAACAAAATACAAAAACATGTGCTTAAGGAAGGGGGGGGGGGAGAGGAAAAAATGGCTATTCAAGAACTGCATTCAGTTTAATTCACTCCTACACTTTATGATCAACTTGCTTGTCTCTCTTTCCACCAAAATACTTAAAACTGAAAAACACTGACATGGTTATTGAAAAGAAAAGTAAGGAAAAGGGGGCCTAATAGACTACTCACCTCTATTTTGTTTTTTTAGATTAGGGGCTCTGGCATTTATTGAATATGTTTCATTTCACAATCTCTTTGATAGGGGTAAAGTATTGACAAAATGTATGCTTTTTTGCTCACGCTAAAAATTCTGACAGTAAGTGCCTGGGCCTTTCAGATTCTTTAACTTGAAGTAGTAGATGCTTATTTGTAGATTCCAGGCAACCTGTTTTTTTCAGGTGGAATAGCAATTTTTGTCCCTAAATATAAAAGTCCTCATTTTTTAGTGGGATACTTCCAATTTTACAGTTGTTAAACTTTTTCCCAAGTGTGATTTGCCATTGCTGAATTTGTCCATGCGGTTTACAGCTAGAATTGTATGTAGAACTGGACAAAGAAGAGAGAGATGCACATTTTTTTCTTTTTACAACCTTGTAATCCCTTTTAAAGGGGCGGAGTTGGAGTGACTGAGTGTAGCTGAGCATTTACTGGCCAGATGCCCTTCCTGATGCCTATCTGGAGTTCACAGCAGATATTTTCTCTTTGCGCACTGATAGAAAAACATCTGTTGCTCCCTCAGATTGAACTCCCAACCTTCCGAGTAAGAGGCAATAATCTTCACCTCTAGGCCATCCCACAACTCAAGAGAAAGATACACATAAATTTGCATTATATTTTATTTATTGTTTTTCCTTTATTATTTTTATAAATAACTCAAGGTGGCAAAGATGCCTAATAGTCCTTCCTCCTCTAAACACAAAACTGGAAACAATCCCTAAAGGATGGAGCTGAAGAGAATAGTGAGATGGAAACTTCAGGGAGGTGTTAAGAGGCTGAACTCCTAGTGAAAACTTAACAAAGGTCACATGGAGTAGAGCTAAATTGGTTTATGTACCAGTTAGGAAAAATTAGACCTGCTTTTGTCTGCTAGTTTGGCTTGAACTAACCAGAAGAAAGGGGAAAGGAAAACTGTAAACTTCAGCTGTAAATTAGAGAAGAAAGGGAACAGAGACAAGAAAATGGAGGAGGGTGCTTAGTTTTAGCAGGAATCCTTGTTCCTCTTTTGCTCCAGGAAATACTGCTAAATTCCTTCATGGAAATATTTGGCAGATTAAGGAAATTAAACTATGCTCTTTCTTTGACAGACCATCTGGACTTTGGAAATCATCCAGAAGGTATCAGGCACAAAAAAAAAAAAAATCTATTTGTTATGATTTTTTTTTCAACTCAAGGGAGCAGGAGGAATAATAAGATAATACTTGATCAGTATTGTTGACCGAAGAATCACTGCAATGACTTGAATTATCTTGAGATCAGATGGGAAGGCTATAAATCTGATAGATAGATAGATAGATAGATAGATAGATAGATAGATAGATAGATAGATATGGATAGACAGACGGACGGATGGACGGACAGATGGATAGATGATGGACGGATGATGGATGGACAGACATGGTGATAGTGAGTCTCCTTGAAATATTCCTCTCTTGATATTAACCTCCCCCAATCTATGGCATTGACCAGTAACTAGGTCTTCTATTGTGATCTCTGCACAAAGCTTTTGATGTTTCTACTGACTCCGGTTATTTCTAAGCACTTGCTTATCCAGTCAGGTGGCAAGGAATCAAATGCCTTCTTGTATCCTGCTATATTTAAGTTGGTCTTCCTCCTCTTGCAGTTTTCCAAAACCATTTTGTCAGTTAGGAGCTAATCTTTTGTTCCTTTGCTGTTTGGGCAGTTTTATTTCTGCTCAAGTGGAAAGAGTTTGTTTTCAACTAGATGTTGTTAGACTGTCTTGGCTACCGCCACAGTTAGCAATTTGACAGCTGTTGATAAGCAGGTATAGTAATTGGCCAGTATAGTAATTGGCCAGTATGGTACAGTAATTGCCTGATACTGTTCTGTTTGTTCAATTTTTCATTACCAGCTAGGTTTTGCAGGAAGTTAACCAATCTTCAATTTCACTTCCATGCAGTATGTTGTTAAACTGCCCTCCAGTGAGTGGTTGTAGATCAGTCAGATGTTTCAGCCAAAAACCATGTGCTTCATCTTTACCTGGTGTCAACCAATACTTGCTCTCCTGTGCCCTTTTCTCCAATTTGATTTTGATTTTCTCCAATCAATTCAGTGCTACTGCAAGTTTTTTCATTTCAGATTCTTTTTTTAATTCGTATCCATCTCCTTTATCCAAGCTGCATTCTTGTTGCATTTTGGGGGGAGTTGTCCCATAGCTGCATTCAGAACTGCACTACTTTTTCTTTATCAAGCATTGACCGGTCAAATGCAGTCTGCCTTGGTAGGTTGGTAGAAGCATTTCTGATTTGACTGAAATTGGAGATTCCGCCCCTAGCATGCAATTCAAGCTTTGCATCTGTTGATCTTCTTGGATAGAGCTGTTGGTTGTTTTATTAGTTTCCAGTGCTTCCTTATTTTTAGATGATCATTTCTTCAGTCTTTAGCCTTCTTGTTTTTCAGTATTTTTTAAAACCTGTTCTAGCTTGTTTGCATCTAATTTTAGCAAGGTGTCTTATTTTCAAATCTGATCTTTGATTGTGATGGTGCAGTGTTTGCTTTTTTCTTCCCTTGTATTTTTTATTTTTGATTTTGCATCCAGATATTCAGTTGTAACTGCAGTCAAACTGTACCTTAGTTGGTTAGTTTCTTGAGTACATGAGCTGGTGTTTATATTTGCTATCACAGTACTTGGCATATTTTAGTATTTGTGCTAATTATTATGAATAGAATAGAATAACAGAGTTGGAAGGGACCTTGGAGGTCTTCTAGTCCAACCCCCTGCCCAGGCAGGAAACCCTACACCACTTCAGACAAATGGTTATCCAACATCTTCTTAAAAATTTCCAGTGTTGGAGCATTCACAACTTCTGGAGGCAAGTTGTTCCACTTATTAATTGTTCTAACTGTCAGGAAATTTCTCCTTAGTTCTACGTTGCTTCTCTCCTTGATTAGTTTCCACCCATTGCTTCTTGTTCTACCCTCAGGTGCTTTGGAGAATAGTCTGACTCCCTCTTCTTTGTGGCAACCCCCTGAGATATTGGAACACTGCTATCATGTCTCCCCTAGTCCTTCTCTTCATTAAACTAGACATACCCAGTTCCTGCAACCGTTTTTCATATGTTTTAGCCTCCAGTCATCTTTGATTACCTTTGTTGCTCTTCTCTGCACACTTTCTAGAGTCTCAACATCTTTTTGACATCGTGGTGACCAAAACTGAATGCAATATTCCAAATCAAGATAATTATAATGTCTTATCAAGACATTATAAAGTGGTATTAACACTTCACGTGATCTTGATTCTATCCTGCTGTTTAAGCAATCCAGAATTATTTCTGCTTATTCTGCTTATTGTCTTACTGAAGAGTAAGAAAAGAGCCTTGATAGTACAGTGGTTTGGTGCACCCTGTCATTAACACAGCTGCCTGCAATTTCTGCTGGTTCGAATCTCTCCAAGGCTCAAGGTTGACTCAGCCTTCCATCCTTTCTAAGGTAGGTGAAATGAGGACCCAGTTTGTGGGGGCAATAAGCTGACTTTGTATAAAATATACAAAAGAATGAAGGCTATTGCTTAACGCATTGTAAGCCGCCCTGAGTCTCCGGAGAAGGGCGGCATATAAATCAAATTAAAAAAAAAACAAAAACAAAAAAACAACTGTGTTGGCTTTTTTGGCAGCTGCTGCACACTGCTGGCTCATATCTAAATGGTTGTCCACTAGGACTCCAAGATCCCTTTCACAGTTACTACTATTGAGCAAGGTACCTGTGCATTTTGTTTTTCTTCCCTAAATGTAGAACCTTACTTTTTTCACTTTTGAATTTCATTTTGTTAGATAGCACCCAATGTTCAAGTCTGTCAAGATCCTTCTGTATCTTGAGCCTATCTTCTGGAGTGTTGGCTATTCCTGCCAGTTTGGTGTCATCTACAAATTTGATGAGTTCCCCATCTATCCCCTCGTCCAAGTCATTGATAAAAATGTTGAAGAGTACTGGGCCTAAAACAGAGCCTTGGGGTACTGCACTGCATACTTCCCTCCATGTAGATGAAGTTCCATTGAGAACTACACGTTGAGTGCGGTTGGTCAGCCAGTTATGAATCCATCTGGTGGTGATGCTGTCTAACCCACATTTTTCTACTTTATCTAGTAGTAGGTTATGGTCTATTTTATCAAATGCTTTACTGAAGTCCAAGTAAATCATATCGACAGTATTCCTCTGGTCCACTAATTTTGTCACTTTCTCAAAGAATGCAATAATATTAGTCTGGCATGATCTGTTTTTGACAAAGCCATGTTGGCTTTTGGTTATTACTTTGTTTGCTTCTAGGTGTTCTGTGATTCATTGCTTGATTATATTTTCCAGAATCTTTCCTGGTATTGAGGTCAGGCTGATAGGTCAGTAGTTTCTGTTCCCCCCCCCCCCTTTTTTTGAAGATTGGAACTACATCAGCTCTTTTCCAGACCTCTGGCAGTTCCCCTATGTTTTTATCCCTCCTCTTTCAAGACAACATAAGCAATATATATCTCATACTCCTAATGTTTTCCTCAACAACAATCCTTTGAGATGGAATGGGATTAGAGTTACTAACCCAAAATCACCCAGGTGACTTTCATGGCTAAGTGAAGTCTGGAATTCATAGTCCCTTAGTTTCTAGGATAGCATCTTTAGCACTATTCCAGACTGACTCTCAATATCAATATCTATAATGGATCAGCTTTCCCAGTTCCTTTGTCAAGCTAGAAAAGAGCTCTCTTTTCAACATCGTTATCTTTGTAACAAAATAGGTGGGATCTTCCTAACAAGCCATGTGGTGTAAAAACCTATATAAATGGTAAACTCCACACAATAATGCATATACAGGCTTTTCCATAATATAAATGGATGTGTGAAATGCCTGCAAACAGTTAAACAAAGCCCTATCTGAGCCATTTGTCTATTCTTATCTGAATGCTATGCGGAAATGTGGATTATAAATGGAGTGAATGAATAAAAGAATCATTCATAGTAAGTATTATGTATTGAATATATATAGTTGTGTTAAGCCCTGCTAAAGTGAAACTAACCCTTAGCTGACCCTAACTGTTAACTCCAACTGGAGGGAAATTTAGAACATTCATATTTGGGTGGGCTTTTGTCAAGGATTATTTATTTTATTTTTTATTTTTCATATTTGTATACCGCCCTACTCCCGAAGGACTCAGGGCGGTGAACAGCCATAATAAATACAAATACATATAGAAGTTGAAAACTATTAAGAAACATATTAAGTAATTTAGGATCAAAGATTAAGAACATCCAAATTTATCTAAAGAGGTTTAAAACCCAATTTAAAAGCCAGTTTAAAAGCCAAATTAAAAAGGGAGAGTTAGGCCAGACAGCTTGTTGGAATAGAAATGTTTTCAGGGCACGGCGGAATATGCGTAAGTCTTGGATGTTTCGTAACTCCGGGGGAAGCCCGTTCCAGATGGTAGGTGCCCCCACAGAAAAGGCTCTCCCCCTGGGGTCCGTCAGTCGACATTGTTTGGCCGACGGCACCCTGAGGAGTCCCTCTCTATGGGAGCGAACTGGTCGGTGAGAGGCTATTGGTGGCAGGAGGCGGTCTCGTAAGTACCCTGGTCCTAAGCCATGGAGTGCTCTAAAGATAGTAACCAAAACCTTGAAGCGCACCCGGAAGACCACTGGGAGCCAGTGCAGCTCGCACAGGAGGGGGGTTACATGAGAGCGCCACATTGCTCCCATTACCACCCGCGCGGCCGCATTCTGGACCAGTTGGAGCCTTCGGGTGCTTCTCAAGGGGAGCCCCATGTAGAGAGCATTACAATAATCCAGGCGTGAGGTGACAAGGGCGTGAGTGACCGTGCGTAACGAGTCCCGATCCAGAAAGGGATGCAACTGGCGAATCAGGCGAACCTGATAAAAAGTCCTCCTGGCTACGGCCGTCATATGCTCTTCAAAAGACAGCCGTGAGTCCAGGAGGATGCCCAAGTTGCGAACCCCATCTGTGGGGGCCAACGACTCGCCCCCAATAGTCAGAGATGGTGCCAACTGACTATATCGGGACGACGGAAACCACAGCCACTCGGTCTTGGATGGGTTGAGTCTGAGTTTGTTCCTCCCCATCCAGATCCGTACGGCCTCCAGGCACCGGGACATCACCTCGAGGGCATCATTGGGGTGGTCTGTGGTGGAGATGTACAGCTGGGTGTCATCAGCGTACTGATGGTACTTCACCCCAAAACCACGGATGATCTCACCCAGCGGCTTCACATAAATGTTGAATAGAAGGGGCGAGAGGACCGATCCTTGTGGCACCCCACATATAAGGGGCCTCGGGGTCGACCTCTGCCCCCCTGTCAACACAGACTGCGACCGGTTAGAGAGAAAGGAGGAGAACCACTGTAGAACAGTGCCCCCCACCCCCAACCCTTCCAACCGGTGCAGCATGATATCATGATCGATGGTATCAAAAGCCGCTGAGAGGTCTAGTAGGGCCAGGACAGAGGAGCAACCCCTGTCCCGAGCCCTCCAGAGATCATCAACCAATGCGACCAATTCTGTCTCTGTGCTGTACCCAGGCCTGAATCCCGACTGGAACGGATCTAGATAATTCGATTCATCCAGGTACTGAGGCAGTTGTCGTGCAACCACACTCTCAACAACCTTTGCAACAAAGCGAAGGTTGGAGACAGGACGATAATTTGCTAATACAGCTGGATCCAGGGAGGGCTTCTTGAGGAGGGGCCTCACCACCGCCTCTTTCAAGATGGTGGGAAAGACACCCCCACTCAAAGAAGCATTTATAATCTCCTGGAGCCAGGCTCGCGTCACCTCCCGGGAGGCCAGTACCAACTAGGATGGACATGGGTCCAATAAACATGTGGTCGCATTTAGTCTGTTCAGTATCCTGTCCACGCTTTCGGGAGTCACAGGATCAAACTCTTCCCAAATAATATTCTCAGGACCTGCCCCTGTCATCTCCTCTGGATCAATCCAGTCAGAGTCTAGCTGTTCACGAATCTGAGCAATTTTGTCATACAGATATTGTACAAAATCCTCAGCTCTACCCTCCAAGGGGTCTTCCCACGTCTCTTGATGGAGCAGAGAGCGGGTCACCCTAAACAGGGCGGCTGGGCGATTATCTGATGACGCAATAAGAGTAGAAAAGTAGTTACTCTTCTCTACTCTTATCGCCACTAGGTAATTCTTAATATGAGATCTTACCAGTGTTCGGTCGGATTCAGAACGACTAGCCCTCCAACTGCTCCAACTGCTTATGATTGGTTAAGACCCTGTGGGCCTAGTATATAAATTACAAGCAATTGCCTGCAGTTCCTCGGTTCCAGTTTTGAGTCAATAAATGCTGTTGTAGCTATGCTAGTCTGCTTCTTGCTTACTGAAGGCCACTACACAATAGTAAGGGCTTTTTTATCCAGCTAGTAAGAGCGTAGGAGCTAGTACTAAAGTTATGAAACTAGACAGACCAAGGTTCAAATCCACCTTCAGCCAGAGAATCTCACTTTGGGCCACTCAGTTTCTCTTACCCCAAATTTCTCAGGATTGTTACAGGAAAAAGTGGGAAGAGGGAGTGTTATGCTTGTTGCCTTGTGTTCCTGTATGAAAACTGGGATCTAAATCTAACAAGCACCACTCTAGTCTAAGGAGATTCTCAGTTATCCAGGTTATGATTGTCCCAAAGGTGCTTTTGCAAAAGGTGACTGAACTTTGTTTTTCCTTGAAGATATTTTTCCTTTCATCCAAGAAGCTTCTTCAGTTCTGACTGAATGGTCAACTCATTCAGTCAGAACTGAAGAAACCTCTTGGATGAGAGGAGAAACATCTTCAAAGAAAAACAAAGTCCAGTCGCCTTTTGAAAAAGCACCTTTGGGAAGCACCACTCTTGCTTGTATTACTAATTCAGGTAGTCCTCAACTTACAACAGTTCATTTAGTGACTGTTCAAAGTTACATCAGCACTGAAAAAAGTGACTTAAGACCAGTGGTGGGTTGCCCCCAGTTCGGACCGGTTCTATAGAACCGGTAGTAAAACCGGCGGGAGGCTCTGCCCACCGACCCCAACATCATCAGGATGCTTCTGCACATGCGCAGAAGAGCGAGCGAGCGAGCGAGCGAAGCGAACAGTCCCACTGAGAACTGGTAGTAAAGGTAAATAGAACCCACCCCTGCTTAAGGCTGTTTTTCACACTTACGACTGTTACAGCATCCCCATGGTCATGTGATCAAAATTCAGACACTTGGCAACTGACTCATATTTATGAGTGCCCCAGGGTCATTTGATCCCTTTTGCAACCTTCTTAGAAGCAACGTCAATGGAGATTCACTTAACAACCATGTGATTAACAACTTAACAACTGCAGTAATTCATTTAATGCCCATGGCAAGAAGGGTTGTAAAATAGGGTAAAATTCTCTTAACAAATGTTTCACTTAGCAACAGAAAGTTTGAGCTCAATTGTGGTTAAAAGTCAAGTAACCACATTGCAAGTAATTATATGTTTAGAACTGAACACAAGCTAATACAGAATGTTGTTTTTTCCAAGCTAAGCAGTGAACAAAAAATCATATCATGCACAATTGATTGCTTTATTGATAGAAGAGAAACTTCAGTCCTATTGGCATTTGAACTATTACCCTATGAATCAGTTATCAGTTGAAATTAATGTATTACCGATAAGTAAAAATAAGATTATTTAAAAAGGGAAAAATGAAACATTTCCAATGTAATCTTGCTTAAATAAACCAAGCTTGCCTGATCTCTCAATTAAAAATAAATCAGGTACGCACCAAATGGGTTTTAGGAGAATGAAATTCCATCGACTTCCTAATTGAAAATCACCAAATATAAATCCTAGCATGTCTTCATTATGTTTCAGACTTGTGCCAGTAGAAATCGTCATTATCAGGTTTATGTAATCATTCAACTTGTGCGTGACACAAGTTGTTTGCCGACATCTCTGAAAATAGACTGGTCTGAAAATGGGAAGCATTTTTTATTTTATTTTTTTTTGCAATTTTTTTTAAAAAAACACACACAAATAGATCTTTTCGGAACAGAGCATTGATCCAGTCATAAATTTGCTCAACTTTTTTTTCATCTTTAACAGAATTTTATATATTCTATTTTTGCCATAACACTTATCACATATCTCAACTATTACCGTCTTATAGAAAGCTAACTCATTTTAACTTGATCAAAGCAATTATCCTTCTATTAATCTACCTTAAATCTTAATTCAATTAATACCTCTTGATACATTTCACAATTCTTACCCTAAATGCTCACTATTGACAATACAGTTCAAACGTGTTTATATTTCTAAACTTATTTCCACTTCTAGAACTTCCTTACATTTAATTATTACTTCATCAAATTTAAATCTTATCTCTAATCTTGAAAATATACCAATTTAACATTTAAACAAAGTTCTTAGAATCCCACATGAAACATAAATAAATAAAATAAATAAATAAAAATGGTGGGAGGTAGCTCTGATAAAAATGGTTTTTAACTAACTATAGTCACCCTAGGAATGAATCTATGAGATTGTCTACAATATGCCCTTAATGTATCGAATGATCTGCTTTCCAAAGAAAGGGGGAGCCCCCAGGTTTACCAGTCCTCATAACTGAAATGGGCTATCCAGGTAATCGGAGAGATCAGCTGAAAAATGGAAGTCAAATCATAATATAAGTGGGCAGGTATATTTACTGTCTGACTTGAGTATCGACCTGAGTCTTTATAGCAGAGGTCTTCAAACTTGGCAGCTTCAAGACTTGTGGACTTCAATTCCCAAAATTCTCCAGCCAGCTATGCTGGTTGGAAAATTCTGGAAGTTGAAGTCCACAAGTCAAACCTGCCAAGTTTGGGGACCCCTGCTTTATAGGAACCATTGTTTGGAGAGACCTATATGTTTATTAAAGGGACATGGTGGCTCAGTGGCTAAGATGCTGAGTTTGTCGAACGAAAGGTCAGTAGTTCAGCGGTTCAAATCCCTAGTACCGCGTAATGGAGTGAGCTCCCGTTACTTGTCCTAGCTTCTGCCAACCTAGCAGTTCAAAAGCATGTAAAAAAAAATGCAAGTAGAAAAATAGGGACCACCTTTGATGGGAAGGTAACAGCGTTCTCTGCGCCTTTGGCATTTAGTTATGCCGGCCACATGACCACGGAGGTGTCTTCGGACAGCACTGGCTCTTTGGCTTTGAAATGGAGATGAGCACCACCCCCTAGAGTTGGGAACGACTAGCACATATGTGCGAGGGGAACCTTTACCTTTATCTTTACTATACGTTTATTGATCTAAAGGACTGGTTTGGACAAAACTCAACAGCACTTTTGTGTGCGGATGTTGATAAAAATAGGATCGCCAATATGATCACCAAAGTGTTGTGGCTCCGTCCTCCGAGCCTATCTTATCAGAGGAAGAAGGCTCCGAACATGAAGGAGAGGAGACGGCCAGGCCTCCCTCTCCAGGACCCTCCTCTCTGGCAATGCCTCAGGTGTCTCCCGAAGGAGAAGAGATTGGCCAGGAGCCAGGTGTTTCCGAGCCGTCGGATAGTGACGAAGAAACATTGTGGTTGGACCCACGCCAGCGTTGTAGAGACAAGCGGGCGCAGCAGAAAAGGAGGCATGCCAGAGATTAAGCTGAGTCACTGGACCATACCCCACAGGCTATAAAAGGGAGTGTGGTGGCCATTCGGACTCTGTGACGGACAAAGCTAATCTCTGGCGAGGCACTTTGCACCTTCGGACATAACACCTATTTGCTGTGGATTAATTACAAACTGGACTATTCAAACTGTGTATATTTTTGTCTGTGTTATCGGAGTAAAAGTTCTTGGCAGGCAGCCACGGAGTTGCTGCCAAGTTCTTTATCACTGACATTGAGTGTTTGAAGAGTTTATTTAATCCTCGGCTGGCTGGTTGGGTGTGTGCGTGGTACGGGGACAGAACACAAAGTCCGATGATGGATATGGCACAAGAAGAAGATACGTTTATTGGCAGGTCACTATTCATTTTCCTTTCTGTGGAGATGAGACTAATGAAAAAACTCATTTCTTTTTCCATTCTTCAGATTTCATATAGCAGCTCTTAGGAAAACAATAGGAACAAATTCTGCAATTTAAAACCTTGTTCTTGTAAAACCTTGTGATGTAGCTGCTTCAGTGCACTGAAGCAGCTACACCACTCTTGACAAGAAGATAGATGGAGACAGAAGACTTTCCCAAACAACTCAGCATTTTTCAGAGACAGGCAATCATCAGACAGAAAATTAAAGGAAATTTTGCATAAATACGTATTTCCAGCATTTGTGTTCATATTACTCATATGTACTCATATTACTTTGAAAGAATCTAAAAGGGTTTAAGGTTAACTGTATAGCAGCTGCGTATAAGCAAGAGAAGGGGATTAAAATCAGATGTTTGCCAATATCTAGTGAATAATTTAATTTCTAAACCTTTCTCTTATGCATATTATTTCAGGAAGAACTAAAGAAAATTATATTATTGTAAAAGGGAAATGTAATTTACAGAACTCCCTGACTAAAAACATATTTTCTTCTTTGATATTTGGCAAGTTTTTCTATAATATTATTTTTTCATTTATCTATAAAAGAAATGCAGTTAACACCTGTTATCAAGTTGATTTTTTTTCTCTTACCACACCTTTAAATTATGATCTGTTCTGGAGATAAGCATGATAGCCAAGCACATGTCATGTCTTCTCTATAGCAGCCAGTTTTCCATACTTCAACTAAATCACAAGAGAAGACATCCTGACAAATGACCATCCCAATCACTTTACAAAAGTGTCAAATCTGAAGTGAACTTGGCTGAAGTCATCTTGTGCTGCCTCATAAGTGCCACGAAGCCTGAGAGGGGGAAGGGAGGGGGAAGTAGATAGACTGGCTAACAGTCAAAACAAAAAGTTTTCCTGTAGGAACCAAGGTCATCATAACAAGCAGCTGTTGGAGGAGGAGAGTAGCCTGCCAGCTATATTTATTGGACAATGTGACCGGATATGCCTGGGAGGGGGGATTTTTACTCTTTTAATTAAACCACCGGAACCAGGCATATGAGCCGAGGTGGCGCAGTGGTTAGAGTGCAGTACTGCAGCTACTTCAGCTGACTGCTAGTTCAGCAGATCAGTGGATCAAATCTCACCAACTCAAGGTTGACTCAGCCTTCCATCCTTCCGAAGTGGGTAAAATGAGGACCCAGATTGTTGGGGGCAATATGCTATTTAGTATACTGTCTTTGGTGTAAGCCGCCCAGAGTCCTCGGAGAGTGGGCGGCATAGAAATATGACTAATAAATAAATAAATAAATAAACTTTTAGAGTTGGTTTTCACTGGCTGTGCCAATATGATGTATCCAATAAACATATTCTTTGAGCAATCTACCTGCCTCAGAGTTCTGCTTTTAATGGGTGTCTTACTCGGAACCCTGACATTAAGCTCAAAAACAGTATCGACAGAAAAACTGAATGCCACTATGAATCAATATGAGGTATCTCCTACATTGGGAAAATCATTTGGGAACATTGGAATATCAACTTTAACACCACATTGGTTAATATGGTCATCTGCAGCATTCTTCAACCAAGGACTTTAAGACAGAATAGCATACAGAAAGAGAACAGTGGAGAAGTGAGATACAAATCCTTACCCAGTTGATGCAGTCTGGCTTGATTATTAGAATTGCAACTATGGCACTACAAAAGGCAAAAGGAATAGAGATGGTCTAAAAACAAAGAAACATTTCATGACATTTAAGATGTGATATATTTGGGAGTGACTCAAAAGCACACAGAGTAAGAAGCTGTTGGCCACACTATCATTTGTAAACTTGTAAAAGATTAACGATAAAGACATATTTGCTTTGGTTGAGACAAACAATTAGAGCATTCTGTTACTCCAGTGTAAGGAGATATTTGACTTTATTTTGACTGAGACACAAACTACAGATTTCTTACTTGTAAATTTTAAATATCGCTGTATTTTCTCAATTGATATATTTAGTTGTGCCTTTGTTAAAATAGTAAAAAGTCATTATTATTGAATTTCCATAAAACATTTAACATTTGCCATTTCATGTTACTAATAAAGATAATAATGGGATTGAAACATATAAGTCCAAGTTGGAAAAGCGATGGGTTTTTCATTTCTGTTGGGTATGACTCAGGTTTTTTAACAGAACTATGGATGAGATTCAAGAAGTGAAATTTTGAAAGCCATTTCTCTGGTAACAAAGAACGTCTCGGTTGAAACAAATGCAGATCGCACATCAAACATTTTGATTTTTTGAAAAGTGGCTTCACTTATTTTGTCAATAAATAAGTAGGGCTGAAATATAGAACGAACAGCAAAACGTTATAGTAGAAAAAACACAACAATCCTGCTAAACATGGCAGGTTCATATCATCTTTCTTTCCAGATTAATAAATGCTAATCTGTTATGAAATAAAGCAAGGAAATCAAATGAACATCATACTGGAATATGACATAACTCATTCTAGAATTTCTAGAAGAGGGCAGAATTGATATTAAGATATGTCCTTTTCAGTGGAAGTGATTTTTTTTTAAAAAAAAAAAAATCAACTGCGACTGAAGAAAAGAGAGAATCATGGTTTCTGATTTTTTATTTGTTTGTTTGTTTGTTTGTTTGTGAAACATGTATGAGAAAATAAGTTTAAGTATAAACGTAACATATAAACATATAAATATAAACAGGTATAAGTACATATATCAGAAATGAGTACGAATAAATGGGAACATGGTGCATAAGCTGGTACGCTTATGCACGTCCCCTTACAGACCACTTAGGAATGGGGTGAGGTCCACGGTAGACAGTTTAAGGTTAAAGTTACGGTGGTTTGAGGATGTAAAAACAGAGTCAGGTAGTGCATTCCAGGCATTGACCACTCTGTTGCTGAAGTCGTATTTTCTGCTATCAAGTTTGGAGTGGTTTACTATGAGTTTGTATCTATTGTTTGCCCGTGTATTATTGCGGTTGAAGCTGAAGTACTCATTGACAGGTAGGATGTTGTAGCAGACAATTTTGTGTACTAAGCTTAGGTTAGATCATTGGCGGCGTAGTTCTCAGTTGTCCAGGCCCACAATTTCAAGTCTGGTGGCATAAGGGATTCTGTTGTGTGCAGAGGAGTGGAGTACTCTTCTCATGAAATACCTCTGGACTCGCTCAATCGTATTAATGTCCATTATACAGTGTGGATTCCAGGCAGATGTATTTGAGAATTTTAACACAAGAAAATCAAAATCTTGTGTTGGTAGCTCTCAACCCATCAACTAAGTGCCTCCATTCACTTCATTTATTATTCCTGGTAAAAGTTATGAGTCCAATTTACTAACCTGACAGAACACTTATTACAACTTGCTTTTTTATGTTGGGAGAACTACAACAAACTATCAGTGAAAATGGATAACAAGTCCCCTGGAACTAAACTGATTAGCAAAATAGTTGCCTGAGTAACACATTATATGAAGGAGTTGCAATGTTTTAAATGACATGGTTCCTTATTTTCTCTCTAGAATTCTAGTTTTTTAAAGATGATTTGCCTCAATATCCTCTATTCAGGAAGAGAAGAGACTGGTACTTTCCAAGTTCTGATCCCATCATTATTCCTTATGACACATAAAAATGTAAACTGATCTAAACCAGCATCATTGTGCAAGAAGCACCCAATTATTTTTTACCTGCTTCTCTTCTCGAGAATAATAATTCCTTTTATGTTGGAAAAAATGCGGGAAAGTTGTTTGTTTATTTAGTCCTTTGAAAGCAATATAAAATGCTACAGGGATGCCTAATGTTTTCATTAGAGATTTGTTTTTTTACAAATTACGGCTTTGAAAACTGATGCTGGAATCTGCGATGGAGATAGAGAAAGCTTTTGCTTACCTAATTGTTCTTACATCTTTGATCTTGATGATGTAGTGAGAATAAAAGAAAATTAAAATGTAGGCATTCCTAGATAGGCAGAGTTACCAAAGATATTTGATTCATATCCTTGCCCAGTTACTTCTTCTGATAAAACATAAGGCAAATTGCTTTACTGTATCTAGATGGAAAGAAAGAAAGCACATAGGGATGCTCCTTAGCAGCAAGGAATGGCAAGGGCCCTACATGAACGTAAATATGGGCAGAAGAAAAACCTGTCAATCCTGACATGCAAAGTAAAAAGTTAGAAGGATGCTAATGCTGAAAGGTTTTTTTTTGTCTCTGCATGAAAAAAATAAACATACTATAGATAATTGATGAAGCAATAGGTATAGTTTACTGCCAATTAAAATTTAATTCCTCTGGTATGGTTAAAACTAAAGGAAGAACTCACCCTTCACAATAGACTACGTTCCATACCATTGGATCTCAACCTGTGGTCCATGGATCCTTATCTACATATTTACATAGACATCAGCACAATCTCTTCCGATAATGTACTCAACATCTATCTGACCCCAGCAGAATGATTCCAATTGGATAAACTTTGAAGCAGAGTTGGGCAGTTGTTGCTTTTCTCCTGATTGCTTAGATCACAGCAGGGTTCTAATTTTTTTTACTACCGGTTCTGTGGGCATGGCTTATTTTGTGGGTGTGGCTTAGAGGTCATGTGACTAGGTGGGCATAGCTAGCTGATCAGAATAATTTCTGGAAGGTCCTCGCACTTACAACCAGTCCTCGCACTTACGACCTGACTCATTTGTTTCCTTTTAACACTGATCAGCTGTAGGACGGCGCTTTGAAGCCCCGCGGCAAGAGTTTAAACAGTTTTTTCCCTCTAGTCATCAGCTGGGACTCAGGAGGCAGCAATAGATTGGGGGTGGGACCAAATAAAAGGTAAGAATAACGTGGGGGGTGGGGGGTGGGGGGGCGGAAGGGGGGAGAACTGGTTCGGTGATGTCATATTGTCACCGCTCCGGCTCGGCTGAACTGGACCGAACCGGAGGAACCCACCACTGGATCACAGGTGTCAAACTCAAGGCCCATGGGCCAGATTTGACCCACCGGGTGCTTAGATCTGGCCCACAGGGCTACCCTGGAAACAGTGCTGGACCAGCCTGTGGAGTCTCAGCCAGCAAAAACAACAACAGTTTCACTGGCAGAGGATTGCAGGAGGCTGTTGCAGCCAAAAACAGAGCTACGGAGCGCATTTTCACTGGCAGAGCACTCGGGCCCCTACAGGCGCCCCCACATAAGTGATGTCAATCTGGCCATGCCCACCCTGGCCACGCCCCCCACCTCCACCCCTGAGGTCAAACACAACCCTGATATATGGCCCTCAATGAAATCAGGTTTGACTCCCCTGGCTTAGATAGTTGCAAAGAACATTACTAACAATTTAAAAGCAAATTCTTTTCTAAAATTCACAAAGTTCCTTGTAAGATAAATACCAAACTGCTGAAGATTACATCAGTTTTCTTTTTGCAGGAAGTCACATATAAATCTAAAGTTTAGTTTAGATAGTAATATAAAATAAATAACTTTATTGTCATTGTACGTGTATACACAGTATACTCATACAACGAAATTCACTTAACACCCAAAGACCAGGTCCAACACACATAACAATCCCAAAACACCCCCCCACCCACCACAAATTCCCCACCCCTAAACCACCCAAACATCCACACAACAGACCAAGTAATGCTGTCCAACAGCTCACTGATGGTGGCCCTTTAGTTCATTGTTGAGTGCAATTATAGCTCTGTGATAAAAACTGTTCAGAAAATGTGTGGTCCGAGTTTTAATTGTTCTGTATCTTCTGCCAGAAGGCAACAGTCCAAAAAGATTGTAAGCAGGATGGGAAGAGTCTCTGAGAATGTTATGCAACTTTTTCAAACAACAAGATTCGAAGATGTCGTCCAGGGCTGGTAGCTAGAGTTGATGATATTCTGGGCAGTTTTAATGATTCTCTGTAGAGCTTTTTTGTCTGCTACAGAGCTGCTCCCATACCATGCAAGAATGCCGTATGTCAGGACACTCTCAATGGTGCTGCGATAGTAGGACAGAAGTAGATGCTGAGATAGATTTATCTTCCTGGGCATTCATAATATCATGATGATGTAAGCTGTATTCTCAATATGGTCAGATAACCCTCCCTCCTGAAGTGGGCTTATTCTTACCTTCCCTTTATCAATGATAAATCATTGTTAAGGCTGGTCAGACCAAAATTTTCTCCTGGATGAAGGCCCAGTCAAAATTAACCCAACAATACTTAAATAAACAGTGTAAATTAAAGGATACTAATAAATAGTATTATTGGGTTTAATCACTTTTTAAATGCTTTTCCTACTTCAAATATAGCAATAGCAATAACATTTAGACTTATATACCGCTTTACAGTGCTTTACAGCCCTCTCTAGGCAGTTTACAGAGTCAGCCTCTTGCCCCCAACAATCTGGGTCTTCATTTTACCCCCCTCAGAAGGATGGAAGTCTGAGTCAACCTTGAGCCTGATGAGATTTGAACTGCCAAATTGCAGGCAGCTGGCAGTCAGCAGAAGTAGCCTGCAGTACTGTACTCTAACCACTGCGCCACCGCAGCTCAAATATAATTGTGTTTCATGGAGTTCTTGCCCTAAACATAGAGAAAAGGTTTTCTAGGGTTAGGTATGACTTGGCCCATTCCTCAGAGTAGTGAATAAATTAAATCAACTTTTTCAATTGATTTGGAACCACCCTACAAGCCCATAAGGATCAATCAAGCGACCAACCAAGGCAGTGCCGACCATCTCTTCACTAGGTGATGTTCTCACAACATGTTTAATTAACCTAATGACCAGCCGACCACAGGACCACATAAGACAAAATAAAAGCAGAGGAGAACTGGAAGGAGATACTTCAACCAAAAACTACCTAATCTGGTGACTAAACGTTCAGAAGCCAAACAGAAGCTTGGAGAACAAACCATCGTCAATATCTATCACCCAAGCTACAAATATTTTCTACCATTTTAAATCAACTTTGCTAATGAAAATTAATGTCATTAATCCATCGCTACAAAAAGAAAAAAAAATCTTATTGTTGCAATATTTGTAACAGAGACACAGTCTAGGGTTAAGAATTTAGCTGTGTACATTAGCTATTCATGGGAGTCATTTATGGAATTTATACCTTGCTATTTCACCAATGACTGGTACTCACGGATATTTGACTTAAAGGATTGTAAGCATGTTTGGTGCATAACTGAAAATGAGCAAAGCTTTGAATCGTTTCTATTAGCAATCAGAAGAAGCCACTGAAAGAAATATTATGCCTTCATTTCCCACTTGAAATGAAGGCTTAATGAATAAGTGGCTTCATTAACTTAAAAGGAATATAGGAATTAAGTAATGAATGCTTGGGAACACTTGTGATATTCAAAATAGGAATACAACACAAATCCCTATATCCATTAATAATGATATTCTGTAGGTCTATCATAGCCGCAAAGAAAGAATAATATTGGACAGAACCAAAAGAAACAAAAATGGTCATAAAAATAAGGAAAAATATGATTTAAAAAAAACACAACTTTTTTTTCTTTCCTGAAGTTACTATTACCCAACAGGAAAGATGACAAAACGTCACTGTGATTTACATTTTACTTAAATGCTGTACTCCCTTCCATAAAGTTAATCACGTTCACAGTTAAACATATAAATATTTATATTTTATATGCCCTAAATATAACCAGAATGAAATGAGAATTTGTCAATAATTGAAAAATATATCTATCTATATAATTCCATTATAAGGTATTTAGAAATCTCAGTTCAGAGCTCATGTATGGCATCAATGATGTTTAAACTTATTTTGCTCAAATTGTATTTTGGCCCAGTTTCCACTTTGAATGAAAGTAATATTTATATCTGTATCAGATGTAAAATACAACTTATTTTAAAAATGTTAAGCTTATTTAACATAACAGTTCAGAGTCTCTTCTAGTACACTTAGACCACTTAGGATTTTTATTGTTGTATGTTTGTTCGATAACACTGATCACCAATATTGTCAGTACAGGTTGTCCTCAAATTACAACCACAATTGAGTCCAAGATTTCTGTTGCTAAGCAAGACAACTGTTAAGTGAATTTTCTCTCATTTTGTGACCTTTCCTGCCACAGTTCTTAGGTAAATCACTGCAGTTGTTAAGTTAATAACACCGTTGTTAAAGGAATATGGTTTTCCCATTGACTATACTTGTGAGAAGGTATTCCCATGACCATGGGACACTGCAACTGTCAGTTGCCAAGCATCTGAATTTTGGTCACATGACTATGGGATGCTGCAAAGGTTGCAAGTGTGAAAACGAGTCATGTCACTTTTTTCAGTGGCATTGCAACTTCAAACGCTCACTGAATGAATTGTTGTTAGTTGAGGAATGCTTGTATTTGCTTCTCTGAGATCCAGCAAACCTCTGCTTATGACATCAATAATCTACCTACCCTCTCCTCAGTCAGACACCATTTTTATTAGAGTTCTTTTTTCAAATATAAGAATGTTATCCACTGACTCTTGCCTTGCATTATATTTACAAAATACTGAAGTTTCAGCTTTGTTCTGGTGCCACTCTGATTTTTCTTCATGTAGAACTGAAGGATTTGTCAGTCAAGAGTGAAACTTTGGCAGCTACGTGCCTTTTCAACTTGCCAGTAGAGGAAGTGAGGAGGGAGATATTGCTTACAAACTGGTTAAGTAGAAAATGAAATTTCTACATCTCCATTGAAGCTTGTGAGAGTCTGGAAACTTTTCAAGGACATCTTAACAGGTGTGAAGTTGAGGCAGATGGTTCCCATAACAAAGTGGGACTTGGTCTACGTGGAAGCCAGGGGTTTTGGCTGGAAAAATCTTTGTTTAATACTATGAACTGGTACTTCAGGATCTCAGAGTTAGCTTTGCCTTGACCTTACTATGCAATATATTCAATAAACAATAAGCTTTTCAAAAACGAAATGGGTCCTGGACTTTTATTTTGATATTTAACCTGGATGTTGACATTGTCTTTCTTGTGGTCTAAAATACTCTCCATCCCTGTGGAGAACTTCTGATGGTTTAGCTTTCATTTCAATATTATTTCAATGATATATTACAGTAAGGAAGATGGGGTCCTTCATAATAAATACATTAGGTATCGGTGTGATATCTATGCACTTTAATATCTAGCTTAGTTTTATCATAGCCTTCTTCTCAAGAATCAGCCATCATTTTATTTTATGGTTATAGTCTAACACTATGAATGTCTATTCTTAGTACCAAAGTCTGTTTCAGCTTCTTCTTTGCCTATTTACATTGCTATTGACATCAATTTGTTAAGTAAAAAAATAAAAATTGCTTACAATTCAACCCTGGCTGTTTTTCCCTCCCACCCTTCTTGGTATGGGCTCTCTCTTTCCTGAAAAAATTCCTGAAAAAATTATAGATCTTCTTCTTCGTAGACATTATCTATCACAGATACTGAGATCTAATAAGTAGGACCTTGGAATTTTCACCAGACAGATTGTACTGCTTATTTCCCATTCAATAAGATTAATTATAAGTATGAACAAAGGATAGTGTGAATAATTTTGGTTTTTAAAAATGCCATTTTCTTTCCAAATTCTTTGTTATGATTGATACAGCCAAGAAAGAGAATCCAGGTGGAATAGGTAACTGAAATGTCCAGAGTTTTTGCAAAAAAAACCAAAACACACACACACACACACACACACACACACACACAAAACACAACCTCATAGGAACACATCAGATCATGAGATCGGATGGTGATTTCCCATAGAGCAGGGGTGTCAAACTCAAGGCCAGGGGGCTGGATCCAGCCCACAGGGTGCTTAGATCTGGCCAGTGGGGCCACCTTGGAAACAGCAAAGGACTGACCCTTGGTGCCTCTGCCAGCAAAAACAGAGCTTGGGAGGGCCACGTACAGCTCTCACAAGCTCCATTTTAGCTGGCAGAGGGTTGCAGGAGGCCATCACAGCCGAAAACAGAGCTTGGGAGTCCATTTTTGCTGGCAGGGTTCTCGGGCCACCACAGGCGCCCCCGGCCATGAGTGATGTCAAGCTGGCCATGCCCCCTGGCCATGCCCCTTGGCCCCTGCAAGGTCAAACACAACCCTGATGCGGCCCTCAATGAAATCGAGTTTGATACCCCTGCAATAGAGGAACAGGGTCAGGGTCTCTTAAATCAGGCTGTGCCCCAGTTATCTCAAATTGACATGATCATTCCCTTGTTTAGCAAAGAGCTTTGGTCACATCTGTCCATTCATAGAAACTGAGGAGATTGTATCTCATCATCTGACTGCTGCAGCTCCAGGTCTGAGGATGATTTGGCTTGATGTCTGCTGATGCTGATATTCCCTTAATTCAGCTAGAACACTTCCCCAGAATCAGAATTATGGGACATTATTTTGATAGAGGCATGCACTGATTATGTCCCTTAGTTTGGTAATGAAATGTTTGCAACAAAAGCCACCAAGCTCAGAAAGCACCAAGAACCCCACATTAGTTATTTGTTTGTTTGTTTGTTTAATAAGAAGTCTTAGATTCAAATATAATTTCAATTTATTTCAGTTTCAGCTCATTTGGCTGCCTTGTCTTTAACTATTCAGCTATAAAACATCAGGATATCTTTGTGTAAGGCAGCAGACTCAAATTTAGTGCTTTTTAGCAATATTAAACAATGTGGAGAATATCAGACTAAAGAACCAGAACAATATTCTTTGGCAAAGGTTTTGAATATTTTAAAGTTTCATATAAATGATATTGTTATGCAAAAAATTCACTTAATCTCCTAAAATACTTAAGTGTGTCACTTCAGAGTTTCAAAAATCTCTGCCATTTAAGTTTCCTAATGTAAAATTTGCCACCTCTTGATAATATCCATATTGATAACACATTCGTACATGTTTTATTACTTTGATATATTTTTTTCTACATTCGATAGCGAGAAAATACCCCTACGCAATCAACTTAAACGGCTTTAATGAAACTTTCATTTTAACTTGCAGAACATATTTTAATTTTTTGGATAGGTTATTTTGTTTAACACACTATAATATTATAAACTCATGTTAGAAAAAATTATGTCTTCAGTAAATTTATTTGGTTCTCATTGACTTTCCTATGAGTGGATAGTTCTCAACCCTTTATTAAGTTTATTATTTCTGTTTATGATTCTCTGCCATTAAATCAATTGTAATATTTCAAGCAAGGAGATTTATAAAATTAACGTTTCAAGATATTAAATCATATTCTGCTATGCTTGCTCCTCTATCACTCCCTCTTCTATGTCTCCTGTAATACTACAAAATATTGTTTTAGAATTTGCTTTGGTGATGAAAGGCTCCCAAAACGAATGATATGTGGACTGAATGCAGCTAGTCCTTGACTGACAGCCACAATTGAGCCCAATTCCTGTTGCTAAATGGGACAGTTGTTAAATGAATTGTGCCCCATTTTACAACCTTTCTGGCCACATTTCTTAATCAGTGAATCACTGCTGTTGTTAAGCTGGTAACATGGTTCTTAAGTGAATCTGGCTTCCCCATTGATGTTGCTTGTCAGAAGATCACAAAAGGTGATCACATGATCCCAGGACACTGCAATCACCATAAATATGAATATGAGTTGCCAAGCATCTGAATTTTGATCACGTGACCATGGGGATGGTGCAATGGTTGTAAGTGTGAAAAGTGGTTGTAAGTCACTTTTTTCAGTACCCATGTAACTTCATATAGTCACTAAATGAACTAAAAGACAGTGGGATTGTTCTAATATGATTCATTAAGGCTATCCAAACGTTGAAGGGGCATTTTGCTTTATTCAACACCTCTATCTAAGCAAACTTTGGGCTACTGCATGAAAAACTGTAGTGCCTCACTTTTAGCCAAATGTGGCTGCTATGCACTTCAGTCATCTGAGCCAGCTCTTCCATTTGGGACCCATCAAGACAGTAGTCCTGCCTCAACATTTCTTATGAAAGCATCAAGGTGAACAAGTTGCCCCCTTGTGATGAAGTGTCTTGTCAAGGAAGGGAATCTCCTTGACCAAACAGCTATATCAAGATGAACTGCTCCCCTATATACATATACATAATATACAGTATTGTACATTATTTCAAAATGATAAAGTAGAGTCTTGCCAGAGAGAACTGTTGTTCTCACAGTAAGCAGATCTATACTTGTCTGCTTTGCTAAGGATTATAATCACTACAAGGGAAGGAAAGGAAAGGAAAGGAAGGGAAGAGAAAGGAAGAGAAAGAAAGGGAAGGGAAGGGAAGGGAAGGGAAGGGAAGGGAAGGGAAGGGAAGGGAAGGGAAGGAAAGGAAAGGAAAGGAAAGGAAAGGAAAGGAAAGGAAAGGAAAGGAAAGGAAAGGAAAGGAAAGGAAAGGAAAGGAAAGGAAAGGAAAGGAAAGGAAAGGAAAGAAGTTATCCAACTAACTAATTAATGAGGCCATTTTAATAACATTTTAATATTTCTCCCAATTATTATTTCCCAATTTTACAGCCCTGAAAAAGAGATACTTAACTGGAAAAAAAAAGCTTAAACACAGATGTTTTGACAAGCTTTCAACATTGGTTATATGGACATAAGGCATCTAATTTTAAATGGGAACAATTATATTAAGAAATTGACACTAAATTGCAAGAAATTTAGGATTAAGAAAAATATCAAACATGTATTCAAAATATTAAGGGAGGGTGAATTCTGAGTAGCATGAATTTTGATTTCAAACAACGAAACATACACTATATGCTGCTTACAGGAGATGATGAATCAGTGAAGAATTTGGTAGAAATATGATATATAATATCTTCCTATATGCCAGAGTATACAGATAGTCCTTGATTTACAAGAATTCATTTAGTGACCATTCAAAGTTACAACAGCACTAAAAAAAGTGACTTATGAGACCATTTTCACACTTATGACCATTATAGCATCCGCATGGTCATGTGATCAAAATTCAGATGCTTCGCAACTGGCATGTACTTATGACTGTTGCAGGGTTCCTGGAGTCATGTGATCACCTTTTGTGACTTTCTGACAAGCAAAGTCAATGGGGAAGCCAGATTCACTTAACAACCGTGTTACTAACTTAACAACTGCAGCGATTCACTTAACAATCGTGGTAAGGGCAGTCATAAAATGGGGCAAAATTCACTTAACAGATGCCTCATTTAGCAACAGAAATTTTGGGCTCAGTTGAGGTTGTAAATTGAGGACTACCTGTGTATATCCCAGCTATAAGTTTTATTTTATTTTTTTCATAGTGAATATGAATGTCTGGAAACGAGTTCATGATCTGCAGCCAGGGTGGATAAAAATCAATGATTTTTTTTAAAAAATCAAAAAAATCAGATTTTTTTTATTTAAATCGGATTTTTTTGATTTAAATTGGATTTTTTTTATTTAAATCGGATTTTTTTGATTTTTATCGAATTTATTTTAATAAAAAACTTTTGGGGTAAAAATCTATTGTAAGATAGTTTTCTATTTAAGATACAGGGTGGAGGATTTCGGACAATACCTGTAAATCGCTCAGATCCGGGGGGATTTGGACTCTGACTGGGTAGATCAGGGCAGGGTGACGAGGAATAGTCTTGAGAATGTTATCTGGGAGGAGTTTGATGCTGTGACTCCTGATGATGTGGACAGGATTTTGGGGAGACTTAGTGCGGCCACATATTTACTGGACCCGTGTCCCTCCTGGTTGGTACTGGCTTCCCGGGAGGTTACACGAGGCTGGCTCCAGGGTGTTATCAACACTTCGTTGAGTGAGGGTTACTTCCCCACCGCCTTGAAAGAAGCCATCCCTGGATCCAGCAATATTGGCCAACTATCGTCCTGTCTCCAACCTTCGCTTTATGGCGAAGGTTGTTGAGAGTGTGGTCGCACAACAGTTTCCGCAATTCCTGGAGGAAACATCTTATCTAGATCCGTTCCAGTCGGGTTTCAGGCCTGGGCACAGCACGGAAACGGCATTGGTCGCATTGGTTGATGATCTCTGGAGGGCTTGGGACAGGGGTTGTTCCTCTGTTCTGGTCCTATTAGACCTCTCAGCGGCTTTTGATACCATCGACCATGGGATCATGCTGCACCGGCTGGAAGAGTTGGGGGTGGGAGGCACCGTGTTGCGGTGGTTCTCCTCCTTTCTCTCCGACCGGTCGCAGTTTGTGTTGGCAGGGGGGCAGAGGTCGACCTCGAGGCCTCTCATTTGTGGAGTGCCACAGGGATCGGTCCTCTCGCCCCTTCTGTTCAACATTTATGTGAAGCCACTGGGTGAGATCATCCGTGGCTTTGGGGTGAGATACCACCAGTACGCTGATGACACCCAGCTGTACATCTCCACCCCAGGCCACCCCAACGATGCCCTTGAAGTGATGTTCCAGTGCCTGGAGGCTGTACGGGTCTGGATGGGGAGGAACAGGCTCAAGCTCAACCCTTCCAAGACTGTGTGGCTGTGGCTCCCGGCATCCCGATATAGTCAGTTGACTCCATCACTGACTATTGGGGGCGAGTCATTGGCCCCCACAGAGAGGGCTCGCAATCTGAGAGTCCTCCTGGATACACAGCTGTCCTTGGAGGAACATCTGACGGCTGTAACCAGGGGGACCTTTTGTCAGGTTCGCCTGATTCGCCAGTTGCGACCCTTTCTTGATCGGGATTCCCTGTGCACAGTCACTCACGCCCTCGTCACCTCTCGCCTTGACTACTGCAACGCTCTCTACATGGGGCTCCCCTTGAGGAGCACCCGGAGGCTCCAGCTGGTCCAGAACACAGCAGCGCGGGTAGTGACGGGAGCAGCATGGTGCTCCCATGTAACACCACTCCTGCGCGAGCTACACTGGCTCCCGGTGGTCTTCTGGGTGCGCTTCAAGGTGCTGGTTATCACCTTCAAAGCGCTCCATGGCATAGGGCCTAGCTATCTTCGAGACCGCCTGCTGCTACCGACGACCTCCCATCGACCCGTGCGCTCCCACAGAGAGGGCCTCCTCAGGGTGCCATCAGCCAGACAGTGTAGGCTGGTAACCCCCAGGAGGAGAGCCTTCTCTGTGGGGGCACCTACCCTCTGGAATCAGCTCCCCCCAGAGATAAGGAGAATCCAGGACCTCAGTGCCTTCCGTCGTACCCTTAAAACCCATTTATTTAAACAAGCCGGGCTGGCTTAAGATGAAATTTTTAACTGTTTTAACTGTTTTAAACGTTTTAATTGGTAATGAGTTTTAATTGGGCCAAATTTATATATCTTTTAATTGTTTTTTAATATTTGTCTTGCATGTCTTTTTAATTCTGGCTGTACACCGCCCTGAGTCCTCAGGGAGAAGGGCGGTATAGAAATTCAATAATAAATAAATAAATAAATTTAGTTTATTCAGCATGAAATGGAGCTTAGTTATGTAGCTTGAGGCTGTATATTCTGCAACACTGGGACTATCGGTGAGTCAACAGTGGGTCAAAGGAGTAGCAGAGATGACAGTTGCTCTTTAAAAATTATGATTTAAATCGAGTTGATTTAAATCAAGCCTTTTTACTAGTGATTTAAATCATGATTTAAATTGTGATTTAAATCAACTCGATTTAAATCAAATCCACCCTGTCTGCAGCCTTTTCATTTCTAATTTTGCCTCTCCACTTCCTAGACCAGGGGTGTCAAACTCGCGTCGTCACAGCAGCATCACCTGACGTATCAGGACTTTTCTCCCCTTCGCTAAAGCAGGCATGGGCATAGCCAGCACATGACGCATCCGGCCCGCAGGTCAGTTTCCTACAGGGTTTAAAAGGAATAGAAAACAAACCCAAACTATGGGTTTATTGGGCTTGGATGGACTTGCAAAATCAAATTGGCAAAATACTGTACCTAGCTGGTCACAGAATCTATTGTAATTCTCCAAAGAAGAAAATCTGACATTGACAGAGAAGCTTGAAGTCAGCGTATGGAAGTGGCTGAGAAAGCTACTCAAAATCCTATTTTTAGGAGTCTATGGAGCTTTTCAGTTATCCAGGTCATGGTTGTCTGAAAGTCCAGTTGCCTTTTGAAAAAGCACCTTTGGGACAGCCTATTTTTATGCCCACAGCACCTGTGTTACATAGGTTTTACACAGTAGGACACTATTAATTTTTATGCATTTATTTATATCCCAGATTTTTTTATTTTTATAAATAACTCAAGGTAGCAAACATAACTAATAGTCCTTCCTTCACCTATTTTCCCCACAACAACAACCCTGTTCTGTCCCCCTTCCCCACACAGGCAAACACACAGCCAGGCACGCCTGCCAAGTTTTTATTAAGCAATCAGACTAGAAACCCTTGCAAATAAGAGTTTTGGCAGTAAACTGTGAAATGCCTGCCAAGTCAGTTTTCACTCACAGTCAGCAAGAAAGAGTTTCTCCTCAGTCCGGTTCAGTAGAAAAAAGTAATCCATGAAGCCAGAATTGGCCAAGATCCAATCCAAATATGCACAAGCCAGATTTCAGGTAACGCGATGTGACTCTCAGGGTTTTAACTTTGACCGTCATAAAGCCTGAAGAGCAATCACACCCACTTTTATTCCTTCTGGGTGTGGCTCAGTGATTCAGCTCAATCTCTGGCCCTCCCACACCTCTTTCATTGCTGCGCACGCTTCTCCCTCCGACGCTGCCTGGGATCAAGCCAGGATTCATCATCCTCATTCCCTATCTGTTGTTGTTCAGATATGCTTTCCTCCTGGCATATCCCAGGCTGTTCCTCTTGGCCTTTGGATGGAAACTGAGGCATTGCCAGAGAGGAGGGTCCTGGAGAGGGAGGCCTTATCAGTTCCTCCCCATCACCTTCTGGGTCCTCTTCCTCTATTAGGAGGACTCAGGAGTTGGGGTCACAACAAACCCTGTGGGATGAGTTGTGTTGAGAGAGGGAGAGAAAGGAGCCTGAGTGGCGTAGGAGGCTAATGCCTCCTAAGGCAGCATTTAACATCCAGCTGCCTGCAATTACTGCGAGTTCAATTCTTACCAGGCTCAAGGTTGACTCAGCCTTCCATCCTTTCTAAGGTGGGTAAATTGAGGACCCAGTTTGTGGGGGCAATAAGCTGACTTTGTATAAATATACAAAAGTATGAAGGCTATTGCTTAACACATTGTAAGCCGCCCTGAGTCTCCAGAGAAGGGCGGCATATAAATCAAATTAAAAAAAAAAAGTTTGGCCCAAAGTCACCCAGTTGGCTTTTATGTCTAAGGCAGGACTAGAACTCACAGTCACCCATGACTGTTTTATTTGAATTGAATTTATTTGAATTTGAATCCAGATTGGTTGAATATTCAGTTTTAGCCCTTGAAAGTTCAGCTAATGTTACAGAAAATGGGTCTGCAATAGGTGCTCTAATCTCCTCTTAAATTAGTTAATAGAATGTCTTGGACATGAATCCCTCTATTTTGTGTTTCCTGAAGTACCTCTCAGATGTAAAGTCTAGGGCATGATTGTTTCTGATTCTTTGCAATGGGACAACCAGCTAGTTTTAATGGAAATAAAATTAATTCCCAGTAGTCCTGGTATATACCACTATTTAGCTATGAGAACCTACCGTATTTTTTGCTCCGTAAGATGCATCTGACCCAGGGGTGGGTTCTACTTACCTTTACTACTGGTTCGCAGTGGGGCCGCACATGCGCAATTGCTTGCGCATTTTGATGATGTCGCGGTCAGTGGGCGGAGCCTCCCTCTGGTTTTACTACTGGTTCTATAGAACCGGTGCGAACCGGGAGCAACCCACCACTGACCTGACCATAAGACGCATCTAGGTTTAGAGGAGGAAAACAAGAAAGAAAAAATCAGGCGGAGCCTGAGAGGACCAGATAGGTGTCGTCTCATGTGCCAGCTTTGCCTATTGACTCCTGCACTGCGGAAAAGAGACAGAAGAGGCGGGCAATGACAAAGACAGAAGAAGCGCGGTTCAGCACTGTAAAAGGACCCCACCACCATGGGCCAGCTGCTATTCACCAAAGGACTGGCACTGACACACAAACATTTCTACCCAGTTTTTTGTGGGGAAAGTGTGTCTTATGGAGAGAAAAGTAAGGTAATTAAAGGAAATCAGTTAATATATTCAACCTTTAACCTCTAACCCAAAAGCAGACTTGAAAGTCCATGTGGAATAAAATACATCCAAAACAGTCTTAACCAAAAGTCAACCAACTAAAATGAAAAAAAAAAAAATCCATTACTAACTATTATCTATTATGTTTCTTTGATGGCAGAAGCAACTCTGGTATCATCATCACCATCATGCTTTTCTTCCCCCATCTAATTGTTTTTTTTATATTTGTTCCAAATCTGTGATGCAAATGGAATTCAGTGCCCAGAGGTATTTGAAAGTAATTATAAATTGTGACAGTATAACTGAGATAGAGTTAGCTTGGCATGCAGGGACTCAGGAAGTTCCAAATATGAAAATCAATTGCTTCATTTACCCTTCCCAGTTTTGGAACTTCTCCTTTACCATGAGAAGAACAACAGGAGGATTTGCATCAAAAGAAGTGGAAACACATTTGATTTTAATAATTTCTTTCTTTCTTTCTTTTTCTTTTTCTTTTTCTTTTTCTTTTTCTTTTTCTTTTTCTTTTTCTTTTCTTTTCTTTTCTTTTCTTTTCTTTTCTTTTCTTTTTGCTGTTATTAAATTATGGTTTCTTCTTCTATTCCAAGTTTATGGACTTATGTTAAAGTCCCCAGTGTCACCTACCTATCTTGTATACCCGAAACGTTGCAATATTCATGACCGTTGACTCATTTGCGTAAAAATATAACCCACTACAGAAAAAGGATTTATTCCTAGACACAGCATTTTGTCCCCAGTTTTTAATCATCTTGCTTGATGAAAATATTTTGGACAGTCCAAAGACTGCGTCATTTTGTATTTGTTTGACCTTAGAGGGCTACTCCCTTTATATGGATTTTTATACTTTATTTTTTCCCCTCACAGTTAACATAGATTATGTTTGCTTTTAAGCAATCATGATGTTCTATCTCCATAACAAGCTTGGCTGAATTACAGAATATGGCACAACATTATTGGTTTGACACCAAAGGCAGCTCTTCCTTTGTAGCCTCCATCTCATTCCACAGCACAGCATTGGCGCATGTACATTTTGAGAAAGCCTTAGTCAGATTAATGCCGACACTGTCGGATCAACAGCAATGCTATTTTTTAGACGAATCAAATCTAATGGATGTCTTAGGGACTGTCCCCAGAATCACTCTCAGTATTGTAAGAAAATAATGCATTCACTTCACTTATACTCAAAATATTTTTAGATTAATATGCCTGTCATAATTCCTGACTACAACTGGTGCAATACAATAATTAATGAATAAGTTATTTGCTTTTAATGTTCCATGGTTTGGTGATATACAGCTCGCACCTTCTCAGAATTTTTTAGAGTTATGCTCAGATGAGCAAGCCTCTGATATATTGCTTCTTTGGTAAGAGTATAATAGCCAAAGAACAATTACTTACTATATGTGGATGGCATTTTATCAATGGAATTTCCATTAAGTTAGCCCTCCATCTTGTTAATATTGTAGTCTTTTTTCCTAGACCTTGACATCATTATATTGTGTCACCGAAGCAGGAAAATCTGTGAACTTTTAAAGTACCTTTGATGTGACTATTTGTTTCTAAGTTCTGTTTCTTTAGCATAGGAAAGTGATTTTTACCACAATTTGTGGTTAAATGTTTTAAAAGGTTGCAGACAAAAATCACATGGCTTTATGAAGACCACGAAGATCAATGACTATAAATTTATAAATGTCTCATGAATATTATTTTTTTCATAAAACAAAGCTGTGCTTGTCCAATACTAACCTTGTCATATATCCAAAGGCGGAGCTATCCAGTTTCTAGATCATGACCAGATGGAAGATTTTAGCCTAGTCAAGAACTTATTTGTTGGGGGAGGATGTAGCTGAAGGAACAGGTTGCGCGGGGCTAGATACCATGGGAATTCTTGGGAAAGTCTGTTTTAACTTCAAGATTTTAGCATTTACAATTTGCATTTTTCAAAACAGCAAGAACTGTGTCTTCAGTTCTCAGCAATCATGGTCTAATGACCGAAGCAGCCAATGTTTGGTACATGCTACATACAGCTTGAAAAGCAATTTCCTCATTCATGATTTAGGCAGAAGGGTATCTGCTAATGAAGATAATGACTTATTATTCTCGCATAGTGAAAAGTATTAAATGGCGAGTTTCCTCATCTCCATTAGCTGTTCTCACATGCTCTGCTTGACTTTGTGTTTGGTAATTCTTAATAATGGGAAGTTTTCAAGGATATTTTAGCCCATCCTTGAATATCACTGCTTTATCTTATAACAGAATAACAGAGTTGGAAGGGAACTTGGAGATCTTCTAGTCCAATCTCCGGCACATGCAGAAGACCCTACACCAGGGGTGGGCAAATGTGGTCCTTTTACAACCTGTGGACTTCAACTCCTAAAATTCCTGAGACAGCCAAGCTGGCTCAGGAATTCTGGGAGTTGAAGTCCACAGGTCATAAAGGGGCCATATTTGCCCACCTCTGCCCTACACCATTCTATATCAGGGTTCCAAGTAATACACCAATAACGAACAGAACTCCAAGGCAGGTAGATTCCTCAAATAACAGTTTTACTGGATATATCATATTGGCACAGGCCAGTAAAAACTGACTCTTGTCAACCCTGAAGCTAACCTGACTGAGGCCATTTTGAGGCTTCAGTGTTGCCACACTGGAGCTGAGGGATGGGGAAGGGAGACTAGAGATAGCTGGGGTTTTGTAGCCAATACAACATACTTTCTCCTGGGAACCAAGGACATTGGTCAGACAGAGGAGGAGTAAAGTTATTAGGCAACTGGATGGCACCTTGATTGGACCATGTGACTGATTGTTTGGGGAAGGGAGAAAACTTTTACTTTTAAGTAGGTGAAAATCACGGGAACATTCAGAGTCAGTTTTCACCTAATTAAAAGTAAAGGTTGACACAGAAAGTGATTGGTTTGGAAGGACAAAGACTGGAATATTGAATATAGAGAGTTATGATCTTGAATTTGGTTGGCATGCATATTTATTCTATGAAAATAAAGTGGATAAAGTATTTAACAGCCATATGCTTAGAAACTCCTTGATGAGAGTATGGAAGAAGCACCGGTTCAAATGGGATTATAAAATACCGTTGTGGTTGGATCTTGGTCATATTTATTTATTTATTTATTTATTTATTTATTTATTTATTTATTTATTTATTTTTCAAATTTCTATACCGCCCTTCTCCTTTCGGACTCAGGGCGGTGAACAGCCAAAATAAAAACATCTATACATAACATTACAGTTAAAAATAGAGTTAAAATAATTTATAAATTTGGCCCGTAATTTAAAACTTGTCAATTTAAAATCAATATTAAAATTTTAAAACTAACCCTAAAATCAAGACAAACCAGCTAACTGAAAAAAAATAAGTTTTTAGGGCCCGACGAAAAGTCCGGAAGTCAGAGATCACTCATATCTCTGGGGGTAGATTGTTCCATAGGGTAGGTGCCACCACAGAGAAGGCTCTCCTCCTGGGGGTCGCCAGCCGGCATTGTCTGGCCGACGGCACCCTGAGGAGGCCCTCTCTGTGGGAGCGAACCGGCCGGTGGGAGGCTATTGGTGGCAGAAGGCGGTCCCGTAAGTACCCTGGCCCTAAGCCATGGAGCGCTTTAAAGGTGATCACCAACACCTTGAAGCACACCCGGAAGTCCACCGGAAGCCAATGCAGCTCACGCAGGAGAGGAGTCACATGGGAGTGCCCCGTCGCTCCCATAATCCCCCGCGCGGCCGCATTCTGCACCAGTTGGAGCCTCCGGGTGTACCACAAGGGGAGCCCCATGTAGAGAGCGTTACAATAGTCCAGACGAAAGGTGATGAGTGCTTGAGTCATATCATACGGAATATAAATATAAAGTCACTCGGGGGGTTTTTATACAAAGAAGTACTTTTTAATGATGGGGGCAGATGGCAACTAAAGACATTGAACACACTGTTGGAAGAAGGGATTAATTTAACTTGGTTACAGTATAATCAACTTCAACTGAGATGGAGACAAGATCAAAAAATTGGTTTAATTTTGCATGAAGAAGAATTGGTTAGACAGATAAAAGAGAAAGGCCCAATGCATATCAAGAGGGTTTATAATGTTTTGTTAGAAAGAGACTTAGAAAATGAACTGGTTAAAGATTGTATGATAAAATGGGCGCAAAATTTTGCAGAACCAGTTATGATGGAAACGTAGGAAAAAATATGGGTTCAGAATGTTAAATTTACGCAGTCACAGAACTTGAGGGAAAATTTTTATAAAATGTTTTATAGATGGCATTTAGATCCTAATAAATTGTCATGCATGTATCCTAATGTTCAACCAAAATGTTGGAGATGTGATTGTTTGGATGCTACATATTATCATATATGGTGGACTTGCAAGAAAGTGAAGGCTTTCTGGATAAAAATTTGGTGGGTTATGCAAAATGTTTTGAAGAAAAAACTCCAATTTTCTCCTCAATTGTTTTTATTGGGTATAGTTAAGGGTTTTTCAAGGGATGAAACAAAATTGATATTGTACATGGTGACAGCAGCTAGGTTACTGATTGGTCAATATTGGAAAAGGGATGTTTTGCCTACTATTGAAGAATGGACTTTGAAGGTGGCCAGTTTTGCAGAAATGGCGAAGATATCAGCATACTTAAAAGACCGGACTCAAGAGACTTATGCATGGGAGTGGAAGAAATGGATAGATTATGTGCAGAATAAATATCAAACTAGGAAGTATCAGATAGCTTTTAGTTGAATGTTGTGTAGAAATGTATAGTATATAGGGGGTAGAATAGTTCAATGTTATGTAGAAATGTATAGTACACAGTGGGGAGATTAGAAGGGCGGTAAAGTATGATATAATATGATCTGGATTTGGATTTCACCTTGGGGAAGTCATGGGAGGAGGGGAGGGCTAGGGAGGGTTAGGGAGGGAAAGGGGGGGAATGGGAAAATTTGTATTTGTAAAACTTTTTCAATTAAAAAAAAAAAGTAAAGGTTTTCAGTGGCAACACTGAAGCCTCAAAATGGTCTAAGTCAGATCAGCTTCAGCATTGACACTCTAGACAAATGGCTGTCTTCTTAAAAACCTCCAGTGAGGGAGCACCCACAACTTCTGAAGGTAACCCGTTCTATTGCTTAATTGTTCTCACTGTCAGGAAATTTCTCATTAGTTCTAGGTTGCTTCTCTCCTTGATTAGTTCCCATCCATTTCTTCTTGTCCTGCCTTCTGGTGTTTTGGAGAATAGGTTGACCCTCTCTTCTTTGTGGCAGACCCTCATATATTGGAACACTGCTATCATGTCACCCATAGACCTTCTTTTCACTAGACTAGACATACCCAATCCCTGCAACCATTCTTCATATGTTTTAGCCCACTAATCATGTTTGTTGTTCTTCTCTCCACTCTTTCTAGAGCAGGGGTGTCAAACTTTCATCATCATGGCGGCATCACATGATGTATTGCGACTTCCCCCCCCTTCGCTAAACTGGGTGAGGGCATGGCCAGCGTGTGGCACATCCAGTCTGTGGGCCGCGAGTTTGACACCCCTGTTCTAGAGTCTCAACATCTTTTTTTATATTGTGGCAACCAAAACTGGATCCATTACTTCAAGTGTGGTTTTACCAAGGAATTATAAAATGTAAGACCCCCATCTTTCCATATGATAGGTCTGTGATGGCGAGCCTATGGCACGCGTGCCTGAAGTGGCATGGCAGAGCCATGTTTCCAGGCACACGAGCTGTCACCCAACTCACCTGTAGCTGCGCATGTGCACGCACCCCAGCTGGTGTTCGGGCCTCCGGTGCACATGCGCGCAATTCAGGGGAACCAGCTGGTCTTTGGAGCTCTCGTTCATGCATGTGCATTGCGTGTGTGAAAACCACATGCATGCGCAGATGCAGCGATTGTGCACACAACGCACGGGGGGGCTGCGCAAAAGCCGTGCGCATGAAAACCAAACAACTGTATTTTTCGGAGTATAAGACGCACCTACCTTTTTTGGTGAGGAAAAGAAGAAAAAGAAATCTCCCTCTGCCTCTGAGCAATTTTGCCTCATTGCAGCAAACAGCAAACAGCCTGCTTTACTTTCATGTTCGTTTTCAGCATAGCTTGATTAGCACAAGGGGAAAAAAATCTGCTCCAGCAATTTACTTCTTTGCAACAAGCAGCAGAGCCCTGCGCAAAACAGTTGAGAGCAAATCAGCTAAGAGTCGGGAGGCCGAGCCAATCAACTTGTGCTAATTAGGCTGTGCTGAAGCTGAAAGGAGCTGTTTTATCTTGCTGTTTGCTTGCAAGGAGGTAACTGCTGTGAGGCAGAGGCCAAAGGGTGGGGGGCAGTGGATGGGCAGGGCTACATTCAGTGTATAAGACGTACCTAAATTTTCACCCCCTTTTATGGGGGAAATAGGTGTGTCTTATACTCCAAAAAATACGGTACCTATAAGTACTTTATACCATTCAAAGTACTACCTACCTTAACTATATGAATAAGCACATGCTTAAATTTCTCCCACTGAATTAACCCTGAATTCATATTTCATGCTTAGCTAGGTTAGTTGAAAACTAAGCAGCTGAATAAATACAACAAGCTAAGCTTGATGTGTCCTATTTTTGTGGCTTATTGTTCAAATATGGTGTACAATATGAATGGTGTGAATCTATGAGTGCTAATAACACAGGATAAAGAATGGTCATGATTCACCCTTGATCCATTTAGCCTTAAACATTTAATCTTATTGGTTATTTAAGTTTCTTTTCTTTTTTTCTTAAAGCCAAAGCACATAATAGCAATTCTATAGAATTTGTCATGCCTCGTGAGGATCTGTTATTGGTCTGCAAGGCAAATAAACACTCTGGGATGATTCTGTTTATTTCCAAGAAAAATTACAAGGTTCAAGTTTATCAACAAATTGATGCCAAGCTTTTACATTTTTATGCGATTCCAAGGGTAATATTCCTTTAAGATATTTTCTTGCACAACCTTGAACCAAAGTTTCAATCACGGCAGTCTAATTATTTGAACATAATTCAGGATTTTACTATATGGAAAATTTCATGGTAATAGTAGCCTTTGAGCAAAGAAGTCACACATTAGCAAAACAATTAGTCTTTTGTCAGTTTCCAAGGTCAGTGTTATATGGCCTATTTCAATGGCTGGCTTTTGTCCATTAATACCATATATTTATTTTCAAAATAAATGGGGTTTGTCAGATATGCTCTCTCTGTGTGTCTCTTTCTCCCTCCCTCTCTTTTAAATGATCTAACAGTTAAACACATTTTCCCCTAATTATTCAGATTTTTTAAAAAATTGTGTATGCATTGACAGGTTCCATCCTATTTATTTAGTCATTTGCTGTGTCTGGTTGTATATTTCAAGCCCATGTCAATCTCTGCTATTTTGTTCAGGAAATGTTTAATACTCATTGAACCAAATGAACTCATTTTTATTCTACAGCATTGTACAGGATATAAGCCATTTTGATTATAGGAGACATTTTCAATTACCCCCCCCCCCAAATATAAAAAATATAACCAATAAAACAACACATATCTGTTCTGTCCCCGTTCCACTCACGCACCCCCACAGATGGCCTGGAGTTAATAAACCACACGACAAAATTCTTTGAAAATAAAGCCGGCAGCAACCCAGTGGCTAGCTGCCAATTCAGACTTTACTCACACAAAACAAAGATTAGACTGCCAGCATTCTGATAAAACAGGCAGAATTTTCAACAATACAAGGATTAATCCAAATGCAGTCCGATAAAGCAGGCAAAGTCCAGTAACGCAGAGATCATGGATTATTTCTAGTTTTTGCTTGTCACAAACTGAACCGGCCACCACACCCACATTTATACCCTGTGGGGGTGTGGTCCAGTGACTCAGCTAATCTCTGGCACGCCTTCCCCTCTGCTGCGCATGCTTCTCCCTGCGCCTCTGGCGAAGGTCCAGCCAGCACTTATCTCCTTCGTCGTGTCCACCTGTGCCTGCGGGGACGTGCTTGGCTCTGAGCCTATCGTTTGGCCTTCGGTGTCCTCTGGAGGCATTGCCAGAGAGGAGGGTCCTGGAGAGGGAGGCCTTGCCAACTCCTCCCCCTCACTCTCAGAGTCTGCATCTGTCGATAGCCCAGGCTCAGGCAATGGAGCCACAACAATATCAGACTGGATGAAATTACCAGTACAGAGCTATTCCAAACCATATTCCAAAACTATTCCAAACCATATTTATTGTATTTATTTATTTATTGGTTCAATTTATATGCCGCCTTTCTCCGGAGACTCAGGGCGGCTTACAATGTGTATATACCTGCTTAGTAGGGCTTTTGCCCCCCTCCCCCACAAGTGGTGTTCTTTTTTTTATACAAAGTCAGTTTATTGCCCCCACAATCCAGGTCCTCATTTTACCTACTTCGAAAGGATGGAAGGCTGAGTCAACCTTGAGCCTGGTGAGATTTGAATTTGCAGTAATTGCAGGCAGCTGGCAGCTAAGTGCTACTTAACAGCACTTTAGTCCACTGCAGCACAAAGGCTCCTTACAATTTTATATTGTTTTACTTTGCAGGACATATTGTGAATATGATGTCCAAGCTTCATGCTAAACATTTGTACTACCCAGCATTAGAATTAAACAAAAGATGATAAGCCATAAATTAGACATGAACTGTGGAGTAACAAGTTGTTGCTTTCAAACAAGGCAATTCAAGGAGAAGAGAGAGAAACAGAGAGAAATATGGATTTTTTTTTTCTTGCTCTTTATCCAGCTATAAAAATTGACAACCTTAGGCCCACCCAGTCATTGATACCTTGTAACTTTTTTTTTTCTCAATTCAAAAGAAAAGTATTTTCCAGGTACATCTATTCAACACTACAGGGTTTTGCACAGTCAGTGTGATTGTTGTACAGCATGGGTACAGCATGGAAACGGCATTGGTCGCATTGATAGATGATCTCTGGAGGGCTCAGGACAGGAGGTGCTCCTCTGTCCTGGTCCTGTTAGACCTCTCAGTGGCTTTTGATACCATCGACCATGGTATCATGCTGCACTGGTTGGAAGAGTTAGGGGTGGGAGGCACTGTGTTGCAGAGGTTCTCCTCCTTTCTCTCTGACTGGTCGCAGTCTGTGTTGACAGGGGGGCAGAGGTCAACCCCGAGGCCCCTCATATGTGGAGTGTCGCAAGGGTCGGTCCTCTCGCCCCTCCTGTTCAACATTTATGTGAAGTCGCTGGGCAAGATCATCCGTGATTTCGGGGTGAAGTACCACCAGTACGCTGATGACACCCAGCTATACATCTCCACCCCAGATCACCCCAACGATGCCCTTGAAGTGATGTCCCGGTGCCTGGAGGCTGTGCAGATCTGGTTGGGGAGGAATAGGCTCAGGCTCAACCCGTCCAAGAATGAGTGGCTGTGGTTTCTGAAGTCCAGATGTAGTCAGTTGATGCCATCACTACTATTGGGGGCAAATCATTGGCCCCCACGGAGAGGGCTCGCAACTTGGGCGTCCTCCTGGATTCACGGCTGTCTTTAGAAAAGCATTTGATGGCCGTGACCGGGAGGATTTTTCATCAGGTTCGCCTGATTCGCCAGTTGCATCCCTTTCTGGATCGGGACTTCTTACGCACGGTCACTCATGCCCTCGTCACTTCCTGCCTGGACTATTGTAATGCTCTCTACATGGGGTTCCCCTTGAGGTGCACCCGGAGGCTCCAACTGGCGCACAGTGCGGCCGCGCGGGTGATAATGGGAGCGACATGGGGTTCCCATGTAACACCTCTCCTGTGCGAGCTGCACTGGCTCCCGGTGGTCTTCCGGGTGCGCTTCAAGGTTTTGGTTACCACCTTTAGAGCGCTCCATGGTTTAGGACCTGGTTACCTACGGGACCGCCTACTACCACCAATAGCCTCCCACTGGCCGGTACACTCTCATAGAGATGGGCTCCTCCAGGTGCCGTCAGCCAAACAATGTCAACTGGCGGCCCCTAGGGGAAGAGCCTTCTCTGTGGGGGCACCTACTATCTGGAATGAGCTCCCCCTGGAGATACGGAGGATCCCGGATCTGCGCACCTTCCACCGTGCTTTGAAGACCTTTTTATTCTACCAGGCAGGCCTGGCCTAACCTTTTTCCCTCTTTTCTTTTTAAACATGCAAATTTTAATCTGTTTTTAAATGACTAGGGTGTTTTAATTTGTCTGGGCCAAACTCTTTAATTCGATTTTATCCTGTTTTTAAATTTTGTATTTTTACTGTTTGGTTGTTCACCGCCCTGAGTCCTTCGGGAGTATGGCGGTATACAAATCGAATAAAGATAAAGATAAAGAAGATAAAGATTAAGACGGTGGAACTGGGAAGGGAGTTTGCCAGACATTAATTTAATTTCTCTTTTGTGTGGCATAGAGATAAGGATATTTTTGTTATGCCAGAATGTATGGTAGTTCAGGGTTGAAGCAATGATTTAATTACATGCTTTAGTCTTTGTTTTTGGCTTTAGGCAGAACTTTAGATAATTATGGATTACCTTCAAACTGCTTTGTGGATAGGAATAGAAACAGTGGCAGAATAGAAGTGCCCAGTTGCTATGAATGAATTGTTGAATAGAAACTATAACTTTGTATAGATGATATGCCAATTGTACAAATGACACACAGCTGTAACTGGAAGTATTATGTGGATGGATTCCATGCCATTTATTCATTTCAAAGTACTAATTTACTAGAATGCTATCTGCTCCTTCTTTTATCTCTCTCTCTCTCTCTCTCCCTCCCTCCCTCCCTCCCTCCCTCCCTCTCTCTCTCTCTCTCTCTCTCTCTCTCTCTCTCTCTCTCTCTCTCTCCCCCACCCCCCAGGATAGGTTCAAAACTTCTCTAGGTGGAAAGGTCCTTATAAAGATTTATTGTCTACGCCTACAACTCTGAAATGTGCCAGTATGGCAAGGTAGATTAATCAATGGACTTAAGGTGAATTCCGGATGACTGTTTTAATTCAAAAGGGAAGGGCATCCCAGGTGAAAGGGGACACAACCGATGGGATCAAATTAATTGCTATTTAACATCTCACAAAGGGCTGTACCTTGTGCTTAAATCCTTCCCTGCTCCAAGATGGTACCTCAATTTAGAATAGAATAGAATAGAGTAGAGTAGAGTAGAGTAGAGTAGAGTAGAGTAGAGTAGAGTAGAGTAGAGTAGAGTAGAATAGAATAGAATAGAATAGAATAGAATAGAATAGAATAGAATAGAATTTGGAAGGGACCTTGGAAGTCTTCTAGTCCAACCCCCTGCCCAGGCACTTCAGACAAATGGTTATCCAACATCATCTTAAAAATTTCCAGTATTGGAGCATTCACAACGTCTGCAGGCAAGTTGTTCCACTTATTAATTGTTCTAACTATCAGGAAATTTCTCATTAGTTCTAAATTGCTTCTCTCCTTGATTAGTTTCCACCCATTGCTTCTTGTTCTACCCTCAGGTGCTTTGAAGAATAGTTTGTGGCAAACTATTCTTTGTGGCAACCCCTGAGATGTTAGAACACTGCTATCATGTCTCCCCTAGTCCTTCTCTTCATTAAACTAGACATACCCAGTTCCTGCAACCGTTCTTCATGTTTTAGCCTCCAGTCCCCTAATCATCTTTGTTGCTCTTTGCACTCTTTCTAGAGTCTCAACATTTTTTTGACATCGTGGCGACCAAAGCTGAATGCAATATTCCAAGTGTGGCCTTACCAAGACATTATAAAGTGGTATTAACACTTCACGTGATCTTGATTCTATCCCTCCGTTTATGCAGCCCAGAACTGCTTCTGCTTATTCTGCTTATTTCCTTCACACAAAAAGGACTGAAACTTTAGGAGGATTTTTTTGCGGGGAAAGAGATTGTTGCCAGCCTCTTTAAACGTAACTTATGTAATTTGGCTGCTAGTAATCAGATGTTGGTGTGTTTTCATTTCGTTGTCATTCAGGTCATTTCTGCTCATCCAGCTTCCAATCAACATTCCCTTACTGGAAATATAGTAATAAAGGCAATCCTGCTGTCCAATATTTAGTCGCTATCCCTTATCGGAATGTTCACCAAAACCTGACTTGCTTCTGATTTCAAACACACAGACTCAGTTGCTATGGAAATCAGGGATTTATTCAAAATGAAGGACAAATGTCTATGGAGATTCTCAATCATCTAGGTCAGGGGTGTCAAACTCAATTTCATTGAGGGCCACATCAGGATTATGTTTGACCTCGGTGGGCTGGAGTGGGCGTGGCCAGGGTGGGCATGGCCAGCTTGATGTCACTTGTGTCAGGGACACCTGTATTGGCCTGAGCGCTCTGCCCGAGAAAATTGGTCCGTTTTCAACTGCGATTGCCTCCTACAACCCTCTGCTAGTAAAAACAGAGTTCATGCGGCCCTTCTGAACTCCATTTTTGATTGCAGAGGCATCACGGGCCAGTCCTTCGCTGTTTCCAGGGTGGCCCTGTGGGCCAGATCTAAACACCCCATGGGCCAGATCTGGTCCCTGGGCCTTGAGTTTGACATTCCTGATCTAGGTCATGGTGGTACCAAAAATGGTCTCCAGATGGTCTTCAGTCTCTTTTTGAAAGCCTCCAGTGATGAAGCACCCACAGCTTCTGAAAGCAGGCTGCTGCACTAGTTAATTGTTCTCACTCTTAGGAAAGTTCTCCTTAATTCTAGCTTGTTCTCTTGTTGATTAGCTTCCTCCATTGTTTCTTTTCTTTTTTTTTTTTTTTTTTTTTTTTTTTGCCTTCTGGTGCTTTGGAAAAGCACCAGACATTGCATTTCTGAAGTGCCAGAAATTATCCACCTGGAATGGATAAAAAGAATTGGACATGTGGAAGTTGAAGAGCTAGTATGATGGTATGGTTTGAGTATGTGCAAAATCATGAGTATGTGCAAGAATCATGCTGCTGGAGCTGTGAGTTTGGAAAGGAAACAGGTAACAAAAACTCGATCTTTGTCTTTTCTATTTTGCGAAAGGAGGCAGTATAGTGTGGACCTAATACCATTCTTTATGGTACATGGTATTAGCATCTAAAGCAGGAAGCCATTTCCACCAGTTCAGAGGAATGTCAGGGCATGCAGTAAGATCATCTCCTAAAACATTTTCCGTTATAGAGGTATAACTGAAAATGTATCACCGTATGATTTACAATATTTTCTTTAACACTGTAAAGAAATGATGTTTCTTTATCATTGTAAAAAAAAGTGAACTATAACCTTGTTTTGTTCAAGGTTCTTCTGAGTTCCTTTGGCAATGACCCCAAGGAGCACTATAATTGTGCATGCCGATAAAAATATATTTTGCTTCAACTTTCTCCAATCGCTTTGGATGCTTATTAAAGTGGGCATTTTTTTCCCACAACAACTTGTTTACCTTGCTCTTTTTCTCAGTAAGTGACCATATTTCTAAATAAAGCAGTGCACATCAGCTCCGATTATGTATTACTTTTAAAGAAAATTTAAAGGACTTAGATGAGTCATATGGATGGATGGATGGATGGATGGATGGATGGATGGATGGATGGATGGTAAGAGGCTTGGCAAACAGCCAGGAAGACACATTCTTCTCACTAAGTACCACACTGCAATCTCAAGAAATAGAATAAAATATGAATACAAGCAATGTTGAGGCATATGTGATTTGCACTGCCCTAAATATGTCTAATATAGATGCCCAAATTGAAGTGTAAGTGACATCTTTCTTTTTCTAAACCTCTGGTGAATTATGGGCGGTGCATGGCTCACTGGTTAAGACACTGGGCTTGTCAGCTTGAAAGTCAGCAGCCCAGGTTCAAGACCCAAGCTCCACACGACAGGGTGAGTTCCCATCCTCATCCCAGCTCCTGTCAACCTAGAATTCGAAAGCATGAAAATGCAAATAGATAAATAGGTACCACATCGGTGGGAAGGTAACAATACTGGCTACATGACCACAGAAATGTCTTTGGACAGTGCTGGCTCAATGGCCTTGAAACTGAGATGAACATCACACTCTATAGCTGGCAATGACTAGCAGAGTAAAATCCACAGGGACTCCTTTACCTTTACTCTGGTGAATTATTTTGAAATGTTTGATTGTTATATGCATCCCCTATGGATCTCATAGAATTCACATGTACCAAAATGACATGTTGGGGATCATTGGCATATAAAAAGCCAAATAAAATTCCTACTCTTGTGTGTAATTGCTGTATATACAAGAGTAAAGTAAGTGAGACTCAGCTCTGCGTTCTTCCATCTATTCAAATTAAAATTTCTAAGGGAAATTGAATTGGCTAACATATTAAAGATCATTGTGACTGTCAACACTCATATTTGAATTAAATGACTTTATACATTGCAAATTAGTTGCAGACTGAAAAGATAATGAACTACTGTTTTTTTTTCTTTTTCTTTTTTTTTTTTTGAAATGTTGCTTTTTTTTTAGTTCCTCTGAAGCTGATGAGTATTGGCTTTCCAAGGTATACAGATGGCATGTTTGGTAAATCAGAAAATAGTTTAGCATGAATAGTAGCTCCTTTTAATTTGTAGTGTCAAAAGTTTGCACACTTCACTTGATGGGGATGGTTAAGCAGCTTCATGTGGTACAAAGGAAAAATATGTAGTTAAGAGTATGAAAGAATAATAATTTTGGTTATTGGGCAAACCATTTCATTGTTTTAACACAAACATGTCTAGAAATAACTACTCAGCGCAATGCATTGAAAATTAATTGTGTAGAGAAGCATCACCAGTTTGATTCTAATCAGCCATTAATGTTCATCCCCCCAACCACCACATCAGTTAATCTTAGTTGAAAGAAATGGGTAGAAAAAACCCACAGAACCATCAGACATACAGCAGGAAAGAGGCACCAGCAGGTCTTCCCAACTCATGCAAGTAAGCACCAGGTCTCTGTTCTTCAATATTTAGAGAAATTCTAGCAATCAATCCAGATAATCCAGATAATAATCACCAAGATTTAAGGAACAAAGATAATTTTGAGTTGTAAACTGTAGAAAGTCAGTACCCACCTCCCAGAAGAATGAAATATTTTGGGAAATATTAAAAAGGCAGAATATTCTATTGAAGAGTGGACACTGAAAGTAACGAATTTAGCAGAAATGGCAAAAATTTCAGCGTATTTGAAGGACTACACACAAGAAAGATACGTAACGGAATGGAGAAGATGGATTGATTATATTCAAAATAAGTATCAGACAAGAAAATATCAAATAGCTTATGAATGAATGTTAAATTTTAGAAGTATTATATTATCCATAGTGGAGTTAAGGTTTCAGGGGGGGATTTGGTAGTTTAAGAATAGTTAGGCTAATTTAGTTTAGGATTGTTAATTGAAATACCCTGCATTTTGCTCTGGGAAGTCTAGGGGGGAGGGTGGGATGGGAAGGGGGCAAGGGGGGTGGGAGTGGTGGGGAGGGAAAAAGGGTGGGGGGAATATTGGGGGAGAAATGTTTTTTGTAAAACTTTTCAATAAAAAAAGGCAGAATATTATATTTCTCTAAATGAGAAATGGAGAAATATATATATATATATATATGTTTTCTCAGGTTTTCGCGGGTGTTTGTATGTAGGTCTTTGGTTATTCGGGTCTTCTCCCACGTAAAATTGGAAGTGTCTTGGCGACGTTTCGACGAAGTCTCATTCGTCATCTTCAGGCTGGTGTTCTCGGCTTCGTGCTTCCAGTAGCACGAAGCCGAGAACACCAGCCTGAAGATGACGAATGAGACTTCGTCGAAACGTCGCCAAGACACTTCCAATTTTACGTGGGAGAAGACCCGAATAACCAAAGACCTACATACAAACACCCAGGCTGATGGGATTAAGAACAGGACATGATCCTTCAGAACATAATAGGATTAACCCACTACCATTTAGCAGAAGACACAAAGCTCACTACATTGCACAATCTCCATTTCAGATATTTCATCATCTCAGAGCAGTTCAACCAAACCTGGGAGCTCAGACAAACACTCTGTTCCTCTTTTGCCTATAAAGCCACCTATGACCCCTACATAACTCCTATATGACCCCATAGGAATCTAACAACAGCCAATAGAATACATGTTCTTGCACAGGAACAGGAAGTTCAAATGCAAAGCCCAAGGAAGGTATAAAAACCCCTCACTCTCAACTCCATGTTGTCAGCTGCCCTGAATCACAGATCCAAGTGGTTCTGCTTCATCAATAAATGGACCCTCTTTTCAATCAGCCTCTAGCCTCCATTTTGTCTTCAGAGCCTTTCTCCCAGCTTGGAACTGAATCAGATGGATATTTTTTTCCCATAAAACCAAAGAGCTGAAAAGCAGAGAAATGGTGGGTTACAAGGGGTTGGTCCTTGCTTCTGTTAGGTAGCTTAACAGGGCTTGTATAGATAGCAATAGCAATAGCACTTAGACTTATGTACCATTTCACAGTGCTTTACAGCCCTCTCTAAATGGTTTACAGAGTCAAACAATCTGGGTCCTCATTTTACCAACCTCGGAAGGATGGAAGGCCGAATCAACCTTGAGCTGTTCAGAATCGAACTCATGGAGTGAGCAGTGGAGATGAGTCTGAATGCAGAATATTTGATAAAATCAACTGCCATCTAACTACAGATATATGACTTCTCTATAGCAATCATTATCTGCAGTGGCTATTATACAAAGTTGCACTCACCCTTGCCTCTTATGTCTCCTGGTTCATGTTTCTTGGTCCTGAGAAGGGGCTACTGCTCCAGGGACATGGTGAAGGCATGATGATTAAGCATGATATTATCATTATATAAACGTGAAAGTAGAGAATGCTATCTTTAGAATAAGGTTCATGTCTAGTAGGAATATTATGATTATGTTACTGTAGTTTGTAGGTAGAAATTGTTAACTAACATGATTCAACCACACTATGAACGACATCATCCAACATTGTCTGGGAGTCACGCCTGCCATAGTGCAGGAATAATGCAAGGAAGAAGAAGTTTGTTGATAGAAATCTCTTGGTGTTAGGGTAAAATAAGACATATGGTTAGATAGCCTTAGGGGTTCTATGTAAAATTTAGTGAGAAGGTTAGATTTAGCATGAATTTTTAAGAGTTAGTTGTAGTCTTACATGTATGTTATGGTGAACATAGCTTGCCAGTGTAACATTTATAGTAAATATTTCTGCTTCTGTTACAGTTAAAGTTGAATTCCCCTGACGACTCTGTTGAATTTAGCATAGGGCTAGCTTTACTATGCCTTTCTTTGGCCAGATTTATGTTGCAGTGAGGACTGTGTTGTTGGGTACCTTGAGGTTAAAGTTGAAATATATTGTTCCTGTTATCTTTAGAGTGAGTTAACATGCATAGAAATACTCTGTTTGATGTTGAGGGAAGAATGTGTCTTTAGGTAATGTTTAGGATATTTATTTCTATTGGAATTCCAGTGAAATTATGGCTTCAATTAGGCCATAAGTCTGAAAATATGTATAATTAACTATAACACTAGTTTTGATGGGTAGGAGTAATCTTAGGATTGGGAAATGGTGAGGATTGTGTCCCTGGGTAATACTTACTCTAGGTTAAATATATATCCTAACATTTCAACGAAACAATAGTGAACACTGGGTCTTTCTATGCTATATTGTGAAATTTATTGTGAGTGTTCATTTCAAGGTGAATTGTTGTGTTTAACAGCAGTCTTAAATTTATGCTACCGTGGGGATTTGCTTTCTGGGGTAACCTTGAGCATATATATTTCTATTGTTGTAAGGATAAGTTGGATATGGGGTTAAGGTTCATTGAGTTCTATTGTGAAATTTATTGTGAGTGTCAGCTCTAGATCAAGCCAAAGACACTTGGGAAAACCTCTCAGATTTATGTGTGAAAAGATCCATAGTCCCCAAAGTGCATCTTTTCAGAAAGCTATGCAGCAGAAATCTGTAAGAATGGGAAAAGCTAAATCTAAACCACACTAAAGCTCTTTTTCACAAACAATTAAGCCATAAATTACAGGAAGCCTAATCTTAACATTTCACTTCACTGCAGCTAATATAGAAATACAGTAGATACCATCAAATAATGATAACCAATAAAATCTACCTTAAAACTAATCCTGTTTAGTTTTCAGAATAGAACTAAAGAAATCAGAATAGAGAGATAGATACAGAGCTAGATATACTGTAGGTCACAATTACTGTATATAACTGCCCATATCACCAAAGGTGACTCTGAACAGGATATAACAAATGGGTAAAACCGCATAGGGAAAAAAAAATCACAGATACATAAAAAAACAGATCTATTTGGCAATGCTATAAATTTCAGACTATAAGTAACTCATACAATCTTCCCCTTTTATTTCAGTCTGTAGACAAAAGTTAGAATTAGTTTAGGACAGAGATGGCTAACATTTTTGCCATTGTGTGCCAGGAATGGGGGAGGTCTTACTAGGGCTTGGTAAAGAAGTACTACTGTAAAACTAGAATCTAGAGCCAATATGGTGCAGTGGTTAGAGTGCAGTACTGCAGGCTACTTCTGCTACTGCCAGCTGCCTGCAATTTGGCAGTTCAAATCTCACCAAGCCCAAGGTTGATTCAACCTTCCATACTTCCGAGGTCAGTAAAATGAGAACCCAGGTTGTTGGGGGCAATATACTGACTCTGTAAACTGCTTAGAGAGGTCTGTAAAGCACTGTGAAGCGGTATATAAGTGCTATTGCTATCTTTTGTAGGACTCAAATTATAATCTTGCATACCTGTTTGTTTGTATGTGTATCAATGTATAATAAAGCATAATAAATTATTGTTTCAACATTGCATATTTCATACAAATTGAACAAAAATCATTTCATATTCAGAAAAAAAAGAAAGAAAAGAAAAATGTATTAAAAAGCTTATCAGTTCCTGCTGACATGATTTTGTGACACATTTACTTAGGAAAAGCAACAGTCCAAAATAACATGCTTCAAATTGCACAGGGTCCAGTTATCATAAAGTAGGAAGCTAAGATTTCCCAAGAAGAGCAAAAGGGCAACCTATTTTAGCTAAGAGGCTGCACTATTTAATTCTGCTAATATATAACAGCCTATGTGGGTTAACAGAGAAGCTTTGGTTATGTGACTCAAACTATATTAGATGGCCTGATCAGAAAAAAATCATTTCCAACTAGAAAGAGAGAAAGAGAAAAAGAGAAAAAGAGAAAGAAAGAGACTTCTAAAATCCAGTCGTTTTGCTGCATATTTTTTCCTGTAGTTGTAGGGGAAAAAATATATGATATCTTGCTGCATTTTACCTTTTTAAGCTATTCAGCCACATGTCTTTTAGATTAAGCAGAGGAAAAGTTCATAGGGATAATTGTGGGAGCAGTGTTAAACTATACAGTACCCCAACCTAATAATCAAAAAAGGACATACTGTGAACTTCCCTTTCTTATATTATCACATGCTGAAAGAAGGAGTAGTTACCACAAAATAGAGTCAGACTATTGTCGTCTTTGCTTGACTCCCTGAGAAATGTCACACACAGAGCCTCTTAGAAAGCTGTCTTAAAGATTGTCATAGCTTTAAGAGAGAAAATATATATTTTTTAAAAAATATCCACTACTGTGAAATAACTGTATTTGCTATTTAATTGACCCATGAAACTGAGACTTGGTTAAACAGCTGATTCTGCAAGAAAAGTTGTTTCTGAGAGTGCTGTAGCAAGCAGAGGCATTCTGGGAATAAATTAAGAGCCTGAGGCTAGGGGGTGATGGGTAGCTTCATTAATAAAATGTGAACAGCAGATAATGAACAGATACCTTAGTAGTTCTGTGTAAGATTGATTGAAGCACAAAAGAGTTGGCTTTAATTTACTGGCAACTCGTGGATTTCTAAAAAGGAAAAAAAAATAGTAATATGGAGGATGGCTGAATAAACACAACATTACACTGTTTGTGGTAAAAGCAATTTAAAGTTGCTTTGCCCAGCAAAAGGATTGACTAGTGCATTTCAAATATTAAAGGTGTTGTTCTGACCTCCCTACATGTTAGTCTGTATGCAGCTCGACATGCAGCTAAACCCTCCAATAAAACAGACCCCATGTGTAGATTTGGATGCCTTATTGAAAGAACAGGATATGGTAAAACTGGGAAAAATAGGAATACATGTTGTGTCCCGCCGGTGGCCAGCAGAGCTGGCAGCAGAGTTGGACAGTGAGGAGGTTGGGGAGGAACATGGGCCAGTCCTGGGGGCTGGGGAAAGCTCAGACGAGGGCTCTGTGTCTGAGGCAGAGAGGGAGATAGACAGCAGTGAGGCAGAGGAACAGCTGGAGCCTGTTCCCAGTGTGAGCATGCGCAGAGCTGCCAGAAGACAAGAACAACTCAGAAAGCAGGGTCGACTTGGGAGTAAAGCCACACCTTGGAGATGATTGGCCCCTCCCATAGGAAACAAAAGAGGAACAAACAGGGAGAGGGCTTTGGCAGGAAACAATTTGTTCGTTCATTCGGTCATTTCAAGAGTAGAAAGTTCTGTTTGTGATTCTAAGAGACTCTGTGCCAAGTTCTGCCTTACTCTGCGTTTGGAAACAAGTGATATGGCAGATTGCCAAGCAAGATAGGTGTGTTGATAAGTATTCCTTTGAAAAACTGTTTGGACAAGCCTTGCTGACTGTGAATGAAAATAATTCACAGTCGTGTAAATAAAAGAGGTTTTGCTGGGACCAAGACTCTGGTTCCTGCTTTTTAAGGGGGCCTAGGTCAGAACAATACATACAATGAGAACCAAATATAAGATAGACAGTATTGAGTTACTGCTGAATATAACAATTAATAAGTCTTGATGCCACCCTGAGTCTTTGGAGTGGGGCAGCATACAAATTGAATGAATGAATGAATGAATGAATGAATGAATGAATGAATAAATAAATAAATAAATAAATACAAGCAATTTAAATCTCACCAGTGATGCTCTGTGTGTGGGATTTGGGTTTGTCCTTGGATGAATATGTGCCACAGATTAAGATGGATTCTTCTTTATGCTTCTGACTCCTCCAAATGCTAAGGAAAATGGAGTCTGGCTTCCCAGCGTGCACTGTTTTGAGAGTGCGGGCTGATCGGTAAAGGGGTTGGGTCAGCTTCAAAATAATATAATTGGTTAAATAGTGTTGAAATATATTTGGCAGGGCAAAAAAGTGAGGATAAAACTAAAACTGTTGCAAGATGCTAGAATACGAGATGGATTTGGCCTGCCTAATTGGGAATTATACTATCAAGCGACAAGTCTGATGTGGATTAAGGAATGGATAATGTTAAGAAATACTAGATTATTGACTTTAGAAGGACATGATTTGTTGTTGGGATGGCACGTTTTTTTATGGTACAAGGGAACAAAAACACAGGGGTATTTTAGACAACATTTTATATGTGAGGCTTTGCTACTAAACTGGGAGAAGATCAAAAGACAATATTATTTAAAAATTCCAGTCTGGTTATCAACTATTGAAGCATTCTCATATTCAATAACGTTTAGAAAGGAACAAATTGTTAGATATAGTGAATTATTGAATGAAAAGGGTGAACTTAAATCTATGCAAGAATTAGAAGAACAAGATATAAAGATGAATTGGTTTTCCTATTTGCAAATACAATCTAGAAAGACTTTAAGACAGAAGGTTTTTATAATAATTTGACTAATTTAGAAAAAAAATACTGATGAAAACATAATTAAAAAACTATATGGACATTTATTAGAGGTCAAGTTGGAAGGAGAACAAGTTAAAGAAACAATGATTGCTTGGGGAAAAAACTTTGGACATGGAATTGACTTAGAGAAATGGCAAAAATTATGGTCACAAAATTATAAAATGACAATGTCAACTGCATACAAAGAAAATTTACATAAGATGTTTTACAGATGGCATTTACCCCTGACGAGGATATCCAGAATGTTCAAGAATAAATCCGAAAAATGTTGGAAATGCCATCAGATACTGGGTTCATATTACCATACGTGGTGGACATGTGTAGAAGCTAAAAGATACTGGACTAGAATCCACACATGGTTGGAAAAAATGACAAAAAAACACATAGATTTTAAACCAGAGATTTTTTTATTGGGGATTGTACCTGAAATATATAATAGAGAGTTGAGATATTTGATTGTTAATGTATTAACAGCAGCTAGAATTGTGTTTGCTAAAAATTGGAAAAATGAGAAAATACCAACGCAGGATGAAGTTATTAAGAAAATAATGGAATGTGCTGAAATGAGTAAATTGACATTTGAAATTAGAGAACAAGAAGATAAACAATACTATAAGATATGGGACCTATTTTATTAATGGTTAGACAAAAAATATGGAAATGAAATATGGTAGAGATCTTCATAATACAAGAATTGTAGCATTATGTGAAATAAAATATAAAGATGTACTAGTAGACAGATTTAGGAGGATGAACTGAATGTTATAATAAAAATTAACTCAAATTTAAGAATATTTTGAATAATAATGAGGGAAGAAATAGTCATAAATAAATGATTAATGAGGATAATAATAGAGAGATATTCAGTCGATGATATGAGAATTTAGGGAAACTGTAAATTGTAAGCTATGAATTTGGTGAAGATGCACAAAAGACTTGTAACCAACCGACACACTGTTTGCAGTTGAAGATGGTTTTATTTATGTATGTTTGTATAATTTTTTAAAAAAAAAATCAAAAAAACCCCAAACAATATAATTGGTATTTGTCCCTCTGGCCACTAGATGGGGCTAGAGAGCAACAACAGTATATAAAGGTTATATGTTGTGGCATGACAGGTGTCATGTTTGCAAATAGGCTCATGTAGGTGTTTCAAAGGCTATCTGTGAGCATATGTGTGTATGTATACTATCTTGCCAGCGGTCCCCATACAGGTATCATCTCTGCACATTTATCCACCTAAAATTGGCTAATCAGTTGCAAAGATGTTGTGCTAAGAATTCTCCTCACTACGTTTTGGAGGGAGTTAATATAAAGGTGTGCTCAGGCAATGCTACACTGCATTTTCACCCAATGCTTATGAGATGTGATTGACAAGATAACCAGCACAATATTGGGGTTTTTAAAACTTTGATATGTGTGTACAATCTACTTGTTTTTGTGTCTTGTTTGCAATGTTGTTCATAAAGCAGCAGCTCTTTTTTTAAAAACATTTCCACAGCCATTTTATCTTTTAATTGGCAGCTCTGCTTATAACCAGAGTTGGTTATAAGATGGATGGCTATATAAATGTTTTTTAAAAAATACATAAGCAAAAATATCAACCATTAACAATGTAGGACACATTGGTAAATCTCTAGCTTGATCTTGCCAAGTTAGAGGACTGTCTGGCCCTAAAGGAAAAATAATCACTTCATCACCAGAAAGAGTTTTTTTTAAACAAAACAAAACAAAACAAAACAGAGAATGGATGTGTTAACTTAAAGATACATTAACAAGATTACTTGTTCTCTCAGCAATATTATCTACGGTCTGAGTAACTCAGAGGATTTGTTTAAACAACGGATTCTAAATGAGGCCGATTTTTCAGTAGGTGAGAGCAGAGCTGTGTTTCCAATGCTACCTGTGAGGATTTATTTTATTGTATTAAAAACACTTTAAAGATTATCATCTTGGTTTATTTGCATTCCAATGAGATTTTTTTTGCCGTGGATTCATAACTAAAATATATTTAACTCAGTAGGACATTTCTATGAAAGACAATACAGTTCAGCCATAACAAATGATCAGTCAGCAAAACAAATTTTAATTGATGATTAAAAAAAAACAAGATAGAAATGAAGTGCACACTTGCATAGATAAACAGAAGTTTTGTTTAACTTCATATATCAGTGAATGGTGTTACTTATTCTGTCCTTTAGTTTTTAAACGATTCCTGATACTGAGGTATTGAACATGTGTTAGAATATTCAATAAATTTAATCAAGGATTTTTTGCTTAATCAAGTAAATAATTGGTTAAAAGCAAGCATTTATTCAACAAAAGGAGTTCTGCTTGGCTCTTGGAAAAACAAAGAACATATTCAAATATTTTTTATTACTTCTATGCTAAAGAGATTGGTTTTAATAATCCATTTACCAAAAACATTTCAGTTCAATATATATTATAAACACCCCATAATGGTAGATTAAAATTATTATAGCTATTAAGTTTTTGGAAGCATTATGCAAATTTTCTTTTAACAGTAATAATTTCATACACCAGGAGTGATTAAATGTGAAATTATTTTAATAAGGAAAGAAAGAACAACTTTCTTTAATAAAACAATAGGTTAAATCAGTACTTTTAACAACTTAATCAGTCCATAACTGCAAACTTTCATTTAAGCCAAAATGGGCTCAACTGATGCTTCTAAAGAATCAGAAAGAATGAGTAGGAAACATCCCAATCTGGAATACTTTTAGTTATCTAAATAATAAATGCAGCATCTTGTTGTACACAATGTGAATCACTTGATTCTTTATTATGCCTTAATAGACTCATAAATTTAAACTCTTTCATGATGTTCATCTCTTGCATATATTCCAATGTAGAAATGTGATCTTTAAATTCTGTAAATGTCATTCCTCCATCATTGTAGAACTATGAGTTTCTAACTAGGGACACTTGTGGCAATTAATCTCTCTGAATTGCATCGAAACTGACTTAGTCTGCACTTTCTGAATTAATGTGTCAAGCTGCCTGTTTTTATCTTCTGGATGTGACAATCCTCCAGACTTTTGCACGGCAGTTTCCAGCTCTAAAAACCGTGTCAAAATATTTTTGAAATGCATCCACCAAGATAAAATGCACACAGAAAGGACTCTTTTGCACAGAAATCTTTATGGACTTTTTGGGGGCATGTGTGTGTGATATTTTGGGGGGATATATCTAAAATGTGGAATAAAATGGAACCAGATTTTTTTAAAGTGGACTAATGGAGGCTATTGCTCCTGATCCCACAGACAGGAGGAGAGTCAAATATATTAGCACAGTATTTGAAAGTATCAGATAAATTATTTCTCTCTGTGTGTGTGTCTCTCTCTGTCTCTCTGTCTCTCTCTCTTTGTCTCTGTCTCTTTCTCTCCCTCCCACTCCTGTTTACTAGACCAGCTGAATCTGAGATCAGAGATAAAATTATCATTGCGTCTTTAGAACTCTCAGAATCTTAAAACTTTTGGAAGGAGTTTTAAATTCATATGACTTTCACTGATCTTTATTATTGTCAGATGTTAATCACACTTGTTAATTGCAAAAAATATATATAGTGAACTTAGCAAGATAAAAAGAGTATCAAGCAAAAGACGACTAATATTCAAATATTAAACTGGGATTAATACTATAAATTCTCTGGCATTTTTGGACTAGGATCATGTGTCTAGACCAGGCCAAGTCCAAAAATGCCAGGGGATTTCTAGAAGCCTGGCACTCTGACAAATCAGCCATCAACAGACACATAGGCATTAACAACATTTATTGATTATGCAAAAGAGACAATCAACCAGCCCAAAAAAGGAAAAAGACTCCAGGACATCTTCACCAGTAATCAGCACTCAGATCAGCATAGATTAACTCCAAGGTTAACTTGAGACCAATACCCCAATCAAGAAACTGCCAAAGAGCCATCGGTAAACAGCCCAACCAAAGAATCTCTAAGACCGCCCCCATCCACACTGACAGGCAAGACATCAGAATATAAACTGACAGCAAACAGCACTCCTTACTAACACTGATGATGTTACCTAGTTAGGGTAATGAAATGTCTGCAAGAAAACAAGCAAGCTCAGAGAGTACCAAGGACTCCTGAGGAGAATTTGGAAGCTATAATTGGTGCATGATGGAGTGATGCACACAGTTCTGGGGGCTCCTAGACTAGATCTGTGATGGTGAACCTATGGCATGCGAGCCATCGCCCCAGTTCAGCTCCTCTGCACATGCGCGCAGGCCTCCCACTGGCCAGTTGGTCTTTGGGTCTCTGCCATGCATGCACAGCATGTGGGGCACATGTGGGGGAGACGCACATGCATGAGTGGGGGGGCGGGGGCATGTGGGGGCCCATGCATGCATTGCATTTTGGGGGTTCAGAGCAGGCACACATGCGTGCATGTGCAGGGGTGGGGTGCTTGCGCAGGGGCTGCACACGCATTGCATTTTGGTGGTTCAGGTACACACACGCAAATTCGCGCACACACGCAGGCACTTTCAGCACTCCGTCCCGAAAAGGTTAGCCATCACTGAACTAAATCATACAGCATCGCTGTTGCTTGAAATGCATTGTTTACCAGTTTTACCCAACATTGTAGGACTGCATTTCCAAAATCCCAGTTTTAGTGATTTAGAAACCATTTTCCATTTAAAGAAAACTGGATGCATTAAATTTGAATCTTTGTAAATGATGTTGGAGAATCATAATCTGGAAGTTGGATGCAAAATCTATTTGGCTCTTTTTAAATGGGTCTCTATAGCTACTGCATTTGTTTGTTTCCCCCATTTCTCTAATAATGTTCTTATTTTATTAAAAAATATAGTTCTAATATTCTTCTGTATGCCCTGTTTTTATGAATTTCTATTACTTCTCTAATAAAATGCCAGGCAAATGAATTTATGAGAAAACATAAAGAAAATGAATCTATAGGCAACACAGAAAAAGAAGCACCACAGTATGTGTTCAATTATTACCCACTTGGAAAAAAAATGTTTTATAGTTGCATTTTGTTTATTCAACAGCATATGTCTGCAGAAATTAACTTTTTATAAAGCCAAATATTCTTCCCCAGGCTACCCAGTTCTATAACTACTGAGTTATCCTTTGGATAGTTCTTGACACTGCCTGAAAGAGAAAAAAAAATTCTTCAATCTGTTACTTAAGTTCCAAACTACCTTTTAAACAGTAAAAATGTGGACTTTTTAAAGTGATTTTTTAAATGTAAATGTCACATGCAGTATATTTGAATATGACTTTTTAAAGTATCATATTGAATATGACTATTGAAAGTGTCCTATTCAGAATATTAAATTTTATTCTTGTCTTATTTTTGGAGAATGATCAATACGGTTCAAAAAGTACCTTTGTTAGCAGCCTGTTACAACTCTGCTCAAACAGGCATTAGGCCCAAACCAGTTATGTAAGCCATCTAAGGAATATAAGGTGCTTGCCTTTCTTATTCCTGTACAAGTAGGCCCTATCTTTTCAGATATAATTACTCTTGATATGCTTTCCCAGCTACTGAAGTCAAGATTATTTGGTTTTTCTAGACAACTAAGAGATAGGAGATGATTGGTTATGATGGTTCAGATTATATAGATCATACATAATATAGTCAAGACTATGGTCTTCCCAGTTGCAATGTATGGCTATGAAAGTTGGACCATAAGAAAGGTGGAGCGCCAAAGAATTGAGGCCTTTGAACTATGGTGCTGGAGAAACCTCCAGCGAGTCCCTTGGACTGCAAGGCGATCAAACCTGTCAGTCCTAGAGGAGATCAACCCCAACTGCTCTTTAGAAGGCCAGATCCTGAAAATGAAACTCAAATACTTTGGCCACCTAATGAGAAGGAAGGACTCCCTGGAGAAAAGCCTAATGCTGGGAACGATTGAGGGCAAAAGAAGAAAGGGATGACAGAGAACAAAGTGGCTGGATGGAGTCACTGAAGCAGTAGACGCGAGCTTAAATGGACTCGAGTTGATGGTAGAGGACAGGAAGGCCTGGAGGAACGTTGTCCATGGGGTCTTGATGGGTCAGACGAAACTTTGCAATTAACAACAACAACAATAATAGTTCATAAGCTACAACAAGATATTTTGCCTTGGCTTTAGACTTATAACTTTCCAAGCAGATGGGCTAAAGGGTGATTTGGATCAAGAAATACAAAATCCTTCTCAAATCTAGGAGAGAAAACTTATGGGGGGGTTAAGATCAATGTGGTGGTGGGGTGATTGGACATACTAAGGAAGTGGATGAGATCAAGCCAAAGTAAATGGTGATATCAGGAAATCAACTAAATTGACTTAATTTAAATTATAATTAGCTAAGTACAGTTAATATGAATGCATATTGATTTAATTCCAAGATTTTATTCAAAACCAATTCAATAGATACTCTGAGTCAAGCTAACTTTCTAAATTGGATGAATGGTTTAGATTAAATTATAGAATCAGATGCCTTTGAATTGTTCAAGTCATTTTTCCCCCAATATACACAAAAGGCCTATTTTCTGAATTGTTTCCATGTTCTTAAAAAGAAAAATGAAATGAAATCCATCCCACAATCAAAGATATGCAACATTTTTGTAATTCATGAGAATATGAAATGGGAAGCTTAATTTCACTGATGAACAATTTCCATGTGTTTTCTATACTGATGCCATCATTTATTTATTCAATTTGTATGCTACCCATTTCAGCAAGTGATTCTAGGCAACACACGATATTAAAACAAATTAAAAACAAATTACCATCATAAATACAAAAAATTAAAATACACAGCAGCTGAGGAGAATGTCATCATCAGTTGTTAACACAATCAGGGGATGGTCCCAGGAGTGGGTTCTACTTACCTTTACTTCTGGTTCACAACGAGATCGCGAACTGGTTCGAACCGGGGGCAACCCACCACTGGATGGTCCCCTTCACACATGCAGGACCTAAGCCTGGACAAGTAACCTGGTCTTTAGGATGTTATGAAAGGCCAGCAGGTTTGAGATCAACCTAATCTCTGAGAGGAAGAATGATTATTATGTAGGGTATTATGGCATAAAAGGCCATTATATGCCTCCTGTGCATAGCTAGACAGCATTCTCCACTGATGGAACTCAGAGTATTCCCATCTTGCCAGACTGGATTGGACAGAAAGAAACAATGGGGAGCAGTCCATCTGTCAGATATCCCAGTCCAAAGCCATGAAGGGCTTGGAAAGTGACAAATAACACCTTGAACTGAACCCACTGTGGTAATGGTGTCATACATGCAAATTAAACAATACCATATACTACCCGTGCAGTTGCATTCTGCACCACTTGAAGCCTCCAAATGCTCTCCAAGGACAATCCCAAGGAGACCATAGTGCAGAAATCCAGACGGGATGTTACAAGAGCATGAGTGACAGGGAGCAGGGGCTTGAATGTAACTTTCAAAGATTTTATAATAATCATGAAAGTGTTTAAATATCCAAAACAGTGGTGGGTTTCCCCTGGTTCGGACCGGTTCGCAAGAACCAGTAGTAAAACCGGCAGGAGTAAAACCGGTGGGAGGCCCTCCCACTGCCCCAGATCGTCATCCGTGATCTGCGCATGCAAAATCCCATTGTGAACCAGTAGTAAAGGTAAGTAGAACCCACCCCTGATCCAAAAGTTAAAAGTTGAAAAAGAATCTAATAATATCTGGCAGCTAATTGCAGCAATTTCCAATATTGGACTTAAGCCTTAGTAGTTATGAAGTGCATAACATTTGATGAAATCTAAGAGCTCAGGAACAACATCTATCAATATCTGAATATTAATTAGCTTTACAATAATTGCACACATAAATATAATCTTGGTGCACTTAGATGTCGACCTGCCACTTAAATTTTATTCAACTACTTTGAAGATTAAATCTAACATCAAAATCTGTATTCTAAAATTTGGATATTTAGAGGATGAACAATTACACATCAGTTCTGTTAACCTCATTAAATTTCACAAGCTCCTGTAAGACACGAGTGTCAATATGGCACCTATGGGTACAAATTTGCCATCAATTGAGCTCCTTGCCTCTTGATATTAATTTTTAAAATATGAATTACTTTAATTTTTTTAAAAAGTAGAGAACATTCTTAAAGTACTTATTGGCAAGCCTGCATTGGGGAAACCATAGGAAATCTTAGAAATTAAAAATAGCATGAGGCTATCACCCAGTGTTTTATTAGCAGTGTGTTAAAAAAAAACTACCACCACAAACTATATGTTGGAACAAGAGCCTCCTACAGAGCTAGAAGACAAAGCAAAACGCAGCCCAAAAGGGCTCTTTTCTGATACTTTGGGTATTTTTTTTCAGGGGTGAAATGCTCCCAGTTCGGACCAGATCGCCCGATCCAGTAGCTATGGTGGTGGGTGGTTCGGAGAATCGGTAGCAAAAATCCCTGTCCCCCCCCACATGCCCAGCTGAGCTGCGCGATCATCAGAGGCTTTTTTTTTTACTTTTAAAAGCATTTTTTCTACAACCTCTTCGGCCGAAAAAATGCTTTTAAAAGTAAAAAAAAAGCCTCTGATGATCGTGCGGCTCAACTGGGATCGTCAGAGGCTTCTAAAGCATTTTTTCCTGCAACCTCTTAAGGTTGTAGAAAAAATGCTTTTAAAAGTAAAAAAATAAAAGTTGGCCACACCCACCCAGTCACATTACACCCCCCCACCAAGCCACTCCCACAGAACCGGTAGTAACAAATTTTATATTTCACCACTGGTTTTTTCCCCCAAGCTCAGGGGCGGGTTCCAAATCCCATTGCTACTGGTTCACTCACTCGCGTGTGCGCACTTGTGCAAGCAGCACTCCTGCACATGCACAGGAGCATCCAGGCAGGCGGGCAGAGCCTCCTGCCACAGCTGCTACTGATTCGTCCGATCCGGTGCCAACCACTAGTGACCCACCACTGCCCAAGCTACATTTATCATGACAACTAAAGGTCAAGGCCGCCCATATTAGACATTTTTTTTTTAATTTTAAAACAAACTTTATTAAATTATCAAACAATTATAAAAACAATTAAAACCATAATAAGATATTCATATACATAGATCATATCATACATTTGACATTTCATATTAGACATTTTGTGTGAGATGAAACAACTTATTTTCAAACTTTCAAATGCACTCAGTGACCACCCCAAAAGATTAAACTCTCCTAATAATCTGCACTATTCTAAAGCAAACCTGGAGAAGGCCAAGCAACTCTAGAGAGAAGCAAGGAGAAGGAAATGTATATTATGTGAATGAAGGTCTCTTACATATTTTTAAAAATCAGTCATGAATTCCATAGAGACCTTTGAGTACTCTAAATCAGGGCTCCCCAACTGGTAGCCATGGCCCACTAGTGGGCCATGAGCTATTTGCAACCAGGAAAACAGAAACAGTAGGCGAGCAGACACATGTATTCCGACTTGTGCAAGCAGTGGGCAAGAATGTGCACACACAGTCCATTTGTGTGAGCAGCTGGTGTGCTAGCCACTCATGCATAACCATTCCCTCTCCCCACCCCAGTCTCCAAAGCTGAAAAGGTTGGGGAACTCGGCTTTAAATCAATCATGGGACAGTGAATATTAAGAATCTATTGGATCTATCTAGCACTCTGATACTTTTTCTGATATCGCATGCAGGTTTATAAGAAACTTGTAATACCCCTATTACAGGGGTGGAATGCTCTTGGATCGAAGTGGATTGCCCGATCCGGTAGCAATGGCGACAGGTGGTTCAGACATCCGGTAGCAAAAATCCCTGCGCACACACACACCCATGCCCAGCTGAGCCACGCAATCATCAGAGGCTGTTTTTTTTACTTTTAAAAGCATTTTTTCTACAACCTCTTCGGCCAAAAAAATGCTTTTAAAAGTAAAAAAAAAAAGCCTCTGATGATCGCGCGGCTCAGATGGGATTATCAGAGGCTTTTAAAAGCTTCTGATGATCCCAACTGAGTTGCCTGATCGTCAGAGGCTTTTAAAAGCATTTTTACAACCTCTTCAGCTGAAGAGGTAGTGGGAAAAAAATGCTTTTAAAAGTAAACAAAAAAGTTGGCCACGCCCACCCAGTTACATTACCTCCCTACCAAGCCACGCCCCCAGAACCGATATAAACAAATTTTACATTCATCAGTGCCCTATTAGCATAATTGTGTCTTTCTTTGCTTTTGATCTCCAATATAATATTTCTGGATACATATTGCTTAAGATATGGTATTTTTATATAGTTCTTGTGGCTAATAGGTTTCATTTGTTTATAGTCAGCGTAGCGCTAGCAAATGAAACCAAAAATCTATTGCTCAGCAAGGGAGATTCTTACCTTCTCAATATTTTGACACTTCTCAAGTGTGGAGGGCAAGGGGGTCTTGAAAGGAGAGGAATAACTGTTTTCTTTTTATACATCTTTGTGATATGAATACTTAGTGCCAACAGCACCAGTTTTATTTGCATTGTGGTATCACAAGGCTGTATTAAGAAGCAGAGGAACCTATTATCTGGGCACCAACACAACCTCGGAAATGCAATTCTTTTATCTTTCTTCATCACTTATGCCAAATGAAAATAAAGCAAATATTTGGAATGTCAGACACACAGCCCCATTAGAATCAATGTCAGTCACACCCTGCTCAATCCATTTATTAGGTATGATTTGCAACGTTCAGATTGCTGAGGAATGGCAATTGTTACCCAAAGCAACTGCTGAAGGATAGCAATATTTATCTAAAGCTAATGAGGGTGGAATTGGAACTACAGTATTTCCTGCTGCATTGTTTACATAAAAATGCTGCGGTTCACCAAGGCAAGATGAGTTTGCAAGTTCAGGCCTTTGAATTCTGCTCTCCCTGCATTCTTTAAGAATTTTAGCCGGTATCCCTTGTATCCCTTGTATTTCTTTTTCTGTGTTATGAATTTATATATACAGTCAAACAAATACACATGCATTTAATTTATTTATTATTTATTATTATTTATTTATTATTCACATTTCTATGCCGCCCACTCTCCGAGGACTCTGGGCGGCTTACACCAAAGACAGTATACTAAATAGCATATTGCCCCCAACAATCTGGGTCCTCATTTTACCCACCTCGGAAGGATGGAAGGCTGAGTCAACCTTGAGCCAGTGAGATTTGATCTGCTGATCTGCTGAACTAGCAGTCAGCTGAAGTAGCTGCAGTACTGCACTCTAACCACTGTGCCACTTCGGCTCTCTATATAGATAGTGTAAATCTTCAAGGGTGGGCTTCAAAAATTTTAGCAAGGGGTTCTCTGCCCGGTTCTGGGTGGGTGTGGCCATGGTGGGCATGGCCTAGTCGACCTCCTGCACCATGGTGGGGAGGAGTGTTTTTGCCCTCTCTGGGTTCCGGAGGCTTTCCTCCAGGCTCTGGAGGCCGGAAACAGGCCTTCCCAAACTTCTGGTAGGCCCATTTTTCAACCTCCCTAAGCCTCCACTCGGGCTGCACTGCACTTACCTGCATCCAAAACGGGCTGCATGGGGACTCCTGGGAGGTGGGGTGGGTGGGGTGGGGCCAGCCAGGAGTGGGATTTGGGGGTTCTCCGAACTGTACAGAATCTTAGCTAGAGCTTCTCCCGAACCCCTGCAAACTCCCCAGCAGCCCACCCCTGTATATCTTACAGATCTTGCATCTAAAGTGTTTTTTCCCCTTGCAATTTCTAACAGAAAATCCACACTCAAAAGTCAGTTATGCTATCCATGCTATCTATATTTGTAGCCCTCTTGAAAAACTGGCTTCCTCAAGCTTTATATGTCTAATAACAGTCATCTAGGTGCTATTCCATTAGATTGTAGTGGGAAAAGGGCAGAGGTTGGTTTCAGCAGGTTCTGACCAGTTCTGGACAAGTGGTAGCGGAAATTTTGAGTAGTTCGGAGAACCGGTAAATACCACCTCTGACTGGCCCCGCCCCCATCTATTCTCTGCCTCCTGAGTCCCAGCTGATCAGGAGGAAATGGGGATTTTGCAATAACCTTCCTCTGGAATGGGATGGGAATGGATATTTTACAGTATCCTTCCCCTGCCACACCCACCAAGCCACACCCACCAAGCCATGCCACGCCTACCAAGCTGCACCCACAGAACCAGTAGTAAAAAATTTTGAAACCCACCACTGGAAAAAGGTCAGAAAACAGCACTTCCTTCAACTGATCAGGAGAGAAGCAATTACAATTCTCTGAATTATATGTTTATGTCTTTTTCTATTCTTCTATGCTTTGAACGTGTAGAACTAATTCTTCAAGAAATTGAACCTTTCCTGGATGTTTTCAAACAAAGGCCTTATAGGCATTTGTGAGGGTTAGCTTGGATTTCTGTACAAGCTGGGTTTAAGAGCCTACAGGGTCCTTTTCAAAGTTATGCTTCTGTGAATAGCTGTGCAGGGAATTGTCCTGAAGGATAAGAGGAAATGCCATTACCAAGGCAATAGTCAGATAAGAAGGTTTGAGCTTGGGCAAATTAGAAAGGAAAAATACCCCTAAGACTAAATAAAAATTAAAAAAAAATTAAAGAAAGCTTAAATTCAACAAATCTTATCAAGGTTTTGAAGGTATATAATAATAATAGAACAGGTAGAATTTGTGGGACATGAGTCAGTAGAATTGGTTTAACTTTCTGTTTTACTTCTGTAAGAATTGCTTTGCTAAGAATTAGAATTGCCTCTGTGTTTCTACCAGTGATCTCACCTCTGTGTTATCTTGTTTTTCTGTACCACTCCATGCCTGGTGGATATCTCAAGAAGCGGGGTTGCTAAGCACCCACTCTTCCTTGCTACACTGCCAAAGGAAGGGATGGGCCAGGGGGCCAGAATTGGGTACTAAGCTGATGTCTCTGAGGGTATAAAAGGACGCCATACCTTCCCCAAGGTGTGGCTATTTCCTCACATGCAATGTATCTGTATGTTCTGGATATAGTCCCACCCAGGATTTTGTTTTTGGCCATAAATAAAATCTGCTTCTTTTTGCAAGCCTCGTCTTGAGTCTCTCTCTTTGGCATTCTGGTGACTCAAGTACATTTTGGGATCTTACAGTTTCAAATAAGGAGGAAACAAAAGGTTAACCTTCCAGGTGCAATCATATGATCAAAGCCATGGCCTATACATTATACTATAATATAATGTATATAATATACATTATCTGTGGATAATAAAGAATCAAGAAGCCGATCATTTAGTTCAGGGCTGTCAAACTCGCGGACTGTGGGCTGGATGTATCACGTGCTGGCCCCGCCCAGTTTAGCGAAGGGGGAAAAAGTCCCAATATGTCATGTGACACCACCATGACGCCGCGAGTTTAACACTCCTGACTTAGTTGAATCCACCATCTTCGCTTTTTTTGATCCTTATTTCCTGAACAATGGCAGTATTTTGCCATAGAATGCAACATCTTCTCACCAAGGAGGGACCGCTCAGTTTGCCCTTGGCCAAGAACCAGAGGTAAGATTTGTTTTTCATCTTCTATAATATAATAAACAGCGTAGAGTTCTCCTGCGTTTCTGTGCTCCCAGTTCTCATACAATATGATGAAAGAGAATTTGCTTTAGAGACTTTTTCAAAGGGGTGAAGGATCCCAGAGAAATTCTTAAGGGTTTAATGAAATACTCTTGTACTTATTTAGTTATGAGTGGCAAAAAAAAAAAAGAAAAAGAATAAGAATAAAAGCAGGGATGAATATCCTATCATTTACTGTGCATCCTCACTCCACTTTGATTGAATTCCAGGGAGACACATGAGAAAGGAATGTTTTCCACTGGGTTTTCTTTAGCAACGATGCTTATCTTTGTAACTAAAGAAAACTAAAGAAATTGAAAATATCTTCTTCCATTGGCAACATTTGGTGCAAGTGTCCATTATTTTTTTCTCTCCAGATCAGTGGTGGGTTCCAACCGGTGTTACTACCGGTTCTCTTCGCGCACATGCTTTACGCACGATTGCCATGTGCATGCTCGCTTCACTTGCACCCACGCCAAACTTGCGCTTTGCGCAAGTGTGTTAGGTTTCAAAGTTACAGCAGCACTGGAACAAGTGGTTTATGGCCATTTTTCACACGTATGACCCAGTGGTGGGTTCCTCCCTGTTCGGCCCAGTTCTCCTGAGCTGGTAGTGGTGACGATATGACATCACCAAACCAGTTCTGCCCCCCCGCACCCGTCCACACACCCCACATTATTCTTACCTTTTATTTGCCCCCACCCCCAATTTATTGCTGCCTCCTGAGTCCCAGCTGATGGCTAGAGGGAAAAAAATTGTTTAAACTCTTGCCGCGGGGCTTCAAAGGGTCGCCCCCGATCAGTGTTAAAAGAAAACAAATGAATAGACCAGTGCCTGCAAAAATACATGAGTAGATCAGTGCCTGCAAAAATAAATGGGTAGACCAGTGCCTGCAAAAAATAAATGGGTAGATCGGTACAGCCCTACAAGCAGTTAAAAGCCTGGTCGACCAGTACCTCTGCTAAATCCTAAATAATTGTCACATGACCATCAAGCCACGCCCACAAAATAAGCCACACCCACAGAACCGGTAGTAAAAAAATTTAGAACCCACCCCTGGTATGACCATTGCAGCATCCCCATGGTCATGTGATTAAAATTCTGATGCTTGGCAACTGACTCATCTTTATGACGGTTGCAATGTCCCAGGGTCATGTGATCAAGGTTCTGAGACTGTATGACAAGCAAAGTCAATGGGGCAGCCAGACTCACTTAACAAATGTGTTACTAACTTAATAACTGTAGTAATTCACTCAACAACTGTGGCAATAGAGTCATAAAATGAGGAAAACAACTTTTCATTTAACAACTGTTTCACTAAGCAACAGAAATTTTGGACTCAGTTTTGGTCATAAGTCAAGGACTACCTGTAGTTATACTACTCTAAAGAAAGTATATGCAGTGAGAGAAATAATGCAACAAGGATGTATTATTATTAAATATAATAACACGAAATATACATAAAAGCCGAGGCGGTGCAGTGGTTAGAATGCAGTACTGCAGGCTACTTCTGCTGACTGCCGACTGCCTGCAATTTGGCAGTTTGAATCTCACCAGCTCAAAGTTGACTCAGCCTTCCATCCTTCCTAGGTCAGTAAAATGAGGACCCAGATTGTTGGGGACAATATTCTGACTCTGTAAACTGCTTAGAGAGGGCTGTAAAGCACTATGAAGTGGTATATAAGTCTAAGTGCTATTGCTGTTACATTTGTTATAAAATCTAACAGGCAATTCCAGTCATTAGATGTGAAATAGGTATGCATGTACCACTGCCGAGTGAGCATGTGAATAGGACATATTGAGGTTGAATATTCTGGTAAAGTATTTGGTGCCTAATAATGATGCCTGCATCATTGCAGTCTAAAACACACTCATGCTGTCCTTATGCTTATCATTACACACTTTGAACAGCAGGCAGAGAACTGCTGACTGTTCTGTAAATTATTGTTGCACACAGCTGAATTTTCATCCAGATCCCTAATTCTTGAATGTGTGTCACACTTGATTGAAGGTTCTGCGATATACAAACTACTCTGATATTTGATATCCCTTGCTATGGTCCCTATAGACCATAGCAGTTTAAGCTGGGGGCTCCTGTGGAGGAAAACCATCCTGCCTTGTAATTTTAAAAGCCTGCAGTTTGTATTTACGGTGAAAGCAGAGAGTGGCACTATCTGTGTCAAGCTGTTGGCTCCTGCATCCAATTTCCTGAATCACTGGCAAAATAGCTGAAGGCTAGGCATGTATATTGCTCTTTTTAAAAACAGATGGCAATGTACACAGGGGGACCAAGAACATCCAGGTCCAGCAAATTATTTTTCAGAAATGTGCCATTGCAGATGATACAAAATCTCTGCCTTAAGTTTCCATTATGGTGACGTTAAGTATGCACTCTGTGGGCGACACTTCTCTGCAAAATGAACCTTGTTTTCAAGAGCGGGTATTAAAGACACGAACACAATCTTGGTTTTTAAGGCAGCCAGACTAGGAAAAAAACAACAGCAGCTATTGGATAGCAAAAGCTAAGGAAAGCTGGCCATTAGAACTGAAGACAATACAGCCACCAGTTTAGACATTAAATCTCTGGAAAGCAACTTAATTTTGTTTTGATAAAATGCTTTGCCATAGAAGACCCAGTTTAGGAGTTTAGAAGAGGGTTTGTACAACCACAATCCGTATAAAATCAAAGCTTCTTTTAATGATTGCAACTGCTGGAGAAAGTTTGTTAAGACCCCACATGCCTCACTGAAGAAAATCCCATTGCTTCTTTGCTTTGATGAGCAGAATGGTGTTCCCTCTATGATATAAAACATCTTACTTAATTTCAATCGGCAGACCTAACATGGAGAACATTGTGAAGGGAACAAAGGAAAATCTATCTATCTATCTGTCTGTCTGTCTGTCTGTCTGTCTGTCTGCCTACCCATCTACCTATCTACCTACCTATCTATCTACCCATTGTTTTGTCCCCTCCCACGAGTGGCCTTGCAGAGGCTCAAATAGCCCAGCAGTAACAAACGCAGGCTAGAGTGACTGAAGCTGGCCCTTTAATAAATAGTTCTCTCCCAAAGCGTATATCAGTCCAATAGTTACTGGGCAATGTTCCAAAGGTCTTGGCAGATGGCCAGGAGGCTAATGCAGGAATGCAGACTCTTGTCAAAAACTCCAAAGTAAGAGTTGTAACTCCACTGCATCCAAAACACCAACAATTTGTTCACCACGCCTTTCCAGCCCAGTCACCACCCTTTTATACTTTGTAGGGTGTGGCCCTACGTTTCCTGACCACATCTCTTGGGACGTGGCAATAGCTGCTCTCTACGACGTCTCCTACGTCTCTCTCTTGCATCCAATAGGGGCTCCCCCTCGTTGTTACCGGCCTCTGTTTCCGCCTCAATTTGGCTGGGGTCCATAGGCACGTCAGCAACTGTCAGTTCTTGCTGACTCATCAGTGAAGACAGACCATCCGGCACATAGCTTGTGATAGCTTCCTCCTCCTCCATATCATCCTCCAAATCAGCATGCGAAGATAAATCAGCTTCCAGGGCCGGGGTCACAACACCCATCTACCTATCTACTCATCTACCCATCTACCTATCTATCTATCTATCTATCTATCTATCTATCTATCTATCTATCTTTTATTATTTGTTTGTTTACTTATTGGATGCCCATCTTACTATAAGGTAGCTCCGGGTGTCTTAAATTTACAGATAGAATTCAAACATAAGTTAAAATCAGATATTTAAATCAAGTAGACATGGGGAAGGCTGGGATGGAGTGGGAGAGAGGTGGGATCTGTTATTACTCAATCAGCCACCTCCATTGCACTGTTCCCCCACTGCAGCCCAAGCCAACTGGCTGAATCAGGTCTTTAGGCCCTTACAAAAAAAAAGAAGAAGAAGAAGAAGAAGAAGGGTTGGAGACAACCTCACACTGGGGGAAGGCAAGATGTTCCAGAGGGCAGGAGCAATAGCAAAGAAGGCTCTCTTCCTGAACCCCATCTGCCGGAATAATTGGGCTGACAGGACTCATAGCATGCCTTCTCTGCTGGCACAAGTGATACGGGCCAATCCCAGTGGGGTGAGATGGTCCCACAAGTAACCTTGACCCATGCCATGAAAATCTATTAAAGGTGAACACCAAGACATTGATTTGTACCTGGAAGCAGACTGCTAACCAATGCAACTCATGGGGAAGTGGTGTTACAGGGGGCAATCTTGCCCCCTCCCCAAAAAAAAACTACCTATGCTGCCTCACCTGCATCAACTATAGCTCCCGAATGCTCTTCAAGGTTAGACCCATGTAGAGTTCATTATAATAGTCCAGTCGTGAGATGATTAGGAACTGAACGGATGAGAACAGGGAATCCTGATCCAGGAAAGGCTGCAATTGGCACACAACATGAAGCTATGCAAAGGCTGTTCTTGCTGCAACTGCCACCTGTTCCTCGAAAATGACTGAAAGGAGTTCTCTTCTTTGGCAGATCTCCTTAGACTGGGTTGATTCCACCGAAACATCACTGATTTGATTCATCAAACCGTCCCACCAGAGTTTTGCATAGATCTACATTTTGTTCAGATCTGTCCTAGTTTTACAGCTTACATCATTACTGAAACATCTCATGGATTCAGCATATTGAAATACCCCTAAGATGTTAGCAAAAATAGGTGATCGTGATTTGTCAATACTTAGCATATTTAAAAATAAATTAGGGAATAAATTATATTGATACTGATGGCACAGCAATTTTAAAGCCAACTTATGCAAAATTGACAGGCAATCTCCACAGTGATAACTTTGCATTATTAATTACAGTTCCATTATAATGAACAAAACCCCAAGTTCAAGACAATTTTTTTTAAACATGGAAATGGGGAAATGCCATTGCATAAAGTCTGAACAGTAGATGACAGAGACCCTGTAGGATTTAAGTAGTAGTCTTTGCAAATTAAACCATATCTATAGTATTCACCAGGGACCCGGTGGCTCAGTGGCTAAGACGCTGAGTTTGTCGATCGAAAGGTCGACAGTTTAGCAGTTCGAATCCCTAGTGCCGCATAACGGGATGACCTCCCATTAATTGTCCCAGTTTCTGCCAACCTAGCAGTTCAAAAGAATGTAAAAAATGCAAGTAGAAAAATAGGGACCACCTTTGGTGGGAAGGGAACAGCGCTCCATGCACCTTTGGCATTTAGTCATGCCGGCCACATGACCACAGAGACGTCTTCGGACAGCGCTGGCTCTTTGGCTTTGAAACAGAGATGAGCACCGCCTCCTAGAGTCGGGAACTAGCACATATGTGTGAGGGGAACCTTTACCTTTACCTTATAGTAATCACCAGCAAGCGTTATGTGAAAAAAATTATATTAGGCAAAATTATATTTTGCCAACTCTCTGGAAAAGGCTCTAATGCTGAAAATGGTAGAAGGAGAGAGAAGAAGAGAATGAATCAGCTACAAGATGGAGGGACGCAGTCAGAATGGCAATGAATGCATCCTTGAAAGATCTGAAACATCATATTAGGGAAGATCATCAAGGAGAATGATCAACAGGAGTAAAAAAAACTCCTACTTGATAGCACACAATCAATAAAAATGTCCTGAAGGTGCTTTTTCAAAAGGCAACTGGATTTTTGTTTTTCCTTGAAGATGTTTCGCTTCTCATCCAAGAAGCTTCTTGTTCAGAACTGAAGAAGCTTCTTGGATGAGAAGCACAACATCTTCAAGTCCAGTTGCCTTTTGAAAAAGCACCTTTGGGACAACCACGACCTGGATGACTGAGAATTTCCATAGACAATCAATAAAAAAACTACCCTTTTTATTTTAGATAAGTTTTCTTCTCTCTACTGAAATAAATCTTCCTTCTGGTTCTTTGGAGATTACATGATGGTTGCAAGGCAATGAAGACTGCAGCTGTTATTATTTTCTTCTCTTACACATCTCACTTGGTATTATGTCAACTTTTTCTGACCTGAAAAAGTTCCATCAGTAATTATTTCAGGATATGTCCTCCTGGGATTTACCTATTGAAGCCCAGCAACTCGAAAACTCTACAGGTGGGTTTATTTTACAATGAACCAGACACTCAACATAAACTTCAGTCTTTCTTTGCTAAGATAGATACAAGAACTCTGCAATATAAGAATTTCCTCTAGCTATTGTTACAGAATGGCTACATTCTCCACAGAATGATTTTAAACTTTTTTTTCTTTTTACACTGACAGCAAAATGAATGCCTAGGAAATATGGAACAATCAAATAGTAAAGGCAACAACTTTTGCAATAGCCTGGCTCCCAATTTAAATGGCACAATAATTGCTGGGCATGCTGTTATACACTGTTATTTCCATTTAGCTGAAAGGTAATTGGTTCCCAGACCCTCTGATCATGATGAAGAAAATGCATGATTATTATTTGGTTAAAGTACACAAAATGTATTGCACAGTTTTTGCATGTGTGGCACTTCAATATTTCAAAAATATCAGTACGAGTTCTTTATTCAAGTCAGTAAACCCACCAAACTGAAATGAATGCATGATTAAATGGATAGGGGGTGAAGGAAGGAGATTTATTTATTTATTTATTTATTACTTATTTATTGGATTTATATGCCACCCTTCTCCCGAAGGACTCAGGGCGGCTCACAACAATAAGAAACAGAGAATACAAAAGTTAAAAGACAAATTAAAACAGAATATCCAATAAATAAGGTTAAACATGGGAAAACCAGATGTTTGATGTTTGGGGGGAAAAATTAAATATTGTTTAAATAACTAGAAAATATTGATTCATTTGTAATAAGGATATTGGTGATAGGTCTAGATTATCTTTGAAGCTATGTTGGTTTTAGTTTATGGGTGTCAAACTCACGGCATCATGTTATCATCACATGATGTATCACAACTTTTTTCCCCATCACTAAACCAGGGGTGGGCGTGGCCAGCACAGCCTGTGGGCCGTGAGTTGGACACCCCTATTCTAGAAATGAGACTGTTTGGGTTTTCCAGAGCTTTTGCCTAGACTAGGAACTTGAAAAAACAAATATTTTGCAAGAGGTTATATTTTATAAAAATCTATACCTTGCAGCAAAAATAAAGGCTGATGTACAGTATATTCACATTTTGTGCTTATGTTTAATACCCTGATTACTAGTATAAGCGTTAAACTATAGCACTGAATTTTTATTGTCCTTTTTTGTAATTGAACATTCATTATTTGGGCACTTGTTGGTGATTGTTGGATTTAATTCTTGTATGACACCACGAGTTATTGGCATAGCTATATACATTGTTTAAATAAATAAATATTTTATTTTAATCTTCTTAGCTGAATTCAGGAAATTTTTCTACCGTATCTGTTTGCTGATTTGAATTCCAGCCGAGCACATTTTACTACCATTTCATTGGTACTTGAACTTGTTGCCATGAGTACATTTGCACTGTATCATGAACAATGGAGCCTTCAAACAATATTATCCCACAATCATTCTTTCATAAGCGTTCATGGCTTTGGAAGAATGAGGATGATTTGAATTAATTAAAATAGTTATAAAAGAAGTTTTGCAATCTTCAGAGATTGGAATAAAACCAGGTTACAGTTTTCCTTCAAGGAAAACAGTCATCACCTTTGAAATAGCACCTATCCTGTCCAACCACCCAACAGAAACAAGCAGCATATGGATGAAGCTCACCAGCGGCATAGATGTTGCTAAAATAATCCTTTTCACTTTATTGATTTCTACAAGCTCAAAAGAATTCCAGGTTGCCCCACAAGACATCACCTGAATCATCTTTGCAAGGTTCTTCCTAAGTAGTATTTAAGTCAGGATGAACGTGAATAATTTCATCTCAAACAAATCTTGCAAACTTGTCTCAGCACCCAGTAAGGAGAAGTTGTTTATCATTATTGCCTACCAAAAATGTGGGTTCCTTTGAAGAAGGCTATTGATTGGGCACTGGTAGGAATTGCAAGAGGGGAAATGTGAACATGCTCAACTCCAAATATGGATAAGATGATCCAGGATCACAAAAATATACAAATATATACAATACAATATATAAGAAAAAATTGGAAACATCAGATGATGTTTCTTGGTTGCAGTGTTTCCTGGTAAAACAGCCTTTCTCTAGCCTAATGGTACCCTTCAGATTTGTTGATAGTAGATTGTTAAATTCTGTCTACCCTGTTTCCCTGAAAAAAGACCCAATTGGAAAATAAGGCCTAGCATGATTTTTCAGGATGCTCGTAATATAAGCCCTGCCCCCAAAATAAGCCCCAGTTAAGATCATCAGCAGATGACAATCTGCGTTTAATACTGTGTTTCTCCCAAAATAAGTCCTAACTGGAAAATAAGCCATAAATGCTTATTTATGGAGCAAAAATTAATATAAGACCCAGTCTTATTTTGGGGGAAACACAGGTAGGAATTATCTGTATTATAATCATAAAATTTCTGGACTTTGGAGAAGGCTGCAGTCAAACTCTTACAGTTTCCTAGGAATATTCTTTCTGTTCTTGAAATATTTATCATCATGTTGATTTATAATAATGATATCAATAAAAAGTAACCTAATCCTTCACACTATAATTTTAAAAATTGATTAAGATAGCAATATCTACCTGTTAGCTAGTTTGGTGTGCAAACTACATCATGAGTAGGATTAAAATATTAAATATGCTAGATAATCATCAAGACAGAGTTGTCCATCCTTGGTTACATGGTAAAAACCTATTGGACTATAATACCCAAAAGTATTATTAATAATACTTGGCTATTAGTAATACCCAAAACATTGTATCTTTTTATAGATTAAAAATGCTTCTCAACTGGCTAGTTAATTTTAGAATCAACCTTTTCAACCAACTTACTTTAACAAGTTTAAAGAGTAGACTTCAGTGGTGGGCTGCCCCTGGTTCGGAACGGTTTTCAAGAACTGGTAGTAAAACTGGTGGGAGGCTCCGCCCACCAACCCGGACATCATCAGGAAGTTTCTGCACATGCGCAGAACTGCAAGCAAGTGCACGAGCGAAGTGAGAGGGCGTGCACGATCCCGTTGCGAACCGGTAGTAAAGGTAAGTAGAATCCACCCCTCATAGGTTTAAATCTTAAGAAATGCATCTGTTGTCCTTTAACATGATACATAAAGTGGTTACTATAAGGCATGCATTTTTCAATGGTAGGATGAAATATTTTTATTTGAATTAAAGTACCCATTTCCCTTTTGTTCTGTTATTTTGTAACTCAACACATTTAATTTTTCTATAAGCATTTTCATTATTTTCCCCTTATCTTGTACTCTTCACAGCTGCTTTCATAAAAACAAGCTGCAATTTATCTGAGGCATTCTTTTGTCTTGTTGAAGGTCATGAGAGCATTTTATGTTATCCTCTTTCCTCATTCATGATATGAAGATTTTTAAAAAATTTATATTTGTGTCAGTGCCCAGCTTCTCACTCCAGTGTAAAATTATCAGCATAACTCAAATTTGGGAATGGTTTGGAGGCTCTCTATAACTTTCTCTAATGCTGTAAAACTATTCCTTGAACTTCAGAAGATTTATGAAGATTTCATTCTGTTTATGTAGAGTTTTTTGTCTAAGGTCTTTTCTTCTTGAGACTGAACATATAAACAAGGATCCTGGAATGGTATATTTTTAGCCCTGAATTTCTCCCAATTTCCTTAAGAATTCTATAATACAAGTATTCTCTGTTAAACTTCTATTTAGTTCTAGAGGTGTTTGTTTCCATCTGTGATTAAGAAAGAGAGTATAGGGCAAGGGTGATATCCAGCAGGTTCTGACAGGTACTGGAGAACTGGTAGTAGAAATTTTCAGTAGTTCGGAGAACTGGCAAATACCACCTCTGGCTGGCCCCAGAGTGGGGTGGGAATGGAGATTTTGCAATATCCTTCCTCCAGGAGTGGGGAGGGAATGGGAATTTTGCAGTATCCTTCCCCTGCCATGCCCACCCAGCCACACCACGCCCACCAAGCCACGCCCACAGAACCAGTAGTAAAAAAAATTGGATTTCACCACTGGTGTAGGGTCTCTTGCAGGTTGGACTACAAAACCTCCAAGGTCCCTTTCAGATCTATTCTGATTGATTGAACCTGAATAAAGTCTCATACTTAATATGTGCTTGAACCCAAATTGTTGTTTATCTCTACTACTTTACTGTATAGCAGGGGTGTCAAACTCACAGGCCAGATGCATCATGCGCTGGCCCCACCCACTCCTGGTTTAGCGAAGGGGGGAAATGTTACAATAAGTCAGATGACTATGTGACGCCATGAGTTTGACACCCCTGCTGTATAGAAATGAATTGTCCTTTAGGTCATACATTTTGATATAATCATCCAGACACAATTTGGTCTTGGTCTTCCCAGATAATTACATCACTCCTTTCTCCTTGTCACAATACCTTCTATGATGCTCAGAATTGCAACAGTTTGTCACCTTCCATTGTTCCCTAAAGTTTGAAATCACTTGTACATACACAAGGATATAATGAAATAATTTAGTAACCCATAGCACAGAAAGTAATCTTCTTTAAGTCAAGGTTGGTTCCATGATTTTAAAGATATGTTCATGTAGTTTCCCTCTGGCAACAACATGGATGTGATTTGTGACTGATATCTTCCAGAATGTTTTCTTCTACTTCCCAGTCTAATTTGCAACCTAGAATTTGCAGTCTCTCTCCATCAGAGTAGTAGCAGTTCCTTTGAAGTAGGTGTACTTCAGCTAAGAAGTTTTATTTTTTTTAATTCGTTTTTAGCATGGGACTATAGAACTAGCAGGCCCATAACATTATGACACCAGAGAGTAGGGTAGCGCCAATTTTTCTATTGGGGGGGATTTTAGTAGAACAAGTTTCTTTGTTTTGCTCTTTGCTGTTGCCTTAACTCTATTTGATTTTTTTCTAATATATTCCTGAAAAATTACCCCTTTTCCCACAAAAAGTGGAAGTGGTATTTGCAGGCCATTTGTAGTTTGTGGCCCATGAACTTCTTATTTCCACCGTAGTAGTAAAATGTATTGTAAAAATAAAAATAGTCCATCCTGATTCTTAGTAGAAGAAATATGAGTAATTCTGCCTTCTTAAATCTGATTTGACAGGTCAAATCAGCAAATCCTAAATAATGATATGGCCTTGATTAAATAAAGTCCTTTCACAGACATTACTAAACATAATATTTCAGCTTTTTGCCTCCTCAGTCTTTCTTTTTCTTTCCTTTTCATTTCTTTCTCTTTGTTTGCCAGCTTCTATTATCCTGATATATTATAATTCCTTGATACAATGTCATTGGGATTATGGAGAGCAGTTGAATGACTGTTGCCAATCTTGGTACATCTTGCATAGTGCTAAATCAATATTTCAAGGACTGTGCTTCAAAGAACATTTCAATGATTTAAATTGGTGGGTATCATCAGAAAGCTTTCGTTCCATTTCAGCATAATGTTTTATGCTTTAATAGTCCAGCACAAATACGGTATAACAGAAAAATACAAAATGAAGAAAGTACTGCTGCATCAGGAAAAACAAACAAATCGGTGTCCATAACCCTACACAACACATGAGAACAAAATGCTTCAGGAAACTCATGAAGGCAAAGCTTTTCTTCATTATTTTGCTTCACTGCAGATGTTATTTATTAGAACTCGGCCAATATTTATTCTGCATCTATTTTCAAATCATTTTCATGGAGCATTTTTCTCGGTTTTTTTTTTTTTTTTCTTTTTAAGGAGAAAAAAATGTTTAGGGACATCATTGTAAATTTGGTGAAAGACTGTTGTCCCTTTTCTAGTCACAGAAAATAAAAGGTAAAGGTTCCCCTCACACCTATGTGCTAGTCGTTCCCGACTCTAGGGGGCGGTGCTCATCTCCATTTCAAAGATGAAGAGCCAGCGCTGTCCGAAGACATCTCCGTGGTCATGTGGCTGGCATGACTCAATGCCAAAGGGGCATAGAACCTTCCCACCAAAGGTGTTCCCTATATTTCTACTTGCATTTTTATATGCTTTCGAACTGTTGGGTTGGCAGAAGCTGGGACAAGTGACAGGAGTTCACGCCATTACGCAGCACTAAGGACTCGAACCGCTGAACTGCCAACATTTCTGATTGAGAAGCTCAGCATCTTAGCCACTGAGCCACCATAGCCAAGCTTCAGAAAGCAGCTTGCATTTAATAAAGAAGCATTCTCACCTTCCATAACTGGACAGCTTCCTTGACTTCCCATATTTGAATTACATCCAGAAGGAAAAATCTCATGAGGAAAATATTTACCTCAAAAAAGTAGAGGTAGCCAGAGAGGCTAAAGAATTACCGTATTTTCCGGCGTATAAGACGACTGGGCGTATAAGACGACCCCCAACTTTTCCTGTTAAAATATAGGGTTTGGGCTATACTTGCCATATAAGACTACCCCTCTTCCAATGCACACCAAATAAAAATTAAAAAACATCAACTGGCTCACCTACAATGTAAAAGCAGCTGTGCTAGTCCCAAAATGGCCCCTGCAACAAGCAGGAACCTCACACAGCCACAAAAAGCCCCCCAAAAAAACTTTCACACTCTACACACACACAACACAACTGGCTCACCCACAATGTAAAAGCAGCTGTGCTAGACTCAAAATGGCCCCTGCAACAAGCAGGAACCTCACACAGCCACAAAAAGCCCCCCCAAAAAACTTTCACACTCTAAACACACGCAACACAACACAACACAACTGGCTCGCCCACAATGTAAAAGCAGCTGTGCTAGACCCAAAATGGCCCCTGCAACAAGCAGGAACCTCACACAGCCACAAAAAGTCCAAAAAACCAACTTTCACACTTTACACACACAAAATTCCACATACAGCTTTGTGAGATTTTGTGTGTTTGTGTAGTTAGAATGAATCACTACAGAAACACACTAAATCTCAGAAAGCTGCACAAATATTATTTTATTTTATTTTATTTTTATTTTTATATGAGAGCTAAATTTAAAACTTCCTGAACTTTAAATGGCTATGTCTAAAAAAGAACAACTAAAAAAACCACAATTGACTATTTTTTTTAAAGCTCCCAAAGGGGGAAAAAACTTACCCAATAGAACAGGGGTCTCCAACCTTGGCAACTTTAAGACTTGTAGACTTCAACTCCCAGAATTCCTCAGCCAGCTTTGCTTTGATGGCTGAGGAATTCTGGGAGTTGAAGTCCACAACTCCCTGCTTGCTTGATTGCACGCAGGGAGTTGCTTGCTGATGGAATAGATTCAGGCAAGCGAAGCAAGGCAAGCGTTGCGACTAGCAGCTGAGGTAAGCAAGCTGGAGGGGGAAAACGTTTTCCCTTTTACATGGCTCTGGCCATCCCAGCTGAGTTGCAGGGAACTCAGCTGGGATCGTCAGAGCTGGGACAGTCAGAGTCATGGTTCTGGTGATCCCAGCTGAGTTGCAGGGAACTCAGCTGGGATCGTCAGAGCTGGGATCGACCGTCAGAGCTGGGACCGTCAGAGCCATGGTTCTGGCGATCCCAGCTGAGTTGCAGGGAACTCAGCTGGGATCGTCAGAGCTGGGACCGACCGTCAGAGCTGGGACCGTCAGAGCCATGGTTCTGGCGATCCCAGCTGAGTTGCAGGGAACTCAGCTGGGATCGTCAGAGCTTGGATCGTCAGAGTAAAAGAGAAAAAACTTTGTTCCTTTTACATGGTTTCTGGCGATCCCAGCTGAGTTGCAGGGAACTCAGCTGGGATCGTCAGAGCTGGGATCATCAGAGCTGGGATTGCCAGAGCCATTTAAGGCTCGTCAGAGCCTTTCGGGCTGGTCTGCCTGGTTACAGGAGAACGACACCCGGCGTATAAAACGACCCCCGACTTTTGAGAAGATTTTCATGTGTTAAAAAGTCGTCTTATACGCCGGAAAATACGGTACTCAGAAATGTATAACTGGAAAAAAAAAAACAAATTAAACTCTCACCAATTTCTCATCCAGAAGGAAATGCCTAGCACATTACCAAAAAACCAACCCATCAACCAAACAAATGTAGAAATCCTTTGAACAGAAAAAGAAATCTAGAAACTGGCAAGAAATTAGGGAACAGATTTAAGCATAATATAGGATTTATACAGAAAAGCTTTTTTTAAAGCATAACTGAACCAAAGAGATCAGTCAGAATATGTGCCAACAATAAGAAGTGACTAGTGGAATAAGATCTGTCAGTTTTGCTCTCAGTGTCTGTTATTGGATGAGTTTGATGTCTCATGGGGAATAAGGCAGAATCCCAAATCCAGTGCCAAAGTGGATTTATTCAAGACATGTACAAAGTCAAGTAGAAAGCTTCCCTATTTGATCCACACCTAATGTAAATTTTGTACGCTTCATTAATAATCAAGAGGTTCCCAAATGCTCCTATGTGGAAAGTGCAAAGATACAATCATAGTTCTGCGCATGCACAGATCAACTTTGATGACATCCGGGTCAGTGGGCGGAGCCTCCCGCCAGTTTTACTACTGGTTCTTGCGAACCGGTCCAAACCAGGGGCAACCCATCACTGGTGTGTGTGTATTAAGTTTTTCCCAAGGGCAGGAACATTAAATGAATTCTGCAGGTTTATGAAACTTAGACATTTGCAACACAAGCCTTATTTGCATGTCAAATTTAACTGGGTCATGAGGGATAATTTCTGTCGCAAACAACTCAACTGGACAGTTGTAAGGCAAAGAAGTACAGATTGTTATCAGTTAGAAGGTTTTAGGAGTGGTTTACCATTGGCTCCTTTCTAGGGCTGAGGCAGGGGAACTGGCCCAAGGTCACCCAGACGATTTTATGAAGTGGGACTAGAACTCAGTCTTTCCATTTTTAGCCTGATATGTTAGCCATTGCACTATACCAGTTTTCAGTCTGAGATATTTGAACACTGTTGTTATGTCACAATTCAAGCTTTTCTTCAGTATGAAAAATCTGCCTATTTGTTTGATGTATTAATATAATGTAACATAATGTAATGTAACAATGTAATGTAGTATAATACATATTTCTCTTCTCATCCCTATGGATAATCTGTCTTTCTTAATCTCAGGTCCCCTAACAAAGCCTGGGAGATTCAGGGTTCTGTATAGAGCCTTAGTTGTGCTTAGTTCATCCGGACAGAGAGCTCTGTGTTGTTCCCAAGATTTATTGGAGCCATGCGTGCACCATCCACCACTGGAGCCATTCTGGTCTTTACTTTCTGCATACTCTCTAGCTCCTCCTTCAAGTTTGGTCCTTCTTCAGCTTCTCATACTCCTTCTTCCTTTATCTGGAAAGACTTCACGTGCCGCACCCCCTCCCGTGCCCCATTTTGGGCCTAGTAGGCCTCCCTGCAGCCTCCTGGGAGCAAAAATGGGCTGCAGGGGGGCCGTACCCCCTTGCACCCCGTTTTGGGCCTAGTAGACCTCCTTATACTTACCTGGAAGCCAAAATGGGGTACATGGGGACTCCTGGAAGGGGTGGGTGGGGAGAGGCAGAGCCAGCCAGCAATTTAACAATCAGTTTGCCTGAACTAGCCCGAACCAGCTGAATCCCACCACTGGTTGGTGCCCACAATTGGATCAGCACTGGATAAATGCATTATAACCTGTGAAGAATATAATAGAACTATTCTGTCTTCTGATCTGGATTCAGTGCTTCTGCTAATGCAACCTAAAATTGTTTTGCTCTTCTTAGCTTAACACTACCTGTTCATTTTCAGTGGATGATCCATTAGCATTCTTAGTTGCTTCCCACATTTTCATTTAATATATTAATTTATTGTGTGCCATCAAATCAGTATTGACTCTTAGATTTTTTCCAGGATATATATTACACAACTTCATAAATGAACTGGCAACTTTCCCAGGTTGTACCCTGCTCTCTCTTGTACTAATTCAATGTTACCCTTTGGTGCTGTGAATTCAACTCAACCCTCAGCACTCCAAATATAGGCTCAATGGTATCAAGTTGATGTGAGTTCAGGGGTGAAATTTTACTTTTAAACCCTACATGATTGGACAGGGTTAAATCTCTTGAAAATCAATAAGTGGGTACCAGACAAACACTTTTAGATGCAGAAACAACATAAGGCTACAAATACTAGCTTTTCAGTGCTGTTTTCTTTTTCTCTGCCATTGCCTCTTATCTGCCTCTGTTCACTGTCTCTGCCTAAAACAGTGAAGGCAATATTCCCTTGGTCCCTGGAAGAGACCAAGCTTTGCCGTTATATCCTATCAGCATCTTATCAAGGTCAGTGAAGAGGGGGTCCTTACTGGTTTATGTAACAAGGGGTGATAAGCCTCCTGAAATCACAGACAATCCTGGGATTGAAGCATCAATGCACACCATCCTATAGAGGACACAGGGAATGGCCTAGAAGGATAGAAAAAAAGAGCAACAATTGGATAACTGAGGCTTCAGCCCATCCCAAGAAACTATGAGTAAACATCTCAGATAGGCCCCTTCTTGGTTCACATAAAGATAAATTCATATTTGTTACCATAGATTCTGTTACTATAACTGTTACAAGAAAAGTGGTCCTGACCTATACACCATTGATTTCTTAGTCTATTTTATAGAACTGACACATCCCAGAATAATAAGTTAATTATCAGTTTTCAGTGTTATATTTACCCTATTCCAAAGCCAGTAGAGAAGATCCTACTTTATAATGATGATTTTGAAATCTCTCTCTCTCTCTCTTTCTCCCCCTCTCTCTCTCCCTCCCTCCCTCCCTCCCTCCCTCCCTCCCTCCCTCCCTCTCTCTCTCTCTCTCTCTCTCTCTCTCTCTCTCTCTTTCTCTCTCTCTCTCTCTCTCTCTCGAACACTTTCTGCACTGATTTCACAATTTTTCTATAGACTCTTGGCTAGGACCTTGGGTGTTGTTATTTCCATTCCTCATTCTGTTATCTCTGCCCTAAAATATGTTTTCTCATTTTTAGGTTAGTGTAGGACATTTACTGAATTGATTCAGTAAAGTTCTTCTTTATAGGATGGACAATTTGGATGCTGTTGTCTTCTCCTCATTCTTGCTATCTCTGACTTGCAGGAAGAATATATCAAAAATTTATGGCAGTGAAAGTCTTGAAGATATCCTTGGCAGGAGTAATATGTTCCAATAGTTACATAAAGGGTATATCATTCTTGTTGTTTTTGTTCCATTCTGACATAAAATTGTAGAGATTTCCATGCTTCTCCATTATGTTCTATGACAAATTTGTTTTTGGTGAGGACCTTGAAAAGTTCTGAATTTGTTCTCAAATAAGGACCATCAAATAACTCATACAAATCTTGAATTTCTAATTTGAATCAAATGAGAACTGGTTTATACATGCCTACCTGACAAATATGAAAGCCTTGACATTCACAACTGGCATATTCATTGTGGATGAATAGAAAATGTCCTTTGAGTTTTGAAACTAAAAAGCTCGCTAGTCAATAAATTTAAAAGGAGTTTCTTTTTAATTTTTATATATCCTTTATTTTAGCATTAGGCCCTCTTAATTCAACACAATAAGTGTATAACAGATATACAGGTACAGAAATTTGAAAACCATGAACCTTCCGAGTGTCTATTAAATGGATCTTTGTTTCCATCTCAATGAGGATCAAACCTATTTCATGTTGAGCACTGTGAAGAACACACTGATGATGTCAATTTGCTTCAGTTGTCCTTTGTATGTGTTCTTTGTTCTTTGTCCTTTGTTCCAATATGATAAATTTTGGGGTAGGAAACTATAATGGAAAATAACATAAAGTGGGAAGGCCATACTATTTTAATAGTACTGTATTCATTTTTAGTACATCACCTTCCATTATACAACTCAGTGCTCTGAAATTTAAAGGCAGACTTTAAGTAGGCACGAGCCTTCCCCAATTCTAGACTATTTCCATTTTATCCTGTTATCAGGACTGACTAACTGGCATAGTTTTAAATTATCTGTATTGTTACTGTTTTATTGACAGCTTTATCAGTATGTACTGTCCATCTGCATGGTGAGAAGTGGTTTGTTGATCAAGTTTACTAATCAATCAGTATCCTTTCTGCTTTTAAATCAAATACAGACTATTTGTTACTTTACAAATCCATTTCTACAGGGAAAAAAATTGAATTTGCTAGCAAATTGAAGTTTCTCTCTTCTTTCCACAACATACACATGCACTGCATCTATTTTTCTACTGTAAATTCAATGCAACCTCTTTGGAAGTTAACCAGGTGATTATATCAACTGAGAACATGGTGCTGGGAATCCCAAAAGTGCTTTTTTCAAAAGTGATTTTTCAACTTGACTTCCTGGTTTTTCTTTGAAGATGTTTTCTTTGAAGATGTTTCACTTCTTAGCCAAGTCCAGTCAGAGCTGAAGAAGCTTCTTGGATGAGAAGCGAAACCTCTTCAAAGAAAAACCAGAAAGTTCAGTTACCTCTTGAAAAAGCACCTTTGGGACAACCATCACCTGGATGACTGAGAATCTCCATAGGCATGATGCTGGGAAGTTCAATTACAGGATAAATTTGAAAAAGGGAGAGCTGTCTTCCAGCACAATGGAGAAAATTATAATTTCATCTTCCATCACTTTATATTCTGTGTATCTGCTTCCATAAGTCTTTCCAACATCAGTTGAATCATACTTGCGAGTCTATTGATGCTATTGATAATCTAGCAATCAGATTATATTTTTAAAGAATGTTAGATATGTAACATAACCAGGAATCCATATCAACATAATACCATGCATATTTAGTTGACTTTCGATAAAAGATTGTGATATCTCATCCAAGACTTGATAAGAAAAGTTGCCAGGATAATCCATATTTCAGATAAAAAAGGAAATCTTTTTTTTTCTCCATTTGAGGATTACTTTGTCCAGAATTGTCATAATAAATTACGTACATAGGAACAGCTGAGTGCCTTCAGTAAAGTAGTTAATCCCACTAGCCGTCCTTCATAGTAGATTCTGAGTTAAAATTTGGAAGGAAAAAACTACTAAAATTGTTTGCCATCCATGGCATAAACTGAAATATATGTTAAGTCAACCGATGAAAAGATTACTTTTTAAAAAGAGTAGAAGATCATGATTCAAATGGATTGTGGTGTTTCTTGTCATGGAGATGTTATATACTATCATCTTTGGGAAATTAGGGCTACATTATTGATCAATGTCACTGGAAATAAAACAATCAGCAGATATGCTCCACTGATCACATGGAAAAATATTGAAACCTGGGAGAATTCATCCAAACGTAAGTATTATGTTCCAGCTCATAGTAAGAAGATAAACTTACACATTCACAACATTTTCTAGTTCTGATAAATTAATTCTACCATCAAAAGCAAAGACCACATGATATCAGTGCTGTGCTCAATAGGAAGCATCGAAGAAAGAAAGCAATGGCCTTTATGTACTTCTGATCAGCCATCAGGTAACTAATCTATATCAGGGATCTCCAACCGGGGCAACTTTAAGACTTGTGGACTTCAACTCCCAGAATTCCTCAGCCAGCCATGCTGCCATGCTGGCTGAAGAATTCTAGGAGTTGAAGTCCACAAGTCTTAAAGTTGCCACGGTTGGAGATCCCTGATCTAGATCAGACTTTGAGCTGATGCATAGGGACACTTCTTCTCTTCTTGTCACAATATATTGATAGATATCACAGAGTTACCTCATGCTGAGATGAGTAGCAAAATAAGTTTAATAAATAAATAAATAAAATAATAGATTCCAGTTCAGCATAGAAGTGTCAGGGATATCTTTGAAGCACTTTAGAAATTTGGAAGCACAGCATCAATTCTGAATGAAGTGGACTAATTTCAGGAATGTTTGCATAGTAGGCATCCAAACAGCTAATCAACCACCTATTTTGTCTGAAAAGAAAGTTGCTTTTTCCTTAATGGGCTTTGTTTAATCTCCACTGCAAGAAAGCAAATAAACCCATTTGGATACTCAGTTGGTTAAAAGCCTAACATGTCAAAACAATTGTTTATTAAGGAAGTCTTCATGGCTATTTGTTGTAATTTGTTATATATTTTTGTTGTTTTTGTTTCAAAGAAATGGCTGTAAATGTTATTGGGGACACTAATACTTAATGATACATTTCAATTCCATTTTGCTTAAATTGTAAAAACAGCGAGAACTGCTGCTTCATGGCCAAGTTGTTTTGGAAGCACTCAATCAGCATTTTGTAAGGCGTTTTCCTCAATTAACTAAATTGCTGTCTGACATGGCTTTAAAAAACCTCCTGGGGAAATATCCAGTTTAGGAAAGCCTTAACAAGAAGTGAGCAGTCCAGTCAAATTAATATTCTACAAAAATGTTCCAAAATCAAACTGTTCTATCAGGTAGCTTGACTCACAATCACTATTATCAACAAAGGAAAAGTTCCCTCCTTGGTATCTGTGTGATTTCTGTGTCTCCAAATCAGTTTGCCTTTTACAGCGTCAGTAGGAAAATGCTCCCGCAAATCAAATTTGTCATGAGCCCAAATAACATTAAAAAATATCAGCTGGAATCCTGAACTAAGTACACATTGGTTATGTGCTTGTGAGTCATAATTGCATTTTGTGAGGAAAATGTGGTTTTTCAGCAAACCCATGTTTGGGTGAGAAAAAAAATGTCTCCATTTGTCTCTTATTTATGTTTTAAGTCTTTTGAGGGTCCTTTAACATGAATCCAATAAAAGTTCAAAGTTTTCTTGGCTTCCTTAGTGCAGGCCTCATAAACATTCTCTGTACAGTTTTTATTCCTTTTGTGTAGTGCTTTGGTTTAAAAGAAATTGGGGACCAGCATTTAAAAGAGTACCAGGCTAAGGGAAGATGACAAGCGAGATGATAAGGCAGAATAGAAATGTTACACGTGCGATTGGGGATCTATTTCTAGTTTTGTTCTCAAATGTTGGAATCTGTCTTCTTGATGTTATTGTTTTTACATGATGTTAAGCCTATTTTAGAGGATTGCCTATTGTTACTTTGTTTCTGTCAAACGCAGGAAATCAGGAATCAATGTGGTTCAAATGAATACATAAATATTGTACACAGACACTACAAGAATCTGAACTATTAATGATCAAAGCAAATTGATCATTTGCTCTCCTGCGCGAGCTGCACTGGCTGCCGGTGGTCCTTCAGATCCGCTTCAAGGTGCTGGTACTTACCTATAAAGCCCTTCATGGCATGGGCCCAGGGTACTTGCAGGACCACCTCCTACCGGCCTCCCATCGCCCAGTGCGCTCACATAGGACTGCCCTCCTCCGGCTGCCATCGGCCAAACAATGTTGGCTGGCGGCCCCCAGGATGAGGGTGTTCTCTGTGGCCACACCGACCTTCTGGAATGGGTTACCCACTGGGCTCCGGATGGCCCCTGACCTCCGCACTTTCTGCGCCGAGCTGAAGACATGGCTTTTTCAGCAAATTCCCTGATCTGCCATGGGTTTTTTAATTGTCTGGGGATTTTAAATTGACTAATTTTAGTATTTGGATTGTTGTGTTGTTTTTATTTTGTGAGCCGCCCCAAGTCCTATGGGAGAAGGGCGGCATATAAATTTGAAAAATAAATAAATAAATAAATTAGTGGCAGATAAGTCAATGGAATCTAAGGTGGGTTGCACCTGGATCTCTTGTGAATGCAAAGGGACTCGAGACTGATGACACATTTGACTCTTCCCTCAAGCTCCTACAGTTTCCTAGCCCAAATTGAATAAAAATCACATCTCCAATTTTTGGTAACTGTAACTAAAAGGTAAAGGGGCTGCAAAAAAAAAAAAAAGATATATTGTGGTGGAATCTCAAGGAAGATTGGAAGGAGGTGTTAAAAGGGGGTTGAGCTTACAGGCCTTGCATTGCAGAAAGAAGCATAGATGTGACTTCCTCCAGAATCTCTGATGCCTTAGCTAACTGTTTCCAAGGGAAAACAGTCAAGTCTGGTGAGATTCTTGTAACATGGGTGACTAACAATAAAGCTTTTGTTTGAGACTTTTAACGAGCGGCTCAAGTTGCTTGCACCTGACATACACAGATTGTACACCATGATGGGGTCTCAACTCCTCACCCTTTATATACATGATTCTTGCCTTGGCAATGTCCTCATTTTCCTAAATCAAGGGCATCACAGTCCAATTCTCCAGCGTGTTTGTGTCTACACCCAAATATTTTAATGTTTCAACATTGTCCAACTTTTTTTTTTTTTTTTTTTTGGTACAACGTAAGGAAAATGTGATTTAAAATGCCACAAGGACCATGCTCCATATTGCACTTACATATAACTTCAATTCAATTTAGTTTTTACTATTTTTGTTCTAGGTATTTCTTTACCTTAGTCCTGCTTTTGGAAGTCTGGTCAATGAATTTGTCACTCAAGGACGTAATGCAGCATTCACGTTAAGGGAAAAATGTCCACACCAGTATTAAATACAAAAACATGTTCTGTTTGGGATAGAAAGCTTTCCTTTGACTTGTATCTATAAAATCTGGTTATTCAAAATTAAAGGAATGGTATTCCTTTAATATTCACGAGCCCTATATTTATTTATTTATTTGTTTGTTTGTTTGTTTGTTTGTTTATTTATTTATTTATTCATTCATTCATTCATTCATTCATTCATTCATTCATTCATTTTCCAGATCAAACCTTAAATAGGGCAATCTTTTTGGCTTTATTGATGGCCGGGAGGGGAGGAATCACTTTTGGTGAATTCTACTGGTAGTAATCAAGAGACCAAAAAATGGGTGACGGACTCTACAACTCTCCACATTCGCACAGCATGTTATTATCCCCACTTGATTGGTTTTACATTTAGACACCTCCTAACGTAGGGATGAAATTCAGCAGGTTCTGACAGGTTCTGGAGAACCAGAAATTTTGAGTAGTTCGGAGAACCAGCAAATACCACCTCTGGCTGGCCCCTGAGTGGGGTGGGAATGGGGATTTTGCAGTATCCTGCTCCTGTCACCAAGCCACGGCCACCAAGCCACACCATTGCCACCAAGCCACGCCCACAGAACCAGTTGTAAAAAAATTGAATTTCACCACTGGATCAGATCCCTCAACCATGTTCTCTTTTGGGATTATTCCTTGTCTGTAAATTCTCTCCTCCATCTTCTAATTCAGTTTTGCTCCTGCATGCCTTCAAGAATATTTGCTCTTATATTAGCCTTATATTAGTCACCTGTTAACTCAACCTGCCACCTGAATTGAACCTTACCTTGTTTTGAAAAGAATCACAATTTCTCTGTATTTTCAGTTGATATTGTCAAAAAGGCTTAATCATATACCATATTACAAACCATCCTCTCCCTGCATGGATTAGGAAGTATTTATATTTCAAGTTTCTTTTTTAATGCAGTAAATTATTCTATTCCCAATGAGAATATATAATTTTGGATTATAGCTTTCTCTTGAAACAATAGAGTTGCCCATTCTTTGCTCTTAGGCCTTTTTACCGTGATTAATAACTCACAATATCTAAAACCATTAATCATGGCTAATGCAATTCAATAGGCAGCCCCATAGCTTACACCAATAATTATCTGCCAATACTAAGAGAGGAAAACTTTCAATATCCATTGCAGGAACAATCTGTATTATTTATATTAAAGTATGAAAGTGATAGATCAGATAGATTGTAAAATGATATCAAAATCTTAGAATGGATTACTTAATTTTTTTCCCAGGAGAGGACAGGAGTATATTTAGAGAAAGAGAGAAAATATATCATTTTAACTAATCCCATGCATATTTTCTGAGAAATAAATTCTACTGAATTCATTGTGATACAGATTTACCATATTTTTTGGAGTATAAGACGCACCTTTTTCTCCCCTAAAAGAGGCTGAAAATTTGGGTGTGTCTTATACTCCAAATGTAGCTTTTTCGAAGCTTTTTTTCAGCCCTAACGAGGCTCTAATGAGGTACTAGCGAGCAATCTTCCCAGCTTTGCCTACTCCCTCAACTCTCCGCTGTGCTTTAACTAGGCACTAGCGAGTGAAGCCTGATTCTCAGCTGTTCTTTAGAAGTTTTTTTTCAGCCCTAACTAGGCGCTAGCCGAGGGAAACGATCCCCCCCCCCCGGTGCTTTGCCTGCTTTTCTCATTGCTGCTTCTCTCAGCTGTGCCTTAGAAGCTGTTTTTTATCCCCAAGCAGGGGATAAAAGACCAGCAAACTAATGTGCTGAAGCTGACCAGACTAAGGACGCTAGCCAGATAAATACCTGGTAGGCAGATTTTTTCCCCCTATTTTCCTCCCCAAAAACTAAACTGCGTCTTTTACTCCGATGCCTCTTATACTCCGAAAAATACGGTATCTACCAGCAACTCCAGTAACAAGTGGGTTTCAGCTAGACTTGAAGCCCCCTGAGCTTCAATTTGCAATCTTCGTCAGACAGTCTTCTTGGGGAGTCTAGCTCTTTGAACCTATTGAAATATACCAGACCAACACATATTTTTTAAGACATGGGCATTAATATTAAGCACAGACCTAATCAATCCTCAGATAAAATGTGTCTGAGACGAATATGCCTCCCTCCATTTTTCTTACTTCTAAAAAGCGAGGATGACTAAGGCCAAAGGATGCCTCTATACACATGTACTGAATTTTTTTCTCTTTACTAGTGCTTAGTGAAAAAAGTAACAAAAGTACAAGTGCATTTCTTGGAGTAATCAGTGGTGGGATTTGAAAACTTTTACTACCAGTTCTGTGGGTGTGGCTTGGTGGGTGTGACCTCCTGCAAACCCCTGGGAGCAAAAACGGGCTGCAGGGGCAGAAGCTTCTGCCCCCTGTGCCCTGTTTTGGGCCTAGGAGGCCTCCCTGCAGCCTCCTGGGAATGAAAACAGGGCATGTGGGGACTCCTGGAAGGGGCGGGGTGGGAAGGGGTGGAGCCAGCCAGGCAGCAATTTAACTACCGGTTCACCTGAACCAGCCTTAACCAGCTGAATTCCACCACTGGAATAAGTACATACAGGAAACTCTTCAAATACTCAAATAATTATGGGGAATATATTTTAACAATCTTGAGTGAAATGGATCTGTTGGATCATTTTAAGCACTGGGTTACTGTAAGTCATGCTCAGGGCAAATGCTTCCATTCCAAGTCTTTGTGATGTGATCTGGACTTGACAAAAGCTTCATGCTACGGAAGTAACTTGATTATCTCCAACAAGGCAGAGTTATTTAACACAATTTTCTTAAATAAATATCTGCATTGCTTCAAAACTTTTGGAAAATTATTCCCAATTCAGTTTGCCCCCAGTAGATGTCTGATCAATTCCTTTATCCCGCCCCCTTCAAATCTAATCTATATTGATATCATGATGAACATAAAAATATTGATCTTGATATCAATTTTGCTTCTTATTAAAAGGGACGCGGTGGCTCAGTGGCTAAGATGATGAGTTTGTCGATCGAACAGTCAGCAGTTCAGCAGTTCGAATCCCTAGTGCCACATAACAGGGTGAGCTCCCGTTACTCATCGCAGCTTCTGCCAACCTAGCAGTTCGAAAGCACATAAAAAATGCAAGTAGAAAAATAGGGACCACCTTTGGTGGGAAGGTAACAGTGTTCCGTGCTCCTTTGGCATTTAGTCATGCCGGCTACATGACCATGGAGACGTCTTCAGACAGCGCTGTCTCTTCGGCTTTGAAACAGAAATGAGCACTGCCCCCTAGAGTCACGAATAACTAGCACATATGTGCGAGGGGAACCTTTACTTTTTTAAACATTAATAACTGTCAACATGTAAAAAATAGACCAAAGGGAAAAAAGGGCGGAATTTAGATTAGATTTTGATATCAGTTTCAATTTATCCAAAGGCTCAGAACTTTCCAGCGCCACTATAAACAATTCTGTAAGTAATTAGCATTTACAATCCCAAAGGGAGTGGCCTTTGGTTATTCCAAAGCTTTAATCATTTTATGTACATCATGGAAACAGAAATAGGACACCAGGTGATCCTTCCTCTATTCTTTGCCATGAAAGGAACAGTTTGATGGGTAGAATAATTTATCCTGCAAAAATTCTTTGATGTTTCTTACATCTGTGGCTTGAAAAAACGTGGAAGAGATTGTCCAATTTTTGAGACCACAGAAGAATATTAAAAGAAGAATATTGCTTTGCTGTGCTTCTTCTCCTCCATTGCAAAAGCCAGAAAGGGCTTTTTTGCAGGGACTGATGAGGAACCACATAAATTCTCTTTCTTTGTTCTGAGAAGAAAAAGGGCCACCTTTCAATTATTTTTTGCCAAAAATAATTGAAAGAAGCTTCCTCATTAAATACTCCTATAAAGCCTCATTCCATTGTCCCAATGCAAATGACTCTCATATCTTAGTTGTGATGATATATCTGTGCAGGCCTCAAGCCTGCAAATTTTTTCATTCCTTTCCCTTCTACCATTCTGTGCGTGCTTTCAAATCCAGTGATATAGTTTAGCTTTTGACTTCAGGTAATCCTTGAATTATGACCACAATTCAGTGGTGGGTTTCAATTTTTTTACTACCGGTTCTGTGGGTGTGGCTTGGTGGGAGTGACTTGGTGGGCATAGCAGGGGAAGGATACTGTAAAATCTCCATTCCCACCCTACTCCAGGGGAAGGATACTGCAAAATCCCCATTTCCTCCCGATCAGCTGGGACTTGGGAGGCAGAGAATAGATGGGGGCGGGGCCAGTCATAATTTTTACTACCGGTTCTCCAAACTACTCAAAATTTTGCTACCAGTTCTCCAGAACTGGTCAGAACCTGCTGAAACTCACATCTGCCACAATTGATCCCGAAATTTCTATGGCTAAGCAAGATGGTTGTGGTGTGAGAGTTGTCCCATTTTATTAGCTTTATTGCCACAGTTGTTTAATGAATCACTGCAGTTGTTAGCAACAATTGTTAATTAAATCTGGTTTCCCCATTGAACTTGTCAGAAGGTTGCAAATGGTGATCATATGACCCTGGGATACTGAAACGGTCATAAATATGAGTCAGTTCCCAAACATCTGAATTTTGACGTGAGACCATGGAGATGCAGCAATGGTTGTAAATGTGAAAACAGTCATAAATCACTTTTTTCAGTGCCCCAATTTTAAACAGTGACTAAATCATCTGTTGTAAGTTGAGGACTACCTGTACTTGCTGCCTTTATTATTTCCATCATCAGGAAGTCAGCACAAATATTGGTCATTCTGCCTGGGGATTTTAGGAGTTGTGACTCAACACACTTGGGCAACACAGCTGCCAAAAAAGTTAACCCAGCTCTAGGCTGCATTAACAGAGGGATAGAATCAAGATCACATGAAGTGTTAATACCACTTTATAACGCCTTGGTAAAGCCACACTTGGAATATTGCATCCAGTTTTGGTCGCCACGATTGTAAAAAAGATGTTGAGACTTTAGAAAGAGTGCAGAGAAGAGCATCTAAGATGATTAGGGGCCTGGGGGCTAAAACATATAAAGAACGGTTGCTGGAATTGGGAATGTCTATTCTGATGAAAAGAAAGCTTAGGGGTGACATGATAGCAGTGTTCCAACATCTCAGGGGCTGCCCCAAAGAAGAGGGAGTCAAGCTAATCTCTAAAAAAACAAACGTTGGGCAAGAAGCAATGGGTGGAAACTAATCAAGGAGAGAAGCAACTTAGAATTAAGGATAAATTTCCTGACAGTTAGAACAATTAATCAGTGGAACAACTTTCCTCCAGAACTTGTAAATGCTCCAACACTGGAAGTTTTTAAGAAGAGGTTGGATAACCATTTGTCTGAAGTGGTGTAGGGTTTCCTGCCTGAGCAGGGGGTTGGACTAGAAGACCTCCAAGGTCCCTTCCAACTCTGTTATTCTATTCTTTCCTGGACTACACTACTTTAGTGCTGCTTGTTTCCATTTGTATGAAGAGGCCTTTTAAAAAAATATTATTTTCCCCAGCAGTTGTTCCAAGGTAGTAGGCTACTTTTCATTAAAATGCATTTTCATTAGAAGTTATCTTCTAATCTTTGTGAGTGCTATTTTTATTTTGCTCATGTTTTAAAGAAACATTTCTCATGCAATCAATTCAATTGGAGATGAAATGTTTTCTATTCGAATACTAATCAGGGTTTTTTTTTAATGGCTGTCTTTGGAGTTTACTTAGACAGACGCATGCCTTTTGCTTTTTTAAACGAAATAAAAAGCCAGCATTTTTCCATTCTTCTCACAAACCACAATAATTGTTATGAGATCCACATGAGTGGTGTTACATAGCAACAAGAAAAAATAAATGCATAATTCAGACTTCTCAAACATAATCTGGAGAGCTGTGTTTTTAAAAGTAGAGAAAATAACAAATACTAGGTAGATGCAAGAATGGTTCAACAAGTGGCATTCCATTAGAAGTAAATGTGCAGTTTCAAATTAACCACTGGGTTATTATGTGAAAAACATGATTTTTAAAAAGTTGAACTTCTAACACCATCTAACTAGATTTTATGGTAGCCCATAAACTGTATCTCCAATGATAGAAGTAGTGTCCCATTCAAAAAGGTCATCAAAAAAGCACAACAAAGAATGTTCTTTCTGCGCCAACTCAGAAAGCTCAAACTGCCTAAGGAGCTGGTGATACAGTTCTATAGAAGAATTATTGAGTCTGTCATCTGCATCTCTATAACTGTCTGGTTTGGCTCTGCAACCAAATAAGACAGAGACAGACTTCAGAGGATAATTAGAACTGCAGAAAAACAATTACTACCAACCTCCCTTCCATTGAGGACCTGTATACTGCACGAGTCAAAAAGAGGGCTGTGAAAATATTTACAGACCCCTCGCATCCTGGACATAAACTGTTTCAACTCCTACCCTCAAAACGATGCTATAGACCACTGCACACCAGAACAACTAGACACAAGAACAGTTTTTCTTATACAGTATAATTATAAAGAGTATATACTCTTTATATAAAGTATAAAGAGTATAAAAGTATAAAGTATATAAAAGTATATACTCTTTATATAAAGTATAAAGAGTATAAGATGCACCTTTTTTACCGCCCCAAAAGGGGGTGAAAATTTAGGTGCGTCTTATACACCGAATGTAGCCCTGCCCACCCACTGGCCCCCACCCTTTGGCCTGTGCCTCGCAGCAGTTACCTTCTTGCAAGCAAACAACAAGAAAAACAGCCCCTTTCAGCTTCAGCATAGGTTAATTAGCACAAGTTGATTAGATCGGTCTCCCGACTCTCAGCTGATTTGCTCTCAGCTGTTTTGGGCAGGGCTCTCTTGCTTGCTCCAAAGAGTGCTGGAGCAGATTTTTTTTCCCTAGCTATGCTGAAAAAACAAAACTGAAAGTAAAGCAGGGTCTTTGCTGCAACGTGACAAAATGAGGTAGAGAGAGATTTCTTTTTCTTTTTGCTCACCAAAAAAGGTAGGTGCAAACAGTGGGAAATTTAGGGCAAAAGAGGAGAGTTCAAGATTTTAAAACACAAAAGAAAAAAAGCTCTATTTAACTAGGGAATTGTAATAATTGAGATACTATTAATTGTATATTGTGTTGAAAGCAGAAATGGTTAAGTTGTGGTTTGGAGGAATACATGGGGGAAATTATTTGGTTTATTATTATTGGTAAATATAATTAATTGATTTGTAAGAAATTGGATTGCATGGAAATAATTGGAATATCATGTTCATATTGATTAATATACAAAAAAGATAGTTATAACTAATTGATTTATATAAAAATGTTGAATTTGTATTAAACAACTGTAATATTAAATAATTAACCAATGTGAGGATGGATATAAATATAGATGACAATGGGAAGGGGTATAATATAGAATAGAAGGGAAAAATTGAATTTGATTAAAATTAGAGATGAGAATGAAGGGTAATATTAGTTTTTTTTAAAAAAAATAGATGAGGAATAAATATGGCAAAAAGGAAATATAGAAATTGTAAATTTAATTGAAATGACTAAACACTGTTTAAATTTGTGAACCAGTCAAATACTCTGTTCAAAGAAAATACATTGTATGTTTGTATGTGTGTTTGTCTAAAAAATAAAAAAACTTTTTTTAAAAAAACAACCAAAAAAGGTATGTGCATCTTATACTACGGTGTGTCTTATACTGCGAAAAATACGGTAATTTCCTTAACACTGTCAACTAGTTACTAATTCTGCATTACTATTAATCTTCTCATGTTCCTATCACCCATCTCCTCCCACTTATGACTGTATGACTGTAACTTTGTTGCTTGTATCTTTACGATTTATATTGATACTGTTTCCTGATTGCTTATTTGTACCCTATGACTATCATTAAGTGTTGTACCTTATGATTCTTGATGAACGTATCTTTTTTTTTTCTGTACACTGAGAGCATATGCACCAAAGATAAATTCCTTGTGTGTCCAATCACACTTGGCCAATAAAAAATTCTATTCTATTCTATCTATTTCTACTCCCAAGTACAAGTATCCATACTTGTATGATAGAAAGCATGTGCATATTTGCATCAATATGTTCAGCAATTTACCAGAAAGTGCATATTAAAATATATGGTGTCATTATATAATTACATGATTACGAGGAAAAAATGAAAAGAAAAGGCGGCAGGACCATGCTGAAATCATGAAATAATATTGAGATGAGTATTACCAAGAGTATTTTACATATTGTTCCTCCTGAACAGTCACATTTCTCTTTAATGTGGATCATATAAATGAATTAAGGAGCCTTGATAGTACAGTGGTTTAGTGCACCCTGTCATTAACACAGCTGCCTGCAATTTCTGCTGGTTCGAATCTCTCCAAGGCTCAAGGTTGACTCAGCCTTCCATCCTTTCTAAGGTAGGTGAAATGAGGACCCAGTTTGTGGGGGCAATAAGCTGACTTTGTATAAAATATACAAAAGAATGAAGGCTATTGCTTAACGCATTGTAAGCCGCCCTGAGTCTCCGGAGAAGGGTGGCATATAAATCAAATAAATAAATAAATAAATAAAAAATAATAATAATCTCACTTAAAGTACTGGAATATGTTCAAGTGACAATATTAGTTGGAGAGTGGGGAGAAGCTGGGCAGAACAACCAGCCAGAGGCAATCTTACCATAGTCAACTATGCCTGGAGAGATGAAACTCACATGTTCTGATTTTGAAATTTCATTGTTCCAGTTCTTTGGATTTTGCTGCTTTGTTTTATTTATTTATTTTTTCTGCACCGAAGCCAGTGGTGAAATCTGAACCGGTCTACTACCGGTTCGCTGGCTGCACATGCGCAGTGCATGTCAAAAGGAGGCATGCAGTAAGTAGAACAGCGCGCGCGCGGGGGGGGGGGTGATCAGCTGTGGCACACAATCTTTTTTTTTTTACTTTTTAAAAGCATTTTTTTCTACAACCTCGAAGAGGTTGTAAAAAAAATGCTTTTAAAAGGCTCTGACGATCCCAGCTGAGTTGCCTGATCATCAGAGGCTTTTTTTTTTTACTTTTAAAAGCATTTTTTCTACAACCAAGAAGAACTGTTGGTTCTTTAAGAGCCACACGATGAGTCAATTTTGTGCTGCTGGGTGGGTGAGGGAGCAAGGGATTGTCAGACTGGATCAGAAACTGCAATGCAAAATTGCAAATTAAGGTCATTTGGCAGTAGCCAAATCACAGCAGAGCCTGAAATAGCCACAACTTCTTCAAATGTCATTCCTTTGAGAGTCATTGGTTCCAGATTTTGGACTTATTTTGTAGGTTAGTCCATTGAGGTACTTTGGTGCAAAAATGACTGCCTAGTAATGCACTGTTTGTCCCAGTTAAAGGTCATACAACAAGCATTTAAATAATATGTAGATACCAGGAATATAAGGGTACGTGGTGGCTCAGTGGCTAAGACGCTGAGCTTGTCAATCAAAAAGTCGGCAGTTCAGCGGTTCGAATCCCTAGTGCCGTGTAAGAGGGTGAGCTCCCCTTATTTGTCCCAGCTTCTGCCAAACTAGCAGTTCGAAAGCACATAAAAAATGCAAGTAGAAAAATAGGGACCACCTTTGGTGGGAAGGTAACAGCGTTCCGTGCTCCTTTGATATTTAGTCATGCCGGCCACATGACCATGGAGACATCTTCGGACAGCACTGGCTCTTCGGCTTTGAAATGGAGATGACCCGCGCCCCCTAGAGTCGGGAACAACTAGCACATATGTGCGAGGGGAACCTTCACCATACCAGGAATATGCTAAGCTTTGAGAGGATGGTTCAGTTTGAAGTAGATTTTAACTAAATCTTCCTTCAGATCAAATTAGCTAATCAGTTCAAGGCATCTAATGAAACCAGTTCAATGCTTTGGAAAAATGAACCTTCTGCTTTTCCAAAATTTCAAACATTGTTACAGCTTCCCTTCTATAGAGAAACAAAGCTGGGGTTACTATTAAAGGTGATTGGTTCTTTGACTTGAATAGTCAGCCAATGAGTTTCATTGCCTTCCTAAACTTTGTCTGTTAGAACATTTTATAGAGTAAGGTGCTATTATTTATGTCTCACTAGGCCTAAGGAAATTGAAAACTAAGATTAAACTTTATTCTGTTGTTTTGTTCTTTATTGTTTGATGTCTATTAAAAGATCCCTTAACTTTGACCAAACCTTCACTGTTTTATTCTTATCTGCCCAATATATTTTTAATCCAATGTTTTATTCCTACTCTTTAGCCACCTTTTGTTGTGTGAATGGGTTTGAGATAGTACACTTGATGGAGTCAAATTGGAAATTTAAGAGGGCATGATTCAATCTGAGCCCCTGATTCAAGATTTGAAGCCATTTATGTGGCAACGATGAACATATTATTGCTAAGATCTATAAAATGTTATTGAAATTGAATTTGGAAAATGAACATTTAAAACATTGTATGATTCAGTGGGAAAGGAATTTTGGATATAAGGTGATTCTTGAACAACGGGAGAATATGTGGATGAAAGTTTAACATTTACATTAAATCTAAAAGAAAATTTCTGTAAAATGATGTATCGCTATTTAACACCAGATAAATCTAAGATGTATAAAGGAATGTCAAATGGATATTGGGAGTGTAAAAGCAAAGAAGGGACTTTTTATCATCTATGGTGGACATGTGATAAAGCAAAAAAAAATTGGAGCATGGGTAAAGGTAAAGGTTCCCCTCACACATATGTGCTAGTTGTTTCTGACTCTAGGGGACGGTGCTCATCTCCATTTCAAAGCCGAAGAGCCAGAGCTGTCCGAAGACGTCTCCGTGGTCATGTAGCCAGCATGACTAAACACCAACTGTGCATGGAACGCTGTTACCTTCCCACCAACGGCGGTTCCTATTTTTCTACTTGCATTTTTTACATGCTTTTGAACTGCTAGTATTGCAGTTTGTGCCTATGGAGCCTATGGACTGGAAGCTCATCCAATAGACTACAATGAAGTAGCAGTTTCCCAAGAAGGATGAGAACATTTCAGAAAGAAGGATAAGACAAGAGGCAGCATAGCCCAGAGTGGCTAGGAGAGCAAGGATAGTCACTCCCTAGAATCTCCCAGGGTGTTGTGGTCCCGCCCTCCGAGCCTATCTCATTGGAGGAAGAAGGCTCCGAACATGAAGAAGAGGAGTCGGCCAGGCCTCCCTCTCCAGGCCCCTCCCCTCTGGCACTGCCTCAAGTGCCGGCCGAGGAAGAGGAGATTAGCCAGGAGCCAGGTGTCTCCGATGAGAGCGAGGGAGGTGATCTGTCGTTCCTGGATCCACGCCAATGAAGGCGTGATAAACGGTTGCAGCAGTTAAGGAGGCATGCCAGGGATTATAACTGAGTCACTGGACCACACCCCAGAGACTATATAAGAGAGTGTGGTGGCCGTTGAAAACTCTGTGACGAACAAAAACTAATTCTGGCTAGTCACTTGAACAACATGTAAATCAGCCGAAGGGATATTGTTTGAGCTGGACTATTTACAATTCGTATGTATTTTATGTTATCTGTTGGAGTAAAGTGCTTGGCAGACGGTGCTTGTTTTGTTGCCAAGTTTAGATAACGACCTGTGTGCATGCCAAGTGCTTTCTTAACCCTCGGCTGGCTGTGTTTGTGTGTGTGTGGAGACGGGGACAGAACACAGGGTTTGTCCATTGGGATGAGGGATTACTCTGGCAAGATTCTGTCTATTGTGCATAAGCAGATAAACAACAACTAAACTCTGGCTAAATTATTTTACTGTATGTTGTTCTTGAACTTAGCATGACAACTAGCAACCAATGCAATGCACATAGAATTGATGATACATGAGACACCAAAAAGTGCCCATTATTGCTCACACCAAGGCATTTTGAACCAGATGTAGGCTCTGAGTTGTTTTCCAGGGCAGGCTCATATAGTGGGCTCATAATCCAACCAGAAAGTGACCAGGGCATGACCAATTGTATAAAGTGTAGTTTTGTTTCTTAATTAGCAACTCCTGACACCCTGAAAAGTTTGAAAGCCACTGCTTAAGAGGATGTTAACCTTGCCAAGCTTCAATCCCATAACTGCCTAAACTAAGCTAAATTTATCATAATGCATTTTTATTGTTTTTCTCATATTTCTTTTACAGTAGAGATAGCAGAAACCGGGAAAAGAAGAAAAAAATAACAGTTCCGAATAGTCTTGCCAAGAACCTTTAAAGAAATTGGTTAAACCAATAGTAGATACAAATATTCAAAAACTGTGGGTTTTTTTTAGAAAAAAAGACTACACATTTTCTTGGATATAAACAGTGGTGGGTTTCCAATATTCTTACCACAGGTTCGTCACGCGCATGCACACTCACTTTGCTCGCTCATTGTGCCTTCTGCACATGTGCCCGGCTTTGAAAACATGCCTAAATAGGACAGCATAGAGCTGGGGCGGGTGGTCGGGTCCACCCGCGATCTCCGCTACCAATTTGCTTGAACCGGTACGAACTGACTTAATACTGTGTTTCCCTGAAAATAAGACCCTGTCTTATATTTTTTTGAACCCCGAAATAAGTGTTTGGCCTTATTTTCGGGAAGGTCTTATTATTTTGGGGTGCGTGGAGCAAGATGGGGCTCCTCTTGCTGTCTTACTTGATTTCCAGCTCTGTGTTTAAATATTTTCAGAGAGGGCTTATTTTTGGAGGGGAGGCTTATTTTAGCGCATGCACTCAAAAGCCCGATTGGGCTTATTTTCAGGGGATGTCTTATTTTCGGGGAAACAGGGTACCACCTCTGGATATAAAGCTTAGCTTGACTCTGAGGTTTGACCACTGATTTCCCCTTAGTAGGTACAGATGTTTTGCTGCCTCTGAGGGGCCTCTGTAATTCCAGGAAAGTTAACAAAGCTGACTGGTTAAGATAGAATTTTTCTGATTAGAACCCTGTTTGGATTTTTCTAATTAGAACCCCCTCCTGATTGGCTTTGTTATACTGCTAGTCTCAGTGGGATACGCTGGTAAATCTGATGTCTTCTGGGCAGGATTCAAGAAGAATAATCATCAACTTGAACATGTGGGTGGTATCATTGATCAGTAAGATTTCTGGAAAGCTGAGAGTGCTGACAGCTGAGAATTCCCAGTTGTGTTGCAGAACTTATACAGGAATTTAACATTCCATTAGCACCAGAGAAAGCAAAGTTAAGGCTTTTGGCTGCATTAAAGAAGCTGAGAGCTGAGAAAGTGAATGAAGCCCGAAGTACTGTTAGCCTCGCCATCCTGAAAGAGCTCTGATAGGCAGAGAATTTAATGAAGCATCAAAACTATTTGACTGGCTACTCATGTCAGTGTCGAAGAGCCCATCACACCATTCAGCCTCCATCTGTTGTTGAGCATTTTCCATCTATGGAATTGAAGCTGCAGTATTGCATGCTATCTGTAACGCCCTCAAAACACCAAAAAAAAAAAAAAAAAAAGCTATCAAATCTGCAAAACACTTTGAAAGGCAAAGCGCTTCGATGGAGTGATTTGATGGATGCTTTGTCAAACTGAATACGCCTTTCAAGCTTTGCACAGCCTTTCAAGATAATATGCTTGCAGTTAGACTACTGTGCACAATGGACTATTTATTTATAACACAGACTATTAGAGGCACAATAGTGACAACTGATAACTCTTCACAGGTTTTTTTTTTTTGTTTTTTTGTTGCAGTAACATTACATAAGCATTACATAATCACTCTGACCACCCAGAAAGGAAAATATAGACTATTGTACTATTCAGTATTTAGTAAAGTACTAATTTTGAATTGGTGGACCACAAGCAATGCTGTTGAATTGTCTTTTCATTATCTGTGCTGTCTTTCTCTTAAAAGAGATCATGAAGGCATATTTCAAAAAAGTGAAACCCTTGTATATATCTGGCTGAAGCTTTAACAGGATTTATTTCAACTGGCCTTCCATTCCTGTTTATTCCATTATGCCAATGTTTGTCTGTCTGTCTATCATCAATCTAAAATATTTGTCTACAGTATCTTTTGGTCTGTCTGTCTGTCTGTCTGTCTGTCTGTCTGTCTGTCTGTCTGTCTATCTATCTATCTATCTATCTATCTATCTATCTATCTATCTATCTATCTAAAGGGCCACCATCAGTGAGCTGTTGGACAGTATTACTTGGTCTGTTGTGTGGATGTTTGGGTGGTTTAGGGGTGGAGAATTGTGGTGGGTGGGAGTGTGTTTGGGGATTATTATGTGTGTTGGACCTGGTCTTTGAGTGTTAAGTGAATTTCGTTGTATGGGTATACTGTGTATACACGAATAATGACAATAAAGTTATTATTATTATCTATCTATCATTATCTATCACTGTCTGTCAGTCTGTTTGTCTATATCTATCTATCTATCTATCTATCTATCTATCTATCTATCTATCTATCTATCTATCTTTCTATCTATCTATCTATCTATCTATCTATCTATCTATCTATCTATCTATCTATCCATCTATCTATCATCATCTCTATCTGCTTTTGATACTACCCCACTGAGACTTTTTACTGAATCTCAACTTTCTTTGAATCAAATCAGATTGTCTCTAAAATTTAGATCTGAAATTTCAGTGAGACATTGACTGATTTCTACAACCTTAGTAAATATATGGTAGGTATAGAACTACAATGTGGGAGATTTCATGAAAGTTCTGATCCATCTATAAAGCTATACCAGTTGTATGTTTACCTAACTGAGCCATCATAAAGGTAAAAGTAACAACAGGAAAAATAGCCAATTTCATGTAACAGTTTAGGCACCACACTAAAAATGGGGAGACCATGTATTTTAGCCCCATCTTAGCACAAAGCCACCTGGGTGACCTTGGACTGGTCACTCACTCTCAGCGCTAAGAAGAAGGCAAGGATAAATCACTTATGAAAAACTTTGCCAAGAAGACTGGAGGTACTATTCCAGATAGTCATTGGTGATCTGATTTGATGGCAGACACACACACAGGCTCAATCAATTGGAAAAGCAGTATGTGGGGAACCACTATAAAATTATCCTTCATCCAATCTAATTCATTTCAGTATAATATTTTCAAAAGACCCATCAAGACTCTTTTCTTTATCGTGTTCTATTTCAGAACATGAGCAGCTTCCTTCATGGGTCCCTGTATTGTCACAATTCATTTCTACACACGCCAACATGTCTGAGGGGGATCATGTTCTTTGATAGTCTGTGCATCAAATTCATGAACCTACCAACATTTATTATCACTCCTTCCTACCAATGCAATCCTCCCTATCAATTTTGTTAGGATAAGGTTCATTTATTTGCCGGCCTTCACAATAGCACCTAACTATAGTTTATGGCAAATCCCAAGTGGAAAAAAGAGAGAACAGTTCAGTCTTGTTGATATTCTTGATCTTGAAATGCAGTCTTGGAAAAGGTGATTGCAAAAATTATAGGGTTTTTTCCCCCCTATGTATGTCGTTACCTAGTTCCTCTTGCTATACTCCAGAATCATGTTATTGTTTTAAGTATCCGCTGACCAAGAAAGTTGTCTCACCTTGCCTAATGACAAGGTTGGTCCTGGTATAGCAATAGCAATAGCACTTAGATTTATATATTCACCCCACAGTGCTTTACAGCACTCTCTGAGAGGTTTACAATGTCAGCATATAACTCACAACAATCTGGATCCTCATTTTGCTGACATTGGAAGGAGGGAAGGCTGAGTCAACCTTGAGCTGGTCAGGATCGAACTCCAGATGGTGGGGCTGGCAATTTGAAAGCCTGCAATACTGCATTCTAACCGCTGTACCACCAGGACTCCACCAGGGAATCAAAAAGCTGATTGTGGACAATGGAAAGAAACAATGAAAGGACCTCTGGTGTAGAAAGAAGGAAAAACTATTCTATGGTTCTCAACCATTAAAAAATAGTTTACTTCTAAAGACATTTATCATTCCCAAGATAATTCTATAACTGGTTCATGGCTATAATGGTGCCAAAAAGGAAATCTGAGACAAAACCCGAAGAAATAAGCTGTAATATATTTTATAAACCATAATTAATAGTTTAATATGTTATGTGAATTCAGCTAGCTAGAGTTTATTCCACAGATTATGGCTCTGTGTGCAGCATGGATTTCTATGCCCTGAAAATTTTTGCTGAAGTTATTGAAGCCCCTTTCTGATTCTCTCAGATGTCATCAACTATTTTCCTGAATTAATGTTGATACTGTACTTTAAGCAAATGTAATTTATAGGAATGTAGTATTTAGGAAAGCCTCCCAAAGTATTTGTTTTAGGCAAGATTTGCAAGAGATCTTTGGAGGAAACAAATGGTGTGTGAATGTATTGTCTCCCTATTTACTCAAGCAAAGATGTAATAATTTGGAAATAGCACATTTTTAATATTAGCAACTTGTTTTCACTCTGGTTTCTCTATAATTCAATAGAAAATAGTTCAAGGGATCAAACAGATACTGTAACTTTATTTTGGTTTGTTATTGAATTTATACCCTACCTTTCAGCTTACATCAGCAACTTAAATTGTCTTACAACAAAACACAGAAAAGGGGCATTAACTTAATGACTACAAAAATCCTTATCATCCAAAATTAGATCTCCCTATTTCCCTATATTTTAAGTTTGTGCAAGACTCATTTGTTTCAGGCTGAACATGTTCACCACATCTATCCCTTGATATCATACTGTTACCAAAAAAGCCTTCTGGAGTCTGTACAACGATGATGATGTATGGCAAAAGAAAATTATCCATCTCTAAGCGAATGCCAAATCTAACGTCCTAAAATTTATTCAGCAGGAGAGCCTTAGAAATTTACAGCCTATGACTCCTGATATGTTTTTAAGAAGTTTGACGTTTTGTTATGTGTTGTATTGTGTTATTTATTTGTATCCTGTCTTCATTATTGTTACAAATAATTCAAGGTGGTCAACATATCCAACACATTTTATTCCTCTTATTTTTCCACAACAGCAACCTGGTGAGATGAGTTGAGATAAGAGAGATTGACTGGCCCAAAGTCACCCAGCTATCGTAGCTAAAATGGGACTTGAACTCATGGTCTCCTGCTTTCTAGCCTACTGCCTTAACCACTAGATCAAGTTGGCTCTATATCTCAACACACCCCAGAATACAGAATCACCTTTCACACACACACACACACACACACACGTATGTATGTATGTATGTTATTCGGGTTTTCTCTTTTCTCTTGCGTAAAATTGGAAGTGTCTTGGCGACGTTTCGACGAAGTCTAATTCGTCATCTTCAGGCTGGTGTTTTCGTTTTCATGCTTGCTCCTAGAAGCACAAAGCCGAAAACACTAGCCTGAAGATGACAAATGAGACTTCGTCGAAACGTCGCCAAGACACTTCCAATTTTACGCAAGAGAAAACCCGAATAACCAAAGACCTACATACAAACACCCACGAAAACCTCAGAATATATATATATATATATATATATATATATATATATATATATATATATATATATATATATATATATATATATATATATATATATATATATATTATATAGTATATAAAGAAAAAAAAAGCCCAGAAACTAGTGAATTGTGATTTCACTGAACTAGGGCTGCATAATATCTTGGTTTACCTAGGTAGAACCTGGCTAAAGAGAAATACACACACACACACACACACACACGTGTGTGTGTGTGTGTGTGTGTGTTTTCTGAGGTTTTCATGGGTGTTTGTATGTAGGTCTTTGGTTATTCGAGTTTTCTCCCACGTAAGTGTCTTGGCAACGTTTTGACAAAGTCTCATTTGTCATCTTCAGGCTGGTGTTTTCAGCTTCGTGCTTCTAGGAGCAATGTGTGATCGCAGCTGTTGAATCCTTTCCAAAGGATTCAACTTTGCAGTCGCTCCCAAACACATCCCCACTGAAACCATTATATGCGGAGTTGAAACCAGCCTGACCAAAATCAACTCCGATGACGCTAATAGAATCAGACTCAAAATCACCAACATCCTCTGCACCAGTAAGCCACCCAAAAGCAACTTAGCCAAAGAGGAACAGACAGCACTACTTAACCTGAAAGAAGACACCAGCATAATAATCCTACTAGCAGACAAGGGAAACGCCACGGTGGTTATGAACACATCTGACTACCAAACCAAATTAACCAACCTACTCCAAGACTCCACATACAAACCCCTAAACACAGACCACACCACCTACCTGGAAAAAACCACTAGATCCAAAATAAAAGCCTCCCCCATCAGCAAAGAGATCCAGCAAAGAATCATTCCCAGAGAGAAATCATCCAGATGCCCTAAGCTCTATGGTCTCCCCAAGATACACAAAGAAGGAACCTCACTTAAACCCATAGTCAGCTCCATAGGCTCACCTCTATAAAACCTAGCCAAATTTCTCACCAAACAACTACAGCCCTATGCAGAATCCACCACCTTACACGTAAAAAACTCATTCCAGTTCATAGAGATCATAAAGAAACAAAACTTACAGCCCAGCGTCCTACTCGTGAGCTTCGATGTCATATCTCTCTTCACCCAAGTGCCAATCACAGAAGCCTTGACTGCTATCCAAAACAAATATAACCCTCCCAATCACATCCTAGATCTGACCAACCACTGCCTATCCAACACATACTTCATCTATAATGGACAAAAATACAAACAAATAGAAGGAGCACCCATGGGATCACCCCTCTCATCTGTCATTGCAAACCTCTACATGGAACACTTTGAAACCCAAGCTCTAGAAAAATCTGATCACAAACCCAAACTCTGGCTCAGATATGTAGACAACACCTTCATAATCTGGCCACACGGGAAAGAAAAACTGGACAACTTCCTCACACACCTCAACAGCCTACACCCCAAAATACAGTTCACCATGGAAACAGAAGCGAACAACCAACTTCCCTTCCTGGATGTCTTAGTCTACAAGAAATCCAGTGGCTCCCTAGGACACACCATCTACCAGAAGAAAACACACACAAACCACTATCTGCACGCACTCTCACACCACCACCCAGCACAGATCAACTCCGTAGCCAAGACATTCATCTCCAGAACAAAACACTTAGCTGACGAACAACACCTAAAAACCGAACTACACACTCTCACTAACGTATTAACATCCAACGGATTCCAAAGAAATAAGATTACCAACCTAATCCAAAAAGAAACCCCCACTAAAATCCAAAACAGAGAACAAGAAAACGGCAAAGCCCTCCTCCCATACATAAAAGGTACCACAGACAGAATCAGCAAGATCCTCCACAAACACAACATCAAGACAGCATTCTGCACAAACCAAAAAATATCCACCATCCTAAGAAACCCCAAAGACAAAATTGAGTTAGAAAATCAAGGAGTATATATATAACCAATCAGAACACACCCCCACCCAATCAAAATACAGCCAAGCTCCCACCCAATCAGTTCACACCCCCATTGGCAGTTAAAAGGAAGAAACAGCTGCAATCACACATTTCTCCTAGAAGCACGAAGCCAAAAACACCAGCCTGAAGATGACGAATGAGACTTCGTCGAAATGTCGCCAAAATACTTCCAATTTTACGCAGGAGAAAACCTGAGTAACCAAAGATCTACACACACACACACACACACACACACACACACTTGTTGAAATGAATTTAAATATTCACTTTATGGACATCATTATTTCTTGTCAAAATTCACTTTGATAGATTTCTCTTAAACTGTATTTTCTATCATTTGACTGCTTTAAAGTTTCACTCACCAACCCGTTTCCTATTCTCTTTATTGTAACAAACACCAGATACAAAAATTAAAGCTTGACAAGCTCATTATATTATTAATAACATTTTTCAAAAGGTCTTATCCATTACTGTACTAAAGATTTAAAGATGAATTAAGATGTGGTATTCTTTCTTATTTTTCCCCACTTGTTAACCTTCTGAAAAAGGAAGCAGGCATCACAAGGACTGGAATTCTACATTATGGTTGGAGAATAGAAAAGAATCTTGAAAGCAGGAAGGGTATTCCTCTGCCCATCTTATACTAAACAGTATTAATATGGGGTAGGAGCATGGTGGCTCTTATGGTGAGGACGATGGGTTGGAGGAAGTGGTGAAATCCAATATTTTTTACTACTGGTTCTGTGGGTGTGGCTTAGTGGGTGTGGCATGGCTTGGTGGGCATGGCAGGGGAAGGATACTGCAAAATCTCCCTTCCCACCACACTCCAGGGGAAGGATACTGTAAAATCTCCATTCCCACCCGACTCTGGGGCCAGCCAGAGGTGGTATTTGCTGGGTCTCCAAATTACTCAAAATTTCCACTACCTGTTCTCCGAACTGCTCAAAATTTCCGCTACTGGTTCTCCAGAACCTGTCAGAATCTGCTGGATTTCACCCCTGGTTGGAGGTTACATGGAGCCCACATTCGAGACCCAAGAGCTGCCATGGGGTGAGGTAAACTCTGGTCGTTCACTCCAGCTCCTGCCGGGAACATGAAAGGAGTTCCCATCTGGGCCTCTCCCAGGCAATGGTGATATCACCAGCTAATCCTTTCAACCCAGAAGTGCCTCAGTGCTTCTGACATGAGTGCAACAATCAAGATAGGGTTATTCTAAATTTCACCATCTTTTCCTTCACTGGGCTTTCCTAACTGTTCTTGCCTTTCTTTTTCAAATTTGGTTTTCTACTCAACTCCACCATCAGAATACCCAGAAATGCCCACTAAATGTGTCAGCACTACAAGTCCAGAATTATCCAATTAGCAACATCAGTTAGGTGATGGAAAACAGGATATACATGCAAGATAAATTTGATAGCAGTAACAGCATATATTTTGTCTACTTTGGCCAACATCACTTTCTCATAATTATTGAATAAAGAGTTGTAGAGAAATAGTTCTTCCCTGCTCCATAAGAGAAGAGAGAAGTTCTGTGTTTTTCAAAAGCTAAAATACTTAGCATGCTTGGAAGACCCAAGTTAAATTTGTATGTCAACTTTCTGGCTATGTTACAATTCCAGTTTGCCCCAGTTGATATAATCAATGTTTTGGAAAAATGAAAGTTTCACTCCAATAATGTTTTGAGATCTGGGTTAAGATTGGATGCTGCAGAAGGATGCAAATCATCCATTCTGAAAAGAAAAAGAGAACAGAGAGAATTGCCAAGGTATTAAGTACATATTTATTTGATAAAATGATCCCTCTTAGCTGACTTCTACAAATTATGCACCAACAAAATTTGAGAAACCACAGTATTGGTTCAACAAACTGTAATGATTTGGACTTTGCCTGAAGCAAATACTCTGCCATATCCTTGTAAACTTGCCATTCAATTTAGAGACTTGGAAGATCAGTACATAAATCAAGTGGAAAGCCACTTGAGTAAGGCTGTTTAGTGGCTGCAAATAGTCCAAGTTCAGAAGACAGCAGAATAGTGACACATGTCACTCATCTTTTCTTCCTCACATTCTTCAAATTGCTTGAAGGGTGCTCTCTCTTTCTCTCTCCCCTTCTCTCTCTGTCTCTCTGTCTCTGTCTCTCTCTCTCCTTTTCTCTGTTTCTCTCTGTCTCTCTCCTTCTCTCTGTCTCTCTATCTCACTGTCTCTCTCTCTCCTTCTCTTTCTGTCTCTCTGTCTCTGTCTCTCTCTCTTTCTCTCCTTCTATCTCCTTCTCTCTCTGTGTCTCTCTCTCCTTTTCTCTTTGTCGCTCTCTCTCTCTCTCTTTCATAGAACTGCTTTCATTGCATTCCAAAACTGATAATCCATATATATCAGATAGAATTGAATTCAGGGAGCATAGTTAAGAATGGGACCTATTGAGTTTAAGTGACTATGGTTGATAGTCCGCATTGCTTTAAGCAGAAATTAATTCAAATACATTTAATTTCATGACGAACCCTTTATTGATTATATGCAATCAAGTAATTTTTGACTCTTAGTGACCACAAAAATAGATTTTCTACATAACAGTCTCTTTTTAATCTGGTCTTTCAAATCTTCCAACAGTGTATTCAGTGTCACTGTAAATGAGTCCATCCACCTTGGTCGTTCTTTTCTCTCCTTTCACCATTCCTTGCTTTAGGCATTTTCAAAAAAAGTTGGGATTTCACATAATGTGTCTGAAAAGTCATGCTTATATAACTGGAGAAATCCAATTGCATGAAGGATCTAATCTCAGAGAATCTTTGACAAACAATATCAGTTTATTCATAATAAAAAAAAACTTGCATTCCAGAACAACATAGGCCCAACTGCTAAATGGTGATAGTAATGGGAACTAATCTCTCAATGAAAATAGAAAGAAAAGAGAAGAAAAGCAATTAATTATGCTAATTATTAGCATTTTATCTTTTTATAATAAAGTAATTGAAATGAGTAAAGAGAATTTATGTATATATTGTGAGTCTAAACATACTGTAGCCTGCTGGTTATAGGTGTCTGCAAAGAAAACAAGTGATGGAACATGCATTGTTACATTTCAGCATGATTACCCTCTGGTTTTTATGTAGTTGTGATCCATGTCAGGCAGAAGTACAAAAGACTGGGCTTTGCATTGTGACATCATCCTATGTGTGTTTGTTAGTTTTTCTTTAAAGTAATAAGTAGCAGACTTTTGATCACAAATACTATTCTGATAATAGATATCTTACGCTGGATAAGGTAAGTAAAAGGTTTAAAATTAAACATTTTAAAAGTCTTCAAAATGATTGAACTGAATTCTGATAAAACCAGGGGTGAGATTCAGCAGGTTGTGACAGGTTCTGGAGAACCGGTAGCAGAAATTTTGAGTAGTTCAGAGAACTGGCAAATACTACCTCTGGTTGGCCCCAGAGTGGGGTAGGAATGGAGATTTTGCAGTATCCTTCCCATGGAGTAGGATAGGAATGGAGATTTTGCAGTATCCTTCCCCTGGAGTGGGGTGGGAATGGAGATTTTGCAGTATCCTTCCCCTGGAGTAGGATAGGAATGGAGATTTTGCAGTATCCTTCCCCTGGAGTGGGGTGGGAATGGAGATTTTGCAGTATCCTTCCCCTGGAGTGGGGTGGGAATGGAGATTTTGCAGTATCCTTCCCCTGCTATGCACACTAAACCACACCACACCCACCAAGCCATGCCCACAGAACCGGTAGTAAAAAAATTTGAATTCCACCACTGGATAAAACCCTTGAGCACAGCATGCTAGATCTACCTTTTTGGATTATTATAGTCGTAACATCTTTTCTTTAAATCTTTGTTCTCAACACGCGTAAAGTCAAAAGTCACCAAGCAAATGAATAGTTACTTGGAAATTTTGTGAAACTGGTGAAGTTTCTGGTAAAATGCCTTTGAGTTAACAGCTGCCCAAAAGATTTGGGTGCTCAGATAGAATTGATCAGCAGTGCAGTTAGATAAATTTATACCACACCTTGTAACAGGGAAGGGAGGGGGATTATTTTGTTTCTTCAAAATAACTTGGCACATATTTTGATAGGAGATTTGACTTTCTCCTGCCCCAATCCTCTTAATTGAGTTCTTCTATTTTAGAAAGGTTATTATTATTATTATTATTATTATTATTATTATTATTATTATTATTATTATTATTATTATTTGAATTTGTATACCGCCCTACTCCCAAAGGACTCAGGGGGGTGAACAGCCAAATAAAATACATATAATATAAATGTTAAAAAACCATTAAAATACAATTAAATAATTGGCCCGGAAAATGAAATTTAAAACACCCCAAATTCATAAGACAAGTTTAAAATTTAAAAATTTAAAAAATTTTTAAAAACAATTTAAAAGAGAGGTTAGGCCAGGCCGGCCTGCTGAAATAGAAATGTTTTGATGGCACGGTGGAAAGCGCGTAGGTCCGGGATCTTCTGTATCCCCGGGGGAAGCTCGTTCCAAATGACGGGTGCCCCCACAGAGAAGGCTCTCCCCCTGGGGGCCGCCAGTCGACACTGTTTGGCCGACGGCACCCTGAGAAGCCCCTCTCTATGGGAGTGTACTGGTCAGTGAGAGGCTATTGGTAGCAGAAGGCGGTCTCGTAAATAGAAAGTTGAATGGAAGACAGTCTTAGTCAGAGAAGGATAAGAAATGGACTAAAAAAAAAAAAGAAGGAACAGAGAAAACAAAGGGAAAGTTCAAAAGAATAAGTAGTACCATCCAGGGTATCTTGACCTCCTGAGAGCTGATGATGACGATGATGACAATGATGTTATCCATTCAATCGTGTCCGACTCTTGAGGATTCTATAGTTCAGATCTCTTCACATCTTCCAATGTTGCATTAGTTCTTTGAGTTATTCTATGTTCTGGCTAGTGTCAGATTTGCTGCTGTCCAGCCATTATATTCTTTGGCCTCTTAGTTTCCTTTTATTGCTAAGTTTTCCAAACATAAATTGCTTTCACCAGTGAATTTCCCTACATGACGGACATGGTCGAAATAAGTGAGATGCAGTTTTGTGATTTTTTTTCCTTTTAGTGACATGTCAGATGTTATGCACTCCAGTACTTGCTTGTTCCACCTGTTACCCCAAATCTGGAAAATTCCCTGATTCTTTGAAAGTTTATGTAGGAAAAATTGCTAACCAATTTATCTGAAGGGATGAGAGGACTGGCAAATCTACTGATATGAATGGAAAAATTGGGGAAATATATGGGCAGATTGGGTCTATAGATCTCCAAGTTGGAATCCAACTCAAGAAAATGCTTGATTGTAATAACAGAAAGAACAGTATAATCTAATCTAGAATCTCTCCCAGAATATTTCTGGCTGAAACTGATACAAGGATGGAAGATGCCAAGAGAAAGACATACTTCATTTTAAGTAGACCCTTCCACAAATGGAAGCAGATGCTGCCAAAAGACATGTGTATAGTTCATTTAAGTGGTCTCATTCGAGACAACAATGAATCTGCATACAGACGGGAGGTTGAACAACTAGCCTTGTGGTGCGACCGGAACAATCTCGAACTGAACACACTCAAAACCGTAGAAATGGTGGTAGACTTTAGGAGAAACCCTTCCATACCTCCACCCCTTACAATACTAGACAACACAGTATCAACAGTAGAGACCTTCAAATTTCTAGGTTCTATCATATCTCAAGATCTAAAATGGACACCTAACATCAAAAACATCATCAAAAAAGCACAACAAAGAATGTTCTTTCTGCACCAACTCAGGAAGCTCAAACTGCCCAAGGAGCTAATGATACAGTTCTACAGAGGAATTATTAAGTCTGTCATCTGCACCTCTATAATTGTCTGATTTGGTTCTGCAACCTAACAAGACAGACACAGACTTCAGAGGATAATTAGAACTGCAGAAAAAACAATTACTACCAACCTGCCTTCCATTGAGGACCTGTATACTGCACGAGTTAAAAAGAGGACTGTGAAAATATTTACAGACCCCTAACATCCTGGACATAAATTGTTTCAACTCTTACCCTCAAAACAAAACTATAAAGCACTGTACACCAAGACAACTAGATACAAGAACAGTTTTTTCCTGAACACCATCACTCTGCTAAACAAATAATTCCCTCAAACACTTCAAACTAATTACTAAGTCTGCATTACTATTAATCTTCTCATTGTTCCTATCACCCATCTCCTCCCACCTATCACTGTATGATTGTAACTTTGTTGCTTGTATCCTTACGATTTATATTGATATTGTTTCCTGATTGCTTATTTGTACCCTATGACTACCATTAAGTGTTGTACCTTATGATTCTTGATGAACGTATCTTTTATTTTATGTACAGTGAGACCATATGCACCAAAGACAAATTCCATGTGTGTCCAATCACACTTGGCCAATAAAGAACTCTATTCTATTCTATAAAGAATTCTATTCTATAATGTTTAAATCTCTACGATAGTTGGTTTCATGGGGCTTCTATCTAGCAGACATTTGTAAAGATGACAAATGAATATTTTTGAGATTGACCAGATAGTCAATCACTGCCTGACTTAGAAAGGAAATCAACATCAGGTGGAAAAAGCCAATGGATTATTTTTGTCTCCACGGTTTGTATAATTTGCATTAAACCAAAACTTTTCACATCTGACTTAAATGATATTTGTTAGAATGTTTTCCATAAATCTATTTTGCATAGATTAGCAGTAAGAACTGCCTGTTTATTTGAAGATACCAGGGAATCCAAGGCTAAACTGTAACTAGGACCCAGGTGTTTCAAATCCTGCTTTCTTATAATATTTCATTGCACAGATGGGACTCTCCCCACATTTTTTACACTGTAAATTAGACATGCTGCAGAGATAAATGGGATATCGCGTTGTCGCGTTGTCTTTATTTTGCTATTCTTTACTAAATTCTATTGTACTTTTGTTAAGAACCAACAATATCACTGAGAATTAGATCAGGTTTGGATGCTAAAGAAGGAGCTTATTCGATTTTCCCAATTAAAAGGCAATTATTTCCCTCTAAATGAATCCACAAAATATTAAGATACAAAATTAAAATTTCACTTCTATTAAAATACATTTTACATGCAAATTAATTGCAATTTCATTGAAGATGTAAATACATGAAAGCTAGGTATAAAGGGAGAAATAGCTAGATAGACCTAGAGATTCATACAGATTGACTGGCATTGGGAAAAGAGATTTACAATTAAAAACTTCCTGGCTTAAGCTGATGTATTTTAGCTCTAGCTAATACAGTTCCAAATATAGCTGTGAATCATATCTTTCAGGAAAATGATGTAAAATCATCGCTCAGTATTTCTCAAAGTAGCATTAGAAGAATCAAGTGCATATGAAAGTTAGGGTACCATGAAATAAGTAATGTTAAGTGGAGAAAAACAGAAAGTTTCCTTTCCAAAACGATAGTGTAATTCTCAGATATGAACAACCTCGGAAACAAATTATATGGTTGTGAAAATAAACACAAGGAAAGATCCCAAAGGTTATAATGAGTAGAAAACTGGGCTGAATAAATATTTTTTAAAACTCCCACATTAAATGTATAAAGCTGCCCCATTGTAAGAGAAGAACTGGCAGAGCCAGGAGGAGGAGTTAAAAGGGGCAGCAGTTTAGAATCATTATGAACAAAGTCCAAACTCCATTGAATGCCATCGACCCTTAACTAGCTTGGAGTTTTCTTTTGTTGGGGGTGTTACTTGAAACCCTGAAACTTTAATCAGGTGCTACTGTTATCTGAAAAGATTCCGATGCATAGAATTTAGCAATAAATCAATTAATTAGAACTTTCACATGTGGACATAGTTTTTCATGCCTGATATCCAAACTATCATGACTGTGGGTGGCATATAATATTAAGGTAAAGGTTCCCCTTGCACATATGTGCTAGTTGTTCCCGACTCTACGGGGGGATGCTCATCACCATTTCAAAGCCGAAGAGCCAGTGCTGTCCGAAAATGTCTCCGTGGTCATGTGGCCGGCATGACTAAACGCCAAAGGTGCACAGAACTCTGTTACCTTCCCACCAAAGGTGGTCCCTATTTTTCTACTTGCATTTTTTACGTGCTTTCAAACTGCTAGGTTAGCAGAAGCTGGGACAAGTAACAGGAGCTCACCCTGTTACGTGGCACTAGGGATTCGAACTGCTGAACTGCCGACCTTTCGATTGACAAGCTCAGTGTCTTAGCCACTGAGCTACCGCTTCCCCTATATAATATTAAAATAATCTAAACAATACATACAAATATCTGCAATTCAAATAATGCCACCTCTGTATTATTTTCCATTCTGAAACCTAATTAGAAGCAGCTTAGATAATTTATTTTATCAGTTCTCTCTGAAACCACAGTCTGACCACTTTCTCAACATCCTTATGCCAAAAGTGAAGTTTGGTGACCATACAAAATTGTCTAGGACCATTGGGTCCAGCATGGGATTCTTGAGTGTGGTCCCACCACAGTCTCTTGCCTCTATTGCCAAACTTGAAACTCCAATGGGGCCAGGTCCATTCAAGCCTAATTTATATATGCATGGTCAGTTTTCATTCAAAATCAGTTCATGGGTGGGAGGGGTGAGAGGGTAGGCTGCCTAAAAATTGCCTGAGATCTGAGTTAATGTTGCCTCAAAGACCTCTCCCTGGCCAACTCAGCTGCCCAGTAATGAACAGCTATAAAAGCCAAGCAGAAAAGCAACTGGTGGGTTTTCTGGAGTTGTTTTGAGAATGAGAGGTGAGGTGATTTCTGTTACCATGCGGAAATAAAGCATCTGGAATCAGCATAAGGCCAATAGACAGAAATGCTATTCTTTAGCAGCAGGGCTCACAAATTGTCGTAATCTAGTATTAGAGGTAGGAGATTTAGTAGATGTGAGAAAGTACATGAACAGGAACTGTGAATACTACCCATTGTGTGCTTGTATGCATATTGCCTAAAGGCCAAGGGTGGTTGTGTTGGCTCTGTGTGGTTTTGGGAGTCCACTGATTTTGAGTATAGATCAAGGGTGTCAAACTCACGTTGTCACAGCATTGTCATGTGATGTATTGTGACTTTTTCCCCCTTTGCTAAACCAGGTGTGGGCAAGGCCAGAATCGTGACACATCTAGTCTGCGGGCCCCGAGTTTGACAACCCTGGTATAGATGAAAGAACCTGTGATAGGGGCAATTTGTTGCATACTTACTTGGTATTTAGTAATAGCAATAGCAACAGCACTTAGACCTAGATACCACCTATGCTGCCCCAGTTGCAGACACACACACACCATGGGTGATAGGAGTCTTTATTAAGGCTTTGAGTTAGTATTCCCCAGCATGTCCCTTTGCCAGCACCAACCACCCCCAATGAGTTCAATGAGGCTACTCAAAAGAAGCAGCACAATCCACAGTGCAAAGACAAGGCACGTCTCCAAGACAAAGACAAGTTCCCAAAGCAAAATCAAGTCTACTTAGGCAAATCCACAGGGCAAAAACAAGTCCACAAGGCAAGTCCAGAGTTGAAGAGGCACAATTTGAAGTTCAAGACAAGAATCACAACAGCTGAAGAACACACAGAAGGGAAATGGATATGATATTCCCAGCACTGTTTCATTCCCCTTGCTGAGCTAAATAACTGCTTCCTAGTGCATCCCATCAAGAGGGGCGAGGCTGCCTCCTCATAAGTAGCCTGGATGATCTTCATTGTGCCTCCTCTCAGCCCTACATGCTCTTGGATCAGAAGGAGGAGGCAGTTGTTCTTCATCTTCACTGATCAGCTGTAGCTGTGTGCCTTCTCCACCTGAAACCTCTTGGCTTCCCAGTTGCAGCTGTGCCTTTCCTGTCTCTGGCAAAGCTGGCTGCTTGTCCAGTCATTCCTCTGTGCTGGGCCACTCCATTCCTGGCTCATAGCCCTTGGCTGCCTCCTCTCCTGACGTACCCGGGATTGGCTCATCCTCCTCCAAACTAGCATCTGGAGAGGAGTCTGAGAAAATGTCTGGGGGGAGTCATCACACTTCCCCATAGTACTTTACAGTATTTTCGTGGTGGTTTACAATGTTAGCATATTGAATCCCCAACAATCTGTGTCCTCATTTTACTGACATCAGAAGAATGGAAGGCCAAGTCAACTTTAAGCACCATCAGGATCAAACTGCAAGTTGTGGGCAGAGTTTCCCTGCAAAACTGCATTTTAACTATTGTTCCACCAAGACTACGAATAACAGTTGAAACACAGGGCCACCAAGGTTCCAATGACTTAGTCTTGGAAATAAATATTGAAGCAGAACAGGACACAACCAATATCCCCACTGCTGTTATGAGAGCCTGCCCTCAGTTACCTACCATATTTTCTGCCTGCCATGACTATAATAGAACTGCCTGTTTCTCTTCCTTGACTCCTCATCATACTCCCCAGACCCTTCAAGGCCACTGAGTTTAAACACCCTTCCTTCATTAAAATATATTTCACAGTTAATTTTACCTTTTTACCATCCACTGATCTTGAGGGTTTTTTTTTTACAAGCTTTAGTTACCTTAGCATGGAATAAATGTTTTGCCATTCTGTACAAGTCATGGCAGTCTACTAATATCTTGCACTACAATCAAACGACTGTCAGAAAAAGAATTGCAAAAAGATTGAAATTCAAAAATGTGCATTTTTTTTCAAAAAAAGATATAAGCTCAATAGAACATGGGATAATTGATTTGACTCACAATAAAACTTGGAGCGGATGTCACACTAAATACATCATAGCAAACCAGCAGGAAAAATAAAATAGGGACATCGTTCTTTGCTAAAATTTTGTCATATTAATTATATTCCCTCATTGTGCTGGTAGATTGTAAGTACACTGAGATCTATTACCGTCTGGGATGACAGTGTCCAATTAATCAATCCTTTTGATTTGAAGGAATTGGGAGAACCACCTAATAGGCTTTCAAAATGGGTCCTGTTGCTGGCTTATTCTTCCTTTTGCATAACACAGAAAAAACTGATGCATTACAAGATGTTGACTCAATTCCTATTGTAAGCTGTTATTTTTGCCTGCAGGAAAAGTAAAATGTACATTTTATTGGCTGGGTTGTAATTTAAAAATGTGGAGAATTGCACTTGGTTGATGAATTGGCCACATAACAAGTGTTGAAAATCACTACAATGAAGGGTAGAGTTACTCTAGAGCAGTGATGGCTAACCTTTTATGCCACTGTGTGCCAGCCTTCGTGCCAGAAAAGGCACACGAAACCATCCTCCTGGATGACACGGCCCCCCTGGCCTTCGCATGCGGAAGCACTGATACCCGGAAGAGTGGCGGTCCGTCACACATGCACGAGCCGGCACCCGAACTTCCAGTTTCTGGCACGGATGCGTGCCCAATGAACAAGTGGCCATTGTGCATGCGTGCAACATAAACCCAGAAGTTCGGGTGCCGGTCTGAACATGTACGACAGAACACCGCTCTTCTGGGTTTTGCAACTCCCACATGTGCAATGGCCAGCTGACTGGTGCGTGTGTGTGCACAGGAACTTGGAAGAAGAGTCAGCGAGGTCACACATTCCTCGCGGGATGGTTCTACATGCCATTTCCGGCACGTGTTCCATAGATTCGCCAACACGGCTCTAGAGTTACACTTATCAAAACTAGTTATCGCTTATTGATTATAGTAAAACTCTCTCTCTCTCTCTCTGCCCCTCCCTCCCTCCCCTCTCTCTCTGTTAAATTCTTGCATTTCTCCATGAGGCCATTCGTGCAGACTGCACACATTGATATGGACAGTACAGGTAGTCCTCGACTTATCACCACAATGGAGTACAAAATTTCTGTTGCTAAGTGAAAAATTTGTTTAAGTGAATTTTGCCCTGATTTACAACCTTTTCTATCATAGTTGTTAAGTGAATCACTGCAGTTGCTAAATTAGTAATGATTGTTAAGTGAATTTGGCTTCCCCGTTGACTTTGCTTGTCAGAAGGTCACAAAAGATGATCACATGACACCAGGATACAGCAGCCATCATAAATATGAGTCAATTGACAAGAATCTGAATTTTAATCATATGACCATGGGGATGCCACAATGGTTGTAAGTGTGAAAAACAGTCATAAGTCACTTTTTTCAGTGCTGTTGTAACTTTGAATGGTCACTAAATCAACCATTGTAAGTCAAGATCTACTTGTCTATCAGTGGTGGGATTTTTTTATTACCGGTTCTGTGGATGTGGCTTGGTGGGTGTGGCATGGCTTGGTGGGTGTGGCTTGGTGGGTGTGGCAGGGGAAGGATACTGCAAAATCTCCATTCCCTCCCCACTCCAGGGGAATGTTCCTGCAAAATCCCCATTCCCTCCCGATCAGCTGTGACTCGGGAGACAGCGAATTGATGGGGTGGGGCCAGTCAGAGGTGGTATTTACCGGTTCTCCGAACTACTCAAAATTTCCGCTACCAGTTCTCCAGAACTGGTCAGAACCTGCTGAATACCACCTCTGATGTCTATAGACTAGGATTGCTAGGATGTTTCCAGGGAAGGGGGTGTTCTCTTTGACCAAACCACCTTTTCAGTACTGTCTCATGAAAAGTTGCCCTGCAGTTGCCAAAGATGCTACTTTGCAAACATTACGCATTTGCCTAAGTTACTTTTTGCTGCTTCCTGTAAGATATTTGGCCTGAGGGAAGGCAAAACCTAGCTAAGATTTTTTTTTTTTTGACAGCCCATTAATTTGCTATTCTGTTTGAGTTGTTGGTCTGCCTTTCCATATATATATATATATATATATATATATATATATATATATATATATATATATATATATATTCTGAGCCATGCGAAGATGGCATTTCATACTCATACTGAAGGTTTTCAGCAGCAGCATGTGAAAAGGAAAGTTATCAAATCAACGGAGGGAGGGCCAACTCCCTGACACGGTTGGATTTAGAAGAATGAGTTCACTTCCAATTCCCAGCCTATCATCTTTCATTAGGCACTTCAGTGTACCTCGTGGACCACTTGTCATAGGGACCAAGAAAGAAATAAGAAATGATATGAAACAATTTCCCTTGACACTGAGACACAGATGGAGACTTCATTCTTACCATATTGTCTACCTTAGTGCTGTCCCTGAAGCCATTAACTATCATAATGATGGGCCTCCAATTATTATTATTTTTTCTTTCCAGTTTCCTGATGGCTTTTCGCTCTGTGACACTAAAGCACCGGTATTTAGCAGCAGTTGCTCATTCAGGAATCATTTGCCCTTGAACATGGAAAAACGCTCCAGCCAAGGTCCAAAGATAACAGGAAAAATGCAAATTAATACAACTGTGATGCTAGCAAGATAAATGAACTTGCACACGCAATGTGAAATGTTGCATGCATTTCATAGACTATATTATGCTAATTTAAATGAACTTGCTGTGCATTCGTTTAACTTAAACACACACGCACACACACACATGCATAATGAATGTTATGTGTGCATGCATACAGTAAATATGTCTGTTGTGTATCTACTCTTGTCCCAAAGATGCTTTTTCAAGAGGTAACTGGACTTTCTGGTTTTTCTTTGAAGATGTTTCGCTTATCAACCAAGAAGCTTCTTCGTACAAAAAGAAAAGTTCTCAAATGCGAATGACCAGCTGTCTGCAAGGAGTATAAATCCTTCCATTCTCCACCATCCAGTCAGAGCTGAAGAAGCTTCTTGGATGAGAAGCCAAATGTCTTCAAAGAAAAACCAGAAAGTCCAGTTGCCTCTTGAAAAAGGACCTTTGGAACAATCATGACCTGGACGACTGAGAATCTCCATAAACCAGGGGTGAAATCCAGCAGGTTCTGACAGTTCTGGAGAACTGGTAGCAGAAATTTTGAGTAGTTTGGAGAACCAGCAAATACCACCTCTGGCTGGCCCCAGAGTGGGTGGGAATGGGGATTTTGCAGTAACCTTCCCCCAGGAATGGTGTGAGACTGGACATTTTGCAGTATCCTTCCCCTGCCACGCCCACCAAACCACACCCACCAAGACATGCCCACCAAGGCACGCCCACAGAACCAGTAGTAAAAAAAAAATGGATATCACCATTGCCATAAACATTAATCTTGTCTGGGTTTGGGAGCTAAACAGAGTTGGCTTTTGTTAATACAAAACATTTTACATTTTAAACATTCTTATTTTATGAAGTTTTCTCTCTGGTAATGCCATACTCCAAACTAGGACATATAAAACCTTTGCCAGTCCTTTGCCAGACCTATACTTGAATACTGCTTACCTGCCTGGAACCCTCACTGTATTTCAGACATTAGAGAGGGTGCAGAGATATTTTACTAGAAGAGTACTCAAATCTTCTGCTCGAAATAAAATTCCCTATACCACCAGGCTTGAAATTTTAGATCCGGATAGCTTTGAACTACATCGTCTATGTTCCGACCTATGCTTAGTTCATAAAATAATTTACCAAAATGTCCTACCTTTAAATGAGTACTTTAATTTCAATTGTAATAACACAAGGTCTATCAATAGATTCAAACTCAATGTAATTCGCTCTAATCTTGATTGTACGAAATATGACTTCTTCAATAGAGTAGTTAATGTCTGGAACACTCTACCTGATCCTGTTGTTAGTTTCTCTAACCCCCATACCTTTTACTTTAAACTGTCTACCATGGACCTTTCATGTTTCTTAAGAGGTCACTAAGGGGGCGTGCATAAGCACACAAGCATGCCTACCGTGCCTGTCCTACTGTCCCCATTTATATGTAATAATTCTACGTGTTTATGGCTATGTTTTGCCTATTTATATCCTTTTATTTGTGCCAATTTTTTTCATGTGTCCATGTCCATGTCTATGTCTATACTGTTACTTGTTTTCTTGTACTTGTTGACAAATAAATTAAAATAATAATAATAATAATAATAATAATAATAATAATACCACCACCACCACTATGAAAGAATGGTAGGCTAGACTAGGACAATTATGAAATTGAAATTATGAAATTGAAAGGTACTTGGTTGATTCCTAGGACGCTGGCAACAACCCGTATCAACCATTAGCACCAGTCAATGGTATTTGTGATGCATTTTTGAATGTTCAGTTGACTGAGTTTCATTTTTAATGAATAAAAGAGAATAATAATACCACCACCACTATGGGAGAATGATAGGCTAGACTAGGACAATTATGAAACATCTTGGAAAAAAAGCATTGGCACACCTTCCACTGTCTTCCAAGAAAACAACATGGCTAGATTCTAGAAATTACCAGAAGTCAAGCTTGGTTTTCATCTCTGTCCAGGAATCCATAACTCACATACAATTCAAATACAAGAACATGACCTCCATTCTAACAAACTGCCATATTGACAAGGAAGGTCTAAGCAGACATTGCATTTGAGATGGACTAAATGTAGTTGTTATTTCCCAGGGGGTTGGACATAATGCACAATCTTTTGCACAGAGGACCACAACTACATTTTGACCTTCTAGTTTAACATGCGGGGATTGAAAGAGGAGAGATATTTAGTTTCCACAGTTAGAATTACAAATACCTAAAGAAAACAGACATGAAAGAGAATAGTAAAATGTGGGCAATCCCAACCTGGCGTATGGATGTTGCCAATCCAGGGGTGGGTTCTAAATTTTTTTACTACTGGTTCTGTGGGCGTGGCTTATTTTGTGCGTATGGCTTGATGGTCATGTGACAATTCTTTAGGATTTAGCAGAGGTACTGGTCTACCAGGCTTTTAACTGCTTGCAGAGCTGTACCAGTCTACTCATTTGTTTTTGGAGGCACCAGTCTACCACCAAACTGCCTTTTACCACTGATCAGCTGTAGGGCAGCCCTTTGAAGCCCCGCGGCAAGAGTTTAAACAGTTTTTTTCTTCTAGCTGATCAGATGAGACTCAGGAGGCAGCAATAGATTGGGGTGGGGGCAAATAAAAGGTAAGAATAACGTGGGACAGGGGTGTGGTGGGGCGGGGGGGGCGGCGGGGCAGAACTGGTTTAGTGATGTCATATCGCCACCGCTACCGGCTCAGCGGAACCGGGCGGAACCGGGAGGAACCCACCACTGTGCCAATCCTTAACATATTATGTGAATCTCCGAAATGTATTAAAATCTATCTCCAAATTCCAACAAAACATCAAATTGAGGAAACCACAAACATTCGCCAGTTATATTTGAGTTTATCTCTAAGCAGACTCTCCTGGAATGAATATCAAAACCATCTTGACTTTTTTGCAAAATACAGCTACAGGCTAATTCTTAATTAATATTTTTGCTTTAGCTGAATCCAGCTGTAGAACTTGTTCCAGGCCCCTACAATTAATTAATTTCTGAATTTTTTTCCATATCATAGCCCAAGTTCTATCATTCACATTTAAATTTAAAAAAAAAAAAAACTACTTTTGCTCATCTGGGATACTTCTGGTATGCCAGGTCTTTCCAGTTCAATTCAGTTATAAAAATATGCTGGATTCCCAACACAAAACTAATCTTGCCAAATTAAAATTTAAAGAGTCTTTGCCCATATTATCTGGGCATCTGTAGAGACAAACAGTTCTGCATCACACAGAGTGTTCTATCACAGCAATTAAACAAGGAATTATAGTCCCAGGAAAGTATGTTAACCAGTATCTTCTCTTCTCTTCTTTCACCAAGAACTGATATAATCATTTTGATTTTCTATAAAAAATTAGAAAGTTATTGGTACACAACCTTCACACAAACATGGTTCCATTAATTATACCACACTTTGTAAGAACAGGGGAGGATTTGTTCAAACATTTCCAGGTAATATAGTAGAGGAATTAAGATATTGTATCAAGATGAAAGAAACCCAGGTTCAAGATTACAATTCAGTTGTGAGATTATTATTTGATAGCATTCTCTCTCTCTCTCTCTCTCTCTCTCTCTCACACACACACACACACACACACACTTATATTTCAATACAAATACTATTGGAGTAAAATGGGAAGGGACAGTAATGTGTACACTGTCTTGATCTCTTGAAAGATAGACAAGATGTAAATCTAACAAATAATCATAGACTTCTTAAAAATGGAACCAGCTTCTCTCAAATTTAGCTTAAACATTGGATGAAAATTATGCTTGTTATCTGTCTATCTATCTATCTATCTATCTATCTATCTATCTATCTATCATCTATCTATCTATTAAAGTGAACTTCATTTTTCTGTATCTGGCTGCTAGGTATTCAATCAATCATCTCACTTCAACAGTTATTTCATCCTGTTCAAATATTCTCCGAGTACAAGTTCTAAGAATTGTTTTGTGTCATTCCAAGAACTGTTCCCAAAAAGCAAACTTTTTTTTTATCTTTCACAAATCAGTTTTAGCAGATGCACAATGACCCACAAAACAGAACCAAGACAGAAATATATGATATGGATCGTTTTTAACATTTTCTCACTGAGTGCAAGGAAAAGTTGCTCAAAACTTCAGCCTCTGAATTCATGTCTTCTAACTGCAACTGATTCCAACGGGACTCATGCATATGTACAACAGAAGACAAAATATAGCCTTTGGAGCTTAGAGATATTTTCACAGGTGCTTATCTCTATCAAAAAAAAAGAAAAGAGCCCATAAAAGAAGAAAATTTCAAAGAGGAGACTGATCCATCCTCAGTTCATTTGCTTTCATTTTGGAGACAGATTTCCTGAAGTTTAGATTATACCAATTAACCAATTGCTATGATCTTTAAGGGCCTCGTTCTAAATTACATAAGCCCTATAAAGATAGTTTTCACACCTATGGCATTCATAAATTTGCTTTATCAATATAGGATAGCAAATCATCCATGGCAGCTTTGATCTCCTCAGTGGTTCAATATGGTTTCAGCAGATTACAACATAAAAAAGTATTTAAAATGTATCCAAATACAAATGTACCCCTTGTTAGAAAAGAAGGAATGATATTCAAGAGGAACGTGTAGACTCTTCAAGAAGTTAACTTGAGATTCAAAATCTGACAATCAGAAGACAATCAGAAACATATATTTATGTTTCAAAGCAAGTTAATCTTTGTCAACTTGCCTCAGTGTTATCTAGATTCCCTCCCCCAAATCTTGACATTTAAGATCCTATTTTATCTGGAGGTACACCTACCATGGATTCTCTGAAGAATAAGTATTATGTTTCTTTTTGATATTTAGTTGCTAGTACTCTGATGAAATAGACCAGACTAGACAGTCACTTATCTGAAATGGTATATAGATTCTCCTGTTTGAGCAGGGGACTGGACTAGAAGATCTCCAAGGTCCCTTCCAACTTCTATTCTATTCTATTCTATTCTACTCTACTCTACTCTACTCTACTCTACTCTACTCTACTATTTTGTTATTTTAAAGTTGAAGAAATTTCCATTTCTATTGTTTCAATTGTTATTTCCTTCCAAGTAATTTACAGACTAATAAGGCCTGATTCCTTCTTCATGCTAGCCCAAATGTATGTAAAATGGTAGTGTAGACTTAACTATACTACTTGTGCATGAATGTTGGGAAAGGCTAGCTGGAAGAACTTTACTCCATGCTACTTCCGGGTGCGCTTCAAGGTATTGGTTACCGTCTTTAGAGTGCTCCATGACTTAGGACCCGGGTATTTACGAGACCGCCTTCTGCCATCGATAGCCTCCCACCGACCAGTATGCTCCCACAGAGAGGGGCTCCTAAGGATGCTGTCGGTCAAACAATGCCGACTGGCAGCCCCCAGGGGAAGAGCCTTCTCTGTGGGGGCACCTACCCTCTGGAATGAGGGTAGGTGCCCTCATTCCATTGCAGCTGTCTGCAATTACTGTAAATTCAAATCTCACCAGGCTCAAGGTTGACTCAGCCTTCCATCCTTTCTAAGGTAGGTAAAATGAGGAGCCAGATTGTGGGGGCAATAAGCTGACTTTGTATAAATATACAAAAGTATGAAGGCTATTGCTTAACGCATTGTAAGCCGCCCTGAGTCTCTGGAGAAGGGCGGCATATAAATCAATTTTTTTAAAAAAATGAGCTGCCCCGGGAGATACGCCGGATCCCGGATCTACGCACCTTTCATCGCGCCCTAAAGACTTTTTTATTCCAACAAGCCGGGCTGGCCTAACTCTTTTAAATTGTTTTAATTTTTAAACTGTTTAATTATGGGTTTTAATACAGGGGTGTTTTTTAATTGTGGGCCAAATTAATTTAATCGGATTTTAATATTGTTTTAAATTTTGTATTTCTGTGTTTTATCTGTTGGCTGTTCACCGCCCCGAGTCCTTCGGGAGAAGGGAGGTATATAAATATTAATAATAATAATAATAATAATAATAATAATAATAATAATAATACATCCTTTAAAACCTAACCCTTTTGAGGTGACAAGTATATTAGGAATAATGAGAGCATGTTATTGTAGTCTTTCAAAATAAACAGACAAGGAGAATCTTTCCAATTCATGAAATGCTTTCTTGAAAAAATGCCTATTCATGAAATTATGCCTGGCCAGTTGTATTCATTTATTTAGCATATAGCCATGGTGGCACAGTGGTTAGAGTGCAGTATTGCAGGCTATCTGCCTGCAATATGGCAGATCAAATGTCACCAGGCTTAAGGTTGACTCAGCCTTCCAAATGAGGACCTAGATTGCTGGGGCAATATGCTGACTCTGTAAACTGCTTAGAGAGAGCTGTAAAGCACTGTAAGGCAATATATAAGTCTAAGTGCTATTGCTAAGTGCTATATAGCATATCATACATGGAATAGCAATATATATTAACATTTCAACTAGATTAGTAGAACCCAATAAAATATAAATGTTAAAAAGATCTATGTTCATATGTCAGTGTCTAGGCTATCTAGCCATTGAAGCATCATTGTTATTAAAAAAAACCCAGATACTGGATCTGTATAAACCCTCAGATTGTGGCCGGTCATGATGTGATCATAAATTTGATGTGGGACCCCGCAGTCACACTGAGCAGAGGATACTATGCCCCATTTATACAGAAAGTCCCAGCAGGTGCCATCTGAGGTGCAAATCCTATTCAGGATTGTCCATCGCTGCCGTGGTAGTTCAAGGCCTGGCATCTTTTTTTGAGGTCATTAAAAATCTTTCTTGGAATGTGGTGGCACAGTGGCTAAGATGCTGAACTTGTTGATGGAAAGGTTGGCAGTTCAGCGGTTCGAATTCCTAGTGCCATGTAACAGGGTGGGCTCCCATTACATGTCCCAGCTTCTGCCAACCTAGCAGTTGAAAAGCACATACAAAATGCAAGTAGAAAATACAGGGACCACCTTTGGTGGGAAGGTAACAGCGTTCTGTGCACCTTTGGCATTTAGTCATGCCAGCCACATGAGTATGGAGATGTCTTCGGACAGCGCTGGCTCTTGGGCTTTGAAACGGAGATGAGCACCGCCCCCTAGAGTCGGGAACAACTAGCACATATGTGCGAGGGGAACCTTTATCTTTTACCTTATATATCTCCCTATGACTGGGTATTCTGCTGGCAGCCAGACTATTCTGTGGACTTTCCTGGCTTTCAAAAGACAGTTGTAACTGTGGACTAACTAGGAAAAGGTTCTGTGAATACTTCTCCGCATATTTCCTACCACCAGGCCCCTAGCCTATCTTTGTCTTTATTGTGGGTAAGCACCTCCATACAAAGTAATGTACTAATCCATTCTTATTTTGTAAGAATGCCTGCGGGGATGAGGGTTTTCTTGTTTTTCTATTTGGAAATAAACACGATGCTTGAGGCCACCACCTTGGCTTGCAACCTAGCAGCTTCTAAATTATTCTTATTTAATTAAAATAATCTATCTCTAAAACGCCAAGCACAGAGGGAGCATGGATATGCCAAGAGATATTTCCATGGCATTATATGGGGGAGGACATCCCCATATAAAGCCATTAAAGGATACCTCATTTTTTTTAACTGTTAGAACACAGCTCTTGTTCATATCTATTTACGACTCTTACATTCCGCATCTGCAAAAATATGAATTGTATTCTCTATCAAAACCCTCCTTTAAAAAAAAAAAAGTGCTAAGTTTTTGTAAGGCTGATGTTATGCCATGTCATCACTTTCATCCTTCAGCGATAAGAGTGTGATACACATTTTTATAAGAGTGAAATGAAAGTGGGTGTACATCTTCACCTATAGGCCTGGATTTTACACTGACATCTTTCTGTTCTGCTCCACTGGCGTGTAAAGATGCATAGCATTCAACTATTGAGTCCAATTTAACTGACACTCAAACACTCTATAGCTTCTCAAAAGTATAGGTTTCAATGAGAAAGCTCTGCAAAATACAAAGTTTTCTTCCGCTCTACCCATAAGTTTAAGCAAGTAGGGAAATGTAAACTTTTGTTGTGTCTGCAGAGGATTTCTGTTCGTTATTTTTCTCTCCATTGTCAGCTTGCTGAATTATACTCCTTCCTTGACACACGTGCCAATAAATTTCTAAGTAATCAACAGTAGCTGATGAGCAAGAATTTATGTTATTCTACTGTCCTACAGCCACATACAAAGGCTTTAATTACACACCAAAAGTGCAAACATAGTACTTACACACATGCCTTTCTTGTATCTGCCAATAAATCAAAGATCATTTTCTCTATTGTAATTTGGCTAAGTGATATGGTTTTCCTCGAGAATTTCTGAGAAATTTATAGAGAGAATCAGGATTGGATGTCATATTTAGTATAGGAAAAGCAATAAAATTGGTTGTAAGAAGTGTGCTGTAGAAGAAGTTTCTACAAGCCTCAAAATAAACTATGTATCCAATCTGAATCCATTTTTTTATTATAAAAATTATTCTACCTCATCAAAATTCTACCTCATCAAAACAGAGCATGTTATAGCTTCAGCTGGATACTACTGAAACAATAAACATAATCACAAATTTGGGTGTCTTTTACACAGCGATAAATAAATCTAACTATATAATCTGGGATACTGACACATAGTTTTCCTCATGATCCTATTAATTGTCTTCTTTAATTCACATATTTGAAAAGAAAAGAAAAATTCCCCTCAATAGTTTTAAGTTTCTATTTCAACATATTATTGAACACCAATTTGAAGGCATAATCTGGTGGCCCTGGGATAATGTTCAGAAATGTACTTTGTAGATTTCTCCCCTTTATGTTTGGTTGTGGAACAGAAAATTCTGGCTGTAGATTCTTGATCATTATGGGCCTCCAACACGTATTCTCTTCAATAATAGGGAAATCTCTAATCTAAAAAGTGCTCAGAATTTCCAAGCTTGAGAACCAATCTATTAGGGAGGGAAATAGATGGATGTATAAGTGCAGAGTAAATCCTATAAAACAGAAGATAGGTAATTCTAGGAAATACAAATTGCATATCAGATTCTTCCATTTTATAAATTTGGGATTCAGAATTTAACTCTGATCATATCCCACTAAGCATTAATAAAGGATCTGTTAGAACAGAACAGAACAGAACAGCAGAGTTGGAAGGGACCTTGGAGGTCTTCTAGTCCAACCCACTGCTTAGGCAGAAACCCTACACCACTTCAGACAAACGGTTATCCAAGCTCTTCTTAAAAACTTCCAGTGTTGGAGCATTCAGAACTTCTGGAGGCAAGTTGTTCCACTTATTAATTGTTCTCACTGTCAGGAAATTTCTCCTTAGTTCTCAGTTGCTTCTCTGCTTGATTAGTTTCTACCAATTGCTTCTTCTCCTACCCTCAGGTGCTTTGGAGAATAGCTTGACTCCCTCTTCTTTGTGGCAGCCCCTGAGATATTGGAACCCTACTATCATGTCACCCCAGTCCTTCTTTTCATCAGACTAGACATACCCAGTTCCTGCAACCATTCTTCATATGTTTTAGCCTCCAGTCCCCCAATTATCTTTGTTGCTTTTCTTTGCCTTCTTTCTAGAGTCTCCACATCTTTTTTACATTGTGGCAACCGGATGCAATATTCCAAGTGTGGCCTTACCAAGGCATAATAATTATGTTCTTTCAAAGTAGCCCGCATCTTACAGTCAGCCCACAGCTGAGGCATGCCCAAGGCCAGCTTTATTTTTTCTGATATAGGGCTTTTGCTGTTATAACATTAGAAGATTGCTTTGTTCCTTTATCCCAGCAATCTGCATAATGTTGGATTCCCCCTCCCATTTAGCCAGTAAGCCTTCGTGGATATTGGTGCTGACTCCCACTGAGCTTAAATATCTCACATGTGTAACTATTTTATTGAGAAGAGGAAATAAGGGGTCACATATGAGAATAATGATCTCATGTAAGACCAAATGTAGACCATCCAGGAAATTCCTGGGAAGCTTTTCACTCAGTCACTCATTCCCGGGTCATCTCCTCTCTGACCTATTGTCTACTTATGGTCTACATGGGGCTACCCTTGAAAAGTATGCAGAAGCTTCAACTGATTGGATGATAGGGAGACCAGCAATGGGACGTGTCTGGGAGGGAAAAGCTATATCTAGGGATTTGGTGCATGAACCTCAATTATGGCTTTGCATTTGACCTTTAGTAAACTATGACTTTCTCAACAAATGGAATCAAGCATCATTCTTGCTTAAAGGTTCAAGTTGACCAGGACTGACAATTATATATATTGGAACAGTTATTATGCTTCAACTTCTCCTCTAGTCGTTTAGGATCTACAGTGTATACACAAAAGCCACTGAAATAGAATTGTCCCAGTCCTGATGCTTTACAAAATGGATGCTTTCCGACACATCCAGGTGTTTTTATGACCTTTAAAGCCCTAATGGCATGGGGCCAGATTACCTATGGAGCCATTTTCATACCATTACACTGGCATATTCCAAGGACCCCATCAGTTAAAGAACTTTGACTTATGGGATCCAGGAAGAGAGATTGCACTGCTGTTGCCTCTACCCTTTGGAGCATTCCTGTCCCTCCAGATGTGAGGTGGGATCCCATTCTGCTAAAGTGTGTAAATGCTTGACCTGGTTATGCCAACATTCTTGGAGCCCCCAGAAGAGCCCCCAGCCATGGGGTTGGGTAGCACCCTGCAGTCCGCCCACCACTCATTTTAATTATTTTATTCTTGTTTATAAACTATTTTTATTATAATATTTATATATGGCTTTTATGTTTTTATATTTCTTTGTACAATGCTCAGAGTCACTCTATGAGGGAGATGGGCTGCTTGTAAATATAACAAACAAACAAATAGATAAAATAAGTTGTTTTAACTTTGATATATAGAATATTACATTCACCAGAGACTGAGCTACTATCTTTAGTCAATTTATAGGTAACCTCAATCAACATAGCAACTCTTGGTGGTTGAAATATCAACAATGCCACCTTCTCCTTCAACATTTGAGGTAAATGAAGAATTACTGACATTAAGAGGGTCATTTTAATGGAACACAAGTCTTTTTTTTTTTTTTTGGTCTTTCATTGAGATCCTTTATTGAACACAAATACTGTAATTCAGGGGTATCAAACTCATGTCGTCATGGTGGTGTCACGTGACATATCAGGACTTTTTCCCCCTTTGCTAAACTGGGTGTGGGTGTGGCCAGCACGTGATGCATCTGGCCCAGGACCATACAGCCCTGCTGTAGTTCCGCTAAAAGGTTGATATTTTACTAAATTTCAGATTCATGGCTTATTGTCTGGCAAAACAGCTCTATCCCCCCCACAAAACCTATGGAATTATATTTGTTTTTAAAAATGAGAGTCAAGCGGTTGTGATTTCTTAGTTGAAATGAGAGGAGCCCATTACCTGCTTCATATGCTACTGATTAGTTTTCACAGTTCAAAGGTCACTCTTGTCAGCTGAATAAATCTATAGAGGTAGTCAATAATTTCACTATCTGTTGTTTTTGTTCCTCAGTGCCTGAAGAGAAAAGGTTAGCTTAGTTAACTTAGCAATAGTTTAGCCAATGCTTTGTATGAGATACATACCGAGCAAATGGTTTAATCATTACAACAGATGCTTCTGAGCTTGCAGCCATAGATTTAAATCCCAGCAGGGGATTTATGATTAGCCTTGCCATTAGCATAAATTGATCATTCTGATTGGCTAATCACTTAATTAGGAAGAAGCTTTTGCTACTGAGCTACTTTGGAATAATTTCCATAACTATAAGGCCAGTATTCAGGTTAAATCTACTGCTTTTTGGCTTATGCAATAATTGTAAGTGTTATAAATAGTGCCTGTGTGGACACGGTTACATTCCAATTTCTGTTGTTTGTTTTTTTTTAAATTCTGAGAAGAGGAATGACATCTGGAAAACAAAATACCAAGAAGTGTGAGATTTAATGTATTCTCCTAATCATTGTTGTGCTAGCTCTCGATGCCGATGCCGATGCCGATCTCAATTAGCTCCTTGGTTCTCTGAGGAGCTGAGAGAGATGAAGCATTGGAAAAGACGCCTAGAGAGCATTTGGAGGACTAGTCAATCCGATTCCGACCGGACACAGGTGAGGTCTTATATCAAGACCTACCTAGTGGCGATAAAAGCGGCAAAATCTAATCATTTTTCCGCTCTTATCGCATCTGCAGAGAACCGCCCAGCCGCCCTGTTTAGGGTGACCCACTCCCTTTTTCGGGGGGGGGGGAGTGCGGGAAGATCCCTTGCAGGGTCGTGCTGAGGATTTTGTGCAATTCCTGCACGATAAAGTCGCTCGGATTCGGGATGGCTTGGACTCCGATTGGATGAGTCCACGGGAGGAGACCGGGGCAGGTCTTGAGAATGTTATCTGGGAGGAGTTTGATCCTGTGACTCCCGAGGATGTGGACAGGGTTCTGGGTAAGATTAGTGCCGCCACGTGTTTATTGGACCCGTGTCCCTCCTGGTTGGTACTGGCCTCCCAGGAGGTGACACGAGGCTGGCTCCAGGGGATTGTAAGTGCTTCTCTGAGTGAGGGTGCCTTTCCTGCTGCCTTGAAAGAGGTGGTAGTGAGGCCCCTCCTCAATAAGCCTTCCCTGGACCCGGCTGAATTAGCCAACTATTGTCCAGTCTCCAACCTTCGTTTTGTGGCGAAGGTTTTGAGAGCGTGGTGGCACGACAACTTCTCCGGCACCTGGATGAAGCTATCTATCTAGACCCGTACCAGTTGGGCTTCAGGCAGGGGTACAGCACAGAAACGGCATTGGTCGCGTTGGTGGATGATCTCTGGAGGGCTCGGGACAGGGGTTGCTCCTCTGTCCTAGTCCTATTAGATCTCTCAGCGGCTTTTGATACCATCGACCATGGTATCATGCTGCAGCGGTTGAGGGGGTTAGGAATAGGGGACACCGTTTTGCGGTGGTTCTCCTCCTTCCTCTCCGACCGCTCGCAGTTTGTGTTGGCAGGGGGACAGAGGTCGACCTCGAGGCATCTCGCATGGGGAGTGCCGCAAGGGTCGGTCCTCTCGCCCCTTCTGTTCAACATTTATGTGAAGCTGCTGGGTGAGATCATCCGTGGTTTTGGGGTGAAGTGCCATCTGTACACTGATGATACTCAGCTGTACATCTCCACCCCAGACCACCCCAACGATGCCCTTGATGTGATGTCTCACTGCCTGGAGGCCGTGCGGGTCTGGATGGGGAGGAACAGGCTCAGACTCAACCCCTCCAAGACTGAGTGGCTGTGGCTTCCGGTGCCCCGATATAGTCAGCAGGTGCCATTGCTGACTATTGGGGGTAAATCTTTGCCCCCCACGGAGAGGGCTCGCAATCTGGGTGTCCTCCTGGACGCGCGGCTGTCTTTAGAAGAGCATATGACGGCCGTGGCCAGGGGGGCCTTTTATCAGGTTCACCTGATTCACCAGTTGCAGCCCTTTCTGGATCGGGACACCCTGCGCACGGTCACTCATACCCTTGTTACTTCCCGGTTGGACTATTGTAATGCTCTCTACATGGGGCTCCCCTTGAAGAGCACTCGGAGGCTCCAACTGGTCCAGAATGCGGCTGCGTGGGTGGTTATGGGCGCAACCCGTTGTGCCCATGTGACACCCCTCCTGCATGAGCTGCACTGGCTCCCAGTGGTCTTCTGGGTGCGATTCAAGGTGTTGGTTACCACCTTTAAAGCGCTCCATGGCATAGGACCCGGGTACCTCCGAGACCGTCTTCTGCCACCAATAGCCTCCCACCAACCAGTTTGCTCCCACAGAGAGGGTCTCCTCAGGGTGCCATCGGCCAAGTTATGTCGGCTGGCAACACCCAGGGGGAGGGCCTTCTCTGTGGGAGCCCCAGCCCTGTGGAACGAACTGCCCCCGGAAATTCGTAAGATCTCCGACCTCTGGGTATTTTGCTGCACATTGAAGACCCTGTTGTTCCGCCAGGCCGGACTATCAAAACAATAGTTTTAAATTGGGGTATTTAAATTTTTTTGGGTTTTAAATCTGAGCCAATTTATTTAATTATTTTAAATTTTACATTGTTGTTTTGTCTGTGTTTTTAAATAGGCTGTACACCGCCCTGAGTCCTTTGGGAGAAGGGCGGTATAGAAATAAAATTATTATTATTATTATTATTATTATTATTATTATTATTATTATTATTATTATTATTATTATCATACCATAGACGGAGAAGAAATAATGGTTTAAATATTGGAAAGATGACTGAAGTTACATTGATCATTAGCAGGCATGATTACTTTCATTTTTATTGTGACTTCTCAGTCAGGAAGCCAAATATTATTCTAGGGCAGGGTTTTCAAACTTCTGGCCCATGGGCTGGATGCGTCACGCGCTGACCATGCCCACGCCCAGTTTAGTGAAGGGGGAAAAGTTACGATACATCACATGATGCCACCATGACGATGTGAGTTTGACACCCCTGTTCGAGGAGGTTCAAATCCTTTATTTATTTATTTATTTATTTATTTAGTCAAGCATGTATAACATAACAGATATAAATATAAACATGATTATGAATACATGAAATGGATATGAATAAATGGGGACATTAGGACAGGGATGGTAGGCACGCTGGTGTGCTTGTGCATGCCCCCTTTACAAACCTCTTAGGAATTGGGTGAGGTCAACAGTAGACAGTCTAAGGTTAAAGTTTTGGGGGTTTGGGGAAGAAATCACAGAGTCAGGTAGTGCATTCCAGGCATTGACCACTCTGTTACTGAAGTCATATTTTCTGCAATCAAGTTTGGAGCGGTTTACCTTAAGTTTGTATCTATTGTGTGCTTGTGTATTGTTGTGGTTGAAGCTGAAGTAGTCATTGACATCGTAGTAGATAATTTTATGTACTACAGTTAAGTCAGCAACAACTAAACACAAAGATTTTTGTGGTTTAGGTAATAATATGATCTTCCTTAATTTTAGGAGCTATCCAGATCCCTAAGAACTTTCAGGGAAGGCTGCATGCAAATAACTATCGAAATGGTGTATATATAGTCTCTCTTTCTCGAACGTCTCAGAGCAAGCTTCTGCCTGAAAGAAGTTAGGATTGCTTTCAAAATGAAGCTTTAGCAATAAAAACTTTTTTTTCCCTGAGCCAAGGGCAGCCGTTCACCTTCAATAGTGTTTAAATACACCTGGGGACTCACTTCAAAATGTGACAGTTGGAACTAGGACAAATAGTAAATTTAAGTTCAAATGTATTTAATATAGTTTACTCTCCAGGCCTATATGTCATTTCCATCATATCAACATCATACTTTGGGAATTTGGGGAAGTGTCAAATGCAAATTTGTGGGAATAACCTATGTAATTCTGGAGCTTCAGGCTGTCTTGTGCAATTATTATGTTTCAGTCATTACACAATAGAGGCTCAAACAGTATCATCATTATTTTGAAACCCTATGTGTTGTCCATATGGGTCTAGGACAACTGTGGCAGCCAACTCACCATGGCCATCTTGCTACAGCCAACTTGCCATGGCCATTTTACTGTGGCCAACCCAGCAAGACCATCTTGCCATGGCCAACTGCAGGACAACTGCTGTAGGACAACTTGCTGTGGCCAACTCACCACAGGAAACTCACCACAGGACAATCCACATAAGATAACTCAGTGCAATAAAGGTTATCCGCCACTGTTTCTTCTACATTATTTCTGGTTTTGGTCAATGGAAATAAAGTTGAAGAAACAGTGGTGGATAACATTTATTGCACTGAATTACCCTATATGAAATTGTCCCGTGACTAGCTGTCATGCAATGAGTTAGCCACAGTGATTTTTTTCTGTGGCAAGACGGCTACAGCAATCTGGCCAGGGCGAGATAGCCGTGATGAGTAGACTATGGTGAGTTGTCCCATCTCTGTCCATACTTCCACTTTTCTTCCTGATCACCCAAAGAAAATGGCTAAATGAATGCTTTTTAACTGGAGTGAGAGTAGTTGTCTGTCTGCAAACTTTCTGAAGATCTGGTATCTAAATACTTCTGTCTGTCTGAGTTAAAGAGACTGTATGTTCTCTTCCAGGTAGAATGAAGAATATTAAAGTGTCTGTAGAGATTCTCAGCCATCCAGGTCATGGTTGTCCCAAAGGTGTTTTTTCAGGAGGCAACTAGACTTTCTTGTTTTTTCTTTTGAAGATGTTTCTCTTCTCCTCCAAGAAGATTCTTCAGATCTGACAGATTCCCCACTATCCTGTCAGAGCTGAAGAAGCTTCTTGGATAAGAAGCCAAACATCTTCAAAAGAAAAAAACATAGATAGTCCAGTTGCCTTCTGAAAAAACACATTTGGGACAACATTAAAGTGTGTTAAATAAATACTACAGATTGAAGTTATATTAAAGACAGCATGAGTATAATAAATACTCATTTTTACCTTGCATTAATCAGCATGTCATATCCAGCAACTGTTTGTTCATAGTCATATCAATAGTGTGAATATCACTGCTTGTAAATTCTGCTTTTCATATTCCCATAATCTCATGTTTTCCAACCATGTTACAACCCCTGAATTTCAACCATTCAGGAGCGCATATTTGTGCATGTGTCTGTTCACTTCGGTTCAAAGATAATCCTCTGTGGATCTGATGAAGAGGATTCAGTCATGAAAAGTTAGGCATCAACAAATGTGTTAATTTCTAAAATGCTTCAGCTGTAATTTTTGACCGTGAATCGTTTAATATTCTATCTACAGGTTTCGCATTTTACGCGTTTGTAAGCAACACTATGACTAATGGGACTCTCATGTGGCCAGACCAAGAGTTCTGAAAATGATCTCACTGGACCTGTTGCCACTTCTCTTTTTTTGTGAAGAGGGAATAGTTGCTATATGATGACATCACAGAGCAGCTAGTGGAAAACAGCACTTCAAGAGCTTCTCTAAAAAAATGCAAAGAATTAAGTGAGGCTGTCTCATTTAATTTCATTTAATTTAAGTGATCCTCTGAATGTATTCCTTTGCTGTAGCTAGGAGCCATGCTGACTGATTAATGTTGGCTGTTTGAAGTATACTCTTTTCTTATCTGGTCCTGTGCAGGACTCACTACAGCCTGGGGAAACCTGCTGGCAAGTCAGACCTGGGGAGACATATGTCTGCTCCTCTGTGATGAAGACAGAGTGGAAATAAGCAACAGCCCAAGAAATGGAAAACAAAATGGAAACCATTTATACTTTTGAAAAAAAATGAAATAAATTTCAAAATGTTGCTATTAAGCATGCACAGGTACATATGAGTTCATGTATGGGTGTACATTTATATTTTGGGGTGTGGGAAGATGGATGGATGGATAGATGGATGGATGATGGATGGATCGATCGATAGGTAGGTAGGTAGGTAGGTAGATAATAGATGTCAGATGACAAATGACAAATGACAGATAGATAGATATAGAGATAGATAGATAGATAGATAGATAGATAGATAGATAGATAGATAGATGACAGATGACAGATAGATGATAGATCAATAGAGGATAGATGATAGACGATAGACGACAGATGATAGATGACAGATGACAGATAGATGATTGATAGATAAAGATAGATGAAAGAGAGAGAAATAGAGAAAGAGGTATAGATAAATAGAAATAGATTAGATAGATAGATAGATAGATAAATAGATGGATGGATGGATGATGGATGATGGATGACGGATGACGGATGACGGATGACAGACAGACAAACAGATAGATAGACAGATAGATAGATTCCTGTCCAGTTTGTTTGTTTGTTCATTTATTTATTTATTTATTTATTTATTTATTTATTTATTTATTTATTTATTTATTTATTAGTTCGATTTATATGCCGCTCTTCTCCAGAGACTCAGGGCGGCTTACAATGAATTAAGCAATAGCCTTCATACTTTTGTATATACCTGCTTAGTAGGGTTTTTTTGGCCCCCCCTAAGCAGTGTTCTTTTTTATACAAAGTCAGTTTATTGCCCCCACAAACCAGGTCCTCATTTTACCTACCTCGGAAGGATGGAAGGCTGAGTCAACCTCGAGCCTGGTGAGAATTGAACTCGCAATAATTGCAGGCAGCTGGCAGCTAAGTGCTACTTTAACAGCAGTTTAGTCCGCTGAGCCACCAAGGCTCAGTTGAAATAGTCAGGAAACATAATTTGCCAGGGACTTAACGTTAGTCTGAAAAACATTGCTCTTGGTGTTTCTTCTTCCTGCGCACATGATTTCTCTTCATCCTTGAGTTGGGAGGAAAATTAGTAGGAATAACTGCACCCTACTTGTCTCCTACATTCTACAGTTCCTGTACTGTATTGTGAATATATCCTCTCAAAGAATTGCTACTGAATCTGTTTGCACCAAAGCAAGCTGAATATAAAAATGAGCTTCTCTATTGCACACCAAGCAAGACAAGAAACAATGGGTGGCAACTAATCAAGGAAAGAAGTCACCTAGAACTAAGGAGAAATTTCGCTGGAAGCTTTTAAGAAGAGACTGGACAGACACTTGTCTGAAATGGTATAGAGTCTCCTGCTCAAGCAGAGGGTTGACTAGAAGACCTCCAAGGTCCCTGCCAACTGTTATTTTATATTCTATGTAGACAAAAGGATAATGTAGAACCAGAGTAATTTTCTTGTAACATCAATTAGGTTGCAGTTGTAAAAATACCAAGGCTCACATTGCAAGATAATTTGAATTCAAAGAAATCCCTCAAAAATTGCAGGGTTCCTGAAACATAAACTCCTCTTTTGAAGGGTAAGATTTATTTATTTTTTTGAAAATTACCTACCACTGATACAAGCCACATGTTTTACCCATCTGCTTTGTGTCTATGGAGATGCTCAGTCATCCAGGTTATGGTTGTTTGAAACGTGCTTTTTCCAAAGGCAACTGGACCATGTTTTTCCTTGAAGATATATTGCTTCTCACCCAAACAGTTACTTCAGTTCTAAGAAGTGAAACATCTTCAAGGAAAGACAAAGTCCAGTTACCTTTGGAAAAAGTAACTGCCTTGGTTCCCAGCACTGCTGCCCAGGGGTGGGTTCTTATTTTTTTTACTACCGGTTCTGTGGGTGTGGCTTGTTTTGTGGGCGTGGTTTGATGGTCATGCGATAATTCTTTAGGATTTAGCACATGTACTGGTCTACCAGGCTTTTAACTGCTTGCAGAGCTGTACCAGTCTACCCATTTATTCTTGGAGTGTCCTGGTCTACCTATTTGTTTTTGGAGGCACCGGTCTACCACCACACTGCCTTTTAACACTGATCAGCTGTAGGGCGGCCCTTTGAAGCCCCAGGGCAAGAGTTTAAACAGTTTTTTTCCTTCCAGCTGATCAGCTGGGACTCGGAGGCAGTGAATAGATTGGGGATAGGGCCAAATAAAAGGTAAGAATAACGGGGTGGGGGGAGAGCCCAGCTCCCAAACGAAGAGAACCGGTTCGGTGACATCATAACGTCACCGCTACCGGCTCAGCAGAACCGGGCCGAACCGGGAGGAACCCACCACTGCTGCTGCCCATCCAATTCTTGCAAACACTTGCTGAAAGCATATTCTCATTCACAGAGAAGAAACCCTGGTCAATGCATTTCATCTTTTCAGGCATTGCTTTCACAACGAAGCAGTGGGAATACTTTTTCTGATGATAAGTATGATCTTGAAATGTTTGTAGCTCCTCCGATGACAGACGTAAATACCTCACTTTGGAAGGAAATTGTATTTGACTACAAAGTTTGGCTCTGATCAGTATTGAAGCCAGACCCTGGAAAAGAAAAATGAGAAGGATTGGGTTGTTCATCTTTTATTTTCCTGGCTCTCTTAAATCAGTGAGACAGATTTCCCCAGATATACCATCAAACCAAATGGAAAAGATCCTCAAAGATGAAATTAAGAAGTATTATGGCCTGTACACAGCCTGTGCAGGTGGTGGCTGATTCGGACAGCAAGGAGGCTGGTGCTGCGCCAGCAGCCTGTGCAGCTGGCACTCGAGTCGGACAATGAGGCTGGAGAAAATGTGGTGCCAGAGGCGGGGATTCAGCCAGGGCCTTCAGAACCTCAGAAGCTCCCTTAAGTGAAGAGGACGAAGAGGAGGAGCCTCTTCTCGATGCACGGGTGCGCAAAGCTGCCAAAAGGCAGGAGTGGCTCCTCAGGAGGAGGTCTTGTCGAGAGTAAGGCTTGGGGCTAATTGGCCACTCCCTTAGCCTATTTAAGGAGGAATGCCGACTGAAGCAATTTGCAGGGAACAACTTCGTTCACTCTCCTTCATACCTTGATCTTAGTTCTTTGCAAATTGCTTCTGGGTTTTTTGCCAACCATAGTAAGATTAAGATTATTTATTCTTTGGATTCTTGTAAGCTGTTAAGAAAGTTAATTAACAGCCTTTGTTTGAAAAAGACTGATTTAATGTAGTAAACTAAGGTTTGTACAGACTTTGTGTGTGCTGCATTCTTTGGGGTCCGTAGCTGGGGCAGAACAAGAAGAAATCTGAAAAGGGTACACAACTTGAGGATGTGCTTAAGGGAGACAACTCCAGCCTGGTTCTTGATAAGGAAACTTGGCCTCCAATACCTTTGCTTACATCAGTATATACCTTTTAATTTATTAATAATTAATATCTAATAAGTTAGTATGGGAAAAGCATTCTGGAGACATTTTCAATAATGTAATAAGAAAGGTATTTTGAAAAAATAAATAACAATTTCCAGAGAGTTGTCTCACTTGCATATCAACATTTACCTGTGACCCGTGACAAGTGTAAGACATATTCAGGAAACTAGTCTTGGAATGTTTAAATATGAAAATTCCTTTTCCCCAAGTTCCTGACATAGGGAATGCTTGTATTGTACATTACAACATTTTTCTAAGTAGATACGTTTGCTGTATATTGCTCATTCTCTTAGGGAATGAGAAAATGCAATTTTATTTGAGTGATATGATTTTCAGTTAAGTTCCAAGTCTGACATCTTCTGTTAAATGCATCAGATAAAAAGTGAAAGGAATGATCTCAGCCTTGATGAACTGTTACCAATTAATGGAGGAAAGACTGTATTAGATGAACTATAATCTGATTCAGCAACAGACAACCTGTTTTTTCATGCCTTCAATGCCTAGAGACATCCAGAGTTGTTCCTGAAGTGATTTTTTTTATTGCAACAAAAAGAGGGGGAAAAGGAGAAAACACATTTAATATACAGGAAGTAATGCATTGTAATTCATTAATTTAATTTTAATTACATAGTTAGTTACACAGGCACATCTATCATACAGTTCTTTGTCCAAGCTTAGCTTTACCAATTTGTTGTAGTATGACTCTCAAAAGTCTGCTTGAAGAGAAAATGTAATGTTTCGGGGAAAAAATGTTGCACGGTTCTACTAGGCAATAAAGATACTAAAATCATGAACTTAGAAGGGGCCATTTGAAACAGGAATCTGTGCAAAGATATTCCCAAGAGAGGGTTGTCTAACTTCCACCAAGGGGTAGGCTTCAAAAATTTTAGCAAGGGGTTTTCTGCCCAGTTGCTGGGTGGGTGTGGCCTCCTGCACCATGGCTTTCCTCGAGCCTCCGGGAAGGCAAAAACAGCCTCCCCAGGCTCCAGAGGCCCTCTGGAGGCCCTCTGGAGGTCCATTTCCAGCCTTCCCAAACTTCCAGTAGGTCCATTTTTCATCCTCCTTGAGCCTCCATGCGCACCCTGCACTTACCTGCACCCAAAACAGGCCAGGTGGGGACTCCTGGGAGGGGAGGGGAGGGGAGAGGTGGGCAGGGCCAGCCAGGAGTGGGATTTGGGGGTTCTTCGAACTGCATAGAATCTTAGCTAAAGGTTCTCCCGAACCCCTGCAAACCCCCAGCAGCCCACCCCTGCTTCCACCTGAAAACATTCACTAAAGGGAGTCACCTTCTCTCTGGGAATTGGTTTCAGTGCTGAAATGGTCTTCTTGACTGGGAAGTTTTTTTTTTTTTTGAGTATTCAAAAGAGATCTGCTTTCTGAGTTTAAATTCATTATTCCATATTCTGTACTCTAGAACAAGAAGCAGACGGTCTTGACCTTCTTCAGTGTGAAAATCTTGAAAAATGCTGTCAAATTTCCCATCATTTGTCCTTTTTCAAAACAAGCTAAACGCATGTTTTTAATAGGCTTACTCTTCATAGGCTTACTTTCTAATCCCTTGATCATTTTTGCTACTCTCTGTACTTCTCTGAGCAATTTCTCTAAATCCTTGCCAAAGTGCAATGCCTAAAACTAGACATTTGCTCAAGGAGAGTTTGACTAATGTAGGAGCAACCACTTCCCGTGATTTTGAAATTATATTTCTATTGATTCGATCTAACATTGTAAGATTTCTAAATTCTTGTTTGATATCACTACTACCAAATATATATGTATTCCTCCCTCTCTCTCTCTCTCTCTCTCTCTCTCTCTCTCTCTCTCTCATCTTCTATCAACTCTCATCTTCTATCAACTCTCTCTCTGTGTCATCTTTATTATTTCATAATAATCGACCTCAGTCCCAAAACCAGTGGTGGTATTCATCCGGTTCTATCCGGTTCAGGCGAACCGGTCGTGCCGGCTGCGGGAGTCTCCACCCATCTTCCTGAATGTAATCACGTCCCATTTATCCACGTTTTTGATGCTCTGTGCTTGCGCGCAAGGCCTTGCGCACGCACTCACATTTGCGAACCGGTAGTGAAAGTAAGTGAATACCACCCCTGCCCAAAACATTTGGATGGTACAATCTCAAAGAAAAAATAAAACATAATAATAAATAACCAGATTGGGGAAAAAATCACCCACCCGAAATATAACCCACAATAGCCCATCCTGTGCTTCATATATATTTTTTGGGGAGAAAACTGAACTGAAAGACAACTTGAATAACTCTGAGTTTTTTTTTCTTTGTTACCTGTTAGCATTTTGCTTTCTTCATTCAGCAGTTGGTATACTGTTTCTTCTCTTTTTCTTTTATTTTGAACATGATCTCAAGAAGCCCTTTTTGTTATTCTCAGCATCCTTCACTAACTCAGCTCATGCTGAGCTTGAGCTTTCCTGTCACCAGCTGTACAGTTTTGGACATCCTGTCCAAACTCTTCCTTGGAGACCTGTCCCTCTTTTCATTTCCTGTTTAGGTGACTTTTCATTTTCCAGGCTTTTCTAAACTTTTGTCACAATTGGTTCTTCTATTGCCATTCTCACTCCCAACTCTTTACTGGAATTATTTGCAGTTGTGTTTTTAGCATAGGGGGGATGCAGTGGCTCAGTGGCTAAGACGCTGAGCTTGTCGATCAGGAAGGTCAGCAGTTCAGCGGTTCAAATCCCTAGCGCCACATAACAGACTGAGCTCCCGTTACTTGCCCCAGCTTCTGCCAACCTAGCAGTTCGAAAGCACGTGAAAAATGCAAGTAGAAAAATAGTGGGAAGGTAATAGCATTCCGTGTGCCTTTGGAGTTTAGTCATGCCAGACACATAACCATGGAATTATCATCAGACAGCACTGGCTTAGAAACAGAAATGAGCACCACCCCCTAGAGTTGGGAACGACTAGCATATACAGTATGTGCAAGGGGAACCTGTACCTTTACCTACATTTAGCATGTCCTTAATAGGAATTCCAATTAGCTCTTATCATTAGGAGAGTCTACTTAATGGGATGTTACTGAAATCTATTTTTCTGATGCCCAAGATAAGTCTTTGATTACATAGATTTGATTTCCCTTAAAATTAAGAGTTTTAGCATGATACATCACTCTTGTCTACGACTTGCAGTTCTTCAAGAAAGTCTTCTTTGTTGATTAGTATTACATTAAGAATTATTATTAGTTCTTTTTTATTATAAATATTGTAAGACAGGACATTTATGGATATTGCTTTATAAATAAAAAAAATATTTATCAATAAAAATGCAGGAACTTTTTATCCAGCATATGAATTTCACCATAACCTCTACTTTTTTTAAAAAAAATAAACTTTGAAAACATCTTCTTCAGTGCACTGCAATGCACTTCCCACAGCAGTTTTGAAGAACCGATATAAAAAAATGCCACATGAGCTAAACCTAACCCTAACCCTAACCCTAACTCATGTCCTACTATACTGCATCTTCTCTAAGGACTCACAGATTCAATTTATAACTCTAACATAATAAAATATCTGGGAAATGCTGATCTTTTTTACATGGAACTATCAGATCAGTGCAAAGTAGTTTTTCTGAATGTGGCCAAATTCTGTTATGCTGTATGCAAAATTAGGCAGACTTATCTAACTGATAATCGCAATATATCATTCTGCCTTTTATTTCTATTTTTTACTCTTATTGTTGTTTTTAATGCTTTTCTTTGTAATGTTGGTCTGTGACTGTAATAAAAATTGATTGAACATCTTTTTCATAAAATGGAATAAGAACTACTAGAAAATACATGAGGGGGGGGCAGGGTTTCTGGGTTTTGACCTGACCTATTCCCGTAAGGAATATTCCTATTCCTGTAAGGGACATGGTGGCTTGGTGGCTAAGATGTTGAGCTTGTCGATCGAAAGGTCAGCAGGTCAGCGGTTCAAATCCCTAGTGCCGCGTAACAGGGTGAGCTCCCATTACTTGTCCCAGCTTCTGCCAACCTAGCATTTCGAAAGCACGTAAATAGGAAGCACCTTTGGTGGGAAGGTAATAGCATTCTGTGTGCCTTTGGCATTAAGTCATGCTGACCACATGACTTTGGAGACATCTTCAGACAGCGCTGGCTCTTCGGCTTTGAAATGGAGATGGGCACCGCCCCTAGAGTCGGCAACGACTAGCACATATGTGCGAGGAAAACCTTTACCTTTATTCCCGTAATGCTGACCATATTTGACTTCTCACATTTTATCCTGACCCATTTTATCCTTATTAATCTCATATTTTATCCTGACCCATTCAATACTGGAATGCAAGTTTCGATAACTAATTGGGTCTCAACAGGAAAAAGGTTTCTGCCCGCTGATTGAAAAGCTATTTAGGCCTGATTTTCTCCAGGAAAGTACTTCCCATTGCTCAGATAATGACAGCAGAATAATTCCAACCTGCCAGTGACAGGATCAAAACTATTAATTGCATTATTAAAAAGAAGAAGAAGAAGATTTTGAAACATTTTTTGCTTTCATATGTGTGTTCTTTTCTTTCATGTAATAGTCCCAACAGGAAATGCATTGATTCAAGTGAATCAATTATTGTGCTGCTTATTTACAATGTAGTCTTACTGCACTGCACAGCTTCTAGGATTATTTTTATGACTATAATTCCAACAAGATAAATCACAATGGCAATTTGCACATCAAACAGGTTCAAGATGCTTGTTGTTCTTCCTTAACCTTCAGAATATCATTTATTTTAATCTTTCTGGAAAAGTAAAAGGTTGCCTACTGTTTTAACTCATTAGGCTCATTAATTCAGAACTCATCTACTAGACATTAAAACCACCATGGATCCTACATGTGGAATTAATTATAGAAGACAAGATAAGAAGGGTATTTCATTTCAGAAATCTAATGCATAACTAGGATTAGACAATTGATAACTATTTTTTTCTCCACCTATTTCACAACGTTTTGCTGTAACTAGATATAATGCATACCAAGGTATTTGATTATGTGGAAGAGTTTAATTATTCAGAGTCTATCTAGGAGAGGGATAGAAAATTGTTAACCACTGTAAAACAGTGGTATGTAAAGAAAGATTCTATCATGTATTTAACAATGAATATAAAAATGTACTAGATACTCAGAAGAACTATTTCAAATGTTTCCCATGTCTTAAACAATAATTTATTTCATGAATTTCATCAACTTTGAGGGTAATAGAAAATTGAATAGTGTTTTGTGAGCATCTCAAGAAAGCATCCCTTAAAGTCCTTGTATATATGTGACTTTTTGATTTTTGCCATCCCCTTCGCATACCCTCTTGGAGTAAAGAGCATAAATTGGGATGAAAGATTCATAAAATTGTTTTCCTATAATAATAATACTGCTGCCATCCCTTCTCCTGCTCTAGGAAAGTTTTGAGATTATCCAATGATAGGCATGCAGTAATGATTAAAGAAAGAAAAATTAGTCTTTCCAAGGAGAACTGTTAAATTATTTTAATACTGTTATTCATTTACCCACTTTTTGTGACCAAAAAAATTTACACCAATACGTTAATCTGAAAAACACTGATACAGTTTAGTTAGACTAAACTGTATTTGTTCCTCCCCATCCATCCATCCATCCATCCATCATCAACCATAATAGAAACAAGATTGTAATTCTAGAGATTTCTCAAATTAAAAGTCATATAGAATAGAAACAGACATTTAATATATCTGCTTTCAACTAATAGCAGTGTGTATCTTGTGTTGCTCTAAAGAGCATCTAAAACTTGGGTTTCTTTAACAAGTAGCAGTTATGATTTGTTCCTTAAGAATCTTCAGTGCTATATTTGTTTAAATATAGCACTGAAGCCATGGAAAGTGCTCAAAGCTTATTTGGTTTGCGCAGAAGTGGAGAGCCTGTAGCCTTAAGACTAATTGAAAAGCTCTCTGCAAGTTATCAGTTCAAAACCTCTGGTATGACAGACAAAGAAAAGGGAAAATATCAGTGAATTTTTTTAAAAAAATGGTGTGAAAATATAGAATGGTGTTCTCTTTGCTTTAATCCTATTAACCTGTTGTTTCACGTTTCATCATTGCTTATTGTCAAGTTTCCGAAAGATGCCCTAATTAATTCATGAGCCATAATCCAAACTTCAAAGGAAATATAGTCATTTATTAGGAGCAACAGTCTGGCAATACTGGGATGCAGTTAGGACTGATCCCATGTAGATTTATGTTCCCCTATGACCCTGTCTCTCCCTCCTCTCTGGCCATGACATAAATCACATTCTCCAACTACCCACTTTGGCTAGCTGTGAAACCTAACACCCTCCTTCTGATTGCGGTCAGAAAAAATGTATGGAATTCACTTCAGTTCTCCCTCCCTCCTGCTCATGGCAACTTGAAAGCTTTGCAAGTTGACACTTATGATAAAGACATGAACGGATTGGCTCTTTCCCTGAAGCTATTGGAGGTGGTGACAATAGTGATCGTGGACTAGAGCAAGGGTGTCAAACTCGTGGCCCGTGGGCCGGAGGCATCACATGCTGTCCACACCCACACCCAGGCCCAGTTTAGCAAAGGGGGGGGGAAGTCACGATACGTCACATAAGGATGCCATGAGACATGACTTTGACACCCCTGGACTAGAGAGAGTTCATGTTGAATCCTTACTTACTTAGACATTAAGATTACAAGAGTGTATTATGCCAGTTCCATTTGTAACACATTAATCATTGGATGGTGATAAGGAGGTACCAACTTGTGGATGCTACTCACTTCAGCAAATTAATGAGTTATAATAAGACTTTTAACAGACTCTGTTAAGTTTAATAGTAAAAATTCTTTAGAACTCATTTGGTGACTTTGGAATCACAGGCGCACACACACACGTGTGTGTGTGTGCGTGTGTACACACCAGTGATGGGTTGCCCCCGGTTTGGACTGGTTTGCAAGAACCAATAGTAAAACTGGCAGGAGGCCCCGCCCACTGCTCCGGATGTCATCATTGGCCATCTGCGCATGCGAATGCGCAGAAGCAAGGTGCGCGTGCGAGCAAAGCTCACATGTGTATGCGATCCCATTGCAAACCGGTAGTAAAGGTAAGTAGAACCCACCCCTAGTACACACCATGAAGTCAGTCTCAATTCTGGAATTCTCAACTCATGGAAAGTCCATGAAAATATATATATTTGTAGAGGAATATTTTCAAAAGCAGTTTGCCCTCTTCTAGGACTGAGAACAAGTAATCCAGCTAGTGTTATTCCTAAATCAGAACTAGAATGCCTAGTTTCCCAGTTTCTAGCTCAGTGATACTGCAAAATATAGATGGGCCCTATAATAACAGGATATCTCTCTTTCTCTCTCTCTCTCTTTTTTAAATTTGATTTATATGCCGCCCTTCTCCGGAGACTCAGGGCGGCTTACAGTGCGTTAAGCAATAGCCTTCATACTTTTGTATATTTTATACAAAATCAGCTTATTGCCCCCACAAACCGAGTCCTCATTTTACTTACCTTAGAAAGGATGGAAGGCTGAGTCAACCTTGAGCCTGGTAAGATTTGAACTTGCAGTAATTGCAGGCAACTGATGTTAATAACAGTGCTTTAGTCTGCTGCACCACCAGGGCTCATCTACTTTGTTGGCATCAGGAACATAAAGCAAAGAAGGCATCCAATACTTTCTGCCAATTTCTTGCCAATTTCATCAGAGCGAGAATAAACAGCATCACACCACAAAATTTGGGTGAGAAGGGTCAAGATGGTTGTTGATGATCTAACAAGAATGCTCTGATTCAATTCATTCTCCCTAATTGTTCATCCTGTTATTGTAGGCCATCTATTTTTTTCGGAATCACTTCTAGTTTAGAGGAGGCAATACAAATTAAATATGTGTCATCATTTGATGAGTTTTAGAGTGACTGTTCTTCATCACAATACAGGAAGCAAGGCTATTATCACACAGGGGGGAGGGTATGTGAAAGCAGACCTTAAGCCAGAAGTTATCTCAGTCTGCTGGCTGTATTCCCACTCATGCCCGGCTGGCACTAACAACTGTGGGAAATAGTTGACAGCCACATCAGATTTAAACTCCACAGGAATCAGTCTCTGAAAGCCAAAGTGGTTCACAGATCCTCTGGTGGGAATTTAAAGTCAAAAAAAGAAAAACAGCTTGCACTGTGCTCATTATTTGCAAAACAAAGCATTTAATAAGAATACCAAAATGCTCCCTATTTGCTAAGTGCAATCACTAGACTACTACACATATTTAGAATGGCTTCCCATCTTTTCCTAAATCTTCTTCAATATGAGACAGTCAGTTCAGTGTTGTGGTTAAGGCAACAGGCTAGAACAGTATTGGCAAACCTTTTCAGCACTGTGTGCCGAAACGGGAGTGCATATACGGGGGTGGGGATCACCAGAAACCGGAAGAGCAGATCCCTAGTGGGCATGTGTGCGCTGGGAAGCCGAGTTTCCGGTTCCCATCCAGCTGGTCTTTGCGTGTGTTTGCACCAGAAACCGGAAGACCAGGTGACCGCCGGAAACCGGAAGCTCAGCTTCCTGGTGCACGCATGCCCACCAGGGAACTGCTCTTCAAGTTTCTGGTGCTCCCATACATGCGAAGACCAGCTGGCCGGTGCACATGTGTGTGCTGGAACCTGGAAGAGCAATGGGCGATGGCTGGCATCACGGGTGGGTTCTACTTACCTTTATTACCGGTTTGCAACGGGATCGCGCCCATGCCTTGCTTCTGCGCATGTGCAGATCACTGATGATGACATCCGGGACAGTGGGCAGGGCTTCCCGCTAGTTTTACTACCAGTTCTTGTGAACCGGTCCAAACCGGGGCAACCCACCACTGGCTGGCATGCCCGGAGAAATATCTCTATGTGCCACTTCTGGCACGCATGCCATATGTTTGCTATCACGGGGCTAGAAACAAGGAGATAACAAGTACTAGTTCTGCTTTAGATATGAAGTCAGCAGGGTGACTTCGGCCAGTCCCTCTCTCTCAGCCTTAGGAAGGAGGCAATGGCAAACCAAATCTTGCCAAGAAAACTGCAGGGACTAATCCAGACAATCAACAGGAATCAACACTGACTTGAATATGAACACTTATACACACACAAATTTCACCTACAAAGTTAACATTTTTGTCATATTCCAGTCTACAGTGCTATTATTACAATATCGCTGAAACATTAACATTACAACAGTGGTGCTTATTTATCCATTTCCATATCTATTTGTTCATCAACTGGTAATCAGTAAATACTTGCCAAGGAAAAAGAAAAGGAGAATAAAACAAACAATGAACATGGTGAATTTTTTTTGCTCTGGCAATTTATCCCTTTGAGCCAAGTATGTACCAATAGTATGCCATTTACCATAATTCTGAATTTGGTCTTGATATTTCAGTTAATTACACTGATAACACACTGACAAAATTCCAAAGGAAAAATGGACAGAGTTGGACAAATGTTTTTGAAATGGATATGGGGGAATAGTTCAATTTTTTTTAAAAAAATATTCTTATCATAGGTCTGAAAAGGCCAAATATTACTATCAGTAATACATTTAGAATGCCTTGGGAAGTGATGTAACTGATAGCAAAGTGATAGTAAAATAGAAATCATGCAATCTTGTATAGCCTTAAAATGAATTGCACTAAACACAATGGACATATAACAATTATACTCAGTCAATATGCTGGGTGGGGTAAAGCAGCATGCACTGGCACGGTGCTTTTTGAAAGTAGAACTTTTTAAGATGAGTAGACTTCAATTCCCAGAATTCTCTAGCCAATATCCCCATAGGATCTTCCATTTCTCACACCTCAAAGTTGCCAGCTTTGAAAACACTGCACACTAGAGGCTTAAAGATACATGTTTTTTTTTAAAAAAAATGATTTTCAATTAAAATAGAGATACATGTTTTGACCCCATCCTAATATTCTAAAATGTTACAGTTTTTTTTATTATTTATTTAAAACAATACATCAAAAAAAAAATAGTCAAACAAATGATCGCGACAGGAACTTTACCTGATAATTACACTTTCTACAGTATGTAGGTTTCAGTCAGATTAAACATATATTAAACATAATCCTCGTTATACTTGACTTTTTGGGCGTCTGTTGTTCAACCAAACGTACCATTTGTCCCAACATTGGAAATATACGGAGTCCTTTTGATCTCTCAATGCTTTAGTCAGTCTGTCGGCTTCCGCATAATCCAAAATTTTCTCCAAAATCAAATCTTCAGCCGGCAGATCTTTCCCCTTCCAATGTTGGGCGAAACAAAATGTTACAGTTGACCCCAACTGTAAAGCCAGAACTTCTCTGTGTTTAGAAAATAATATCTGTGTTTAAGAAACAAAAATTACTATTTCTATTCTGTTTATGAAGGCCTCTATTCATCTTCCAGCAAATACATATAAAAGTCTACTGCAGTATATGGAATGCAAGTATATTGGACAGGTAAGATAATGTATATAGCCTTATGTAGCATATCGTAATTACATGAGTCTGTTTGCCAATTTTAAAAATAAATATTTTTTCCTAGCATTCTACTTATCCACAATCCTCATACAGCTGTGATGGCGAACCTATGACACGCGTGTCACAGGTGATACACAGAGTCTACTCTATGGGCATGCCCGCCGTCGCCCCAGCCCAGCTCATGTGTGGGCGCCTCCCACCAGCCAGCTGGTCTTCGGATCTCTGCCATAATACGTGGGGGGGGGGCACATGCAGGGGACATTTGTGCGCATGCGTGGGGAGGGCGCATGCAGGGGAGTGCAGGTTGGTGCAGGAGACTTTCCAGGCCCATAATGGGGTGTGGTGGGGCCTCTCGCAGCACCCCTGTGCCCCATTTTGGCTTCCAAGTTGGTGCAGGAGGCCCAAAATAGGGTGTATGGAGGGGGCGCACACATCACTGTCATACACCAAATATTTGGAGAAACACCATTGTTTTTAAGGTATTTTATCACGAGCTCTAAGTATTGGCAGTTATTCCTTGAAAAAGGCAGATGAAATGTACACATTCCATTAATTGATTTCTGTATTTTGCGCTGCACAGTTTCCCTCTCTTATCTGATAAGAATAATTGCCTATACAATACAAGCTTGTGCATTTTCAGATAAAATAATTTGATAGCCTTAGAGCATCATGAACTCTTTAAAGGAGGGCCCTTTTCTAATAAAGCAGTTTCTGGCCTCTGTGTACTCCCCCAGAAATTTCACTAACTTCTATAGTGAAATTAAATAATAACAGGATTTGTATAATGAAAATTTAGGTCTAAGGAGTTATTGGAGGCTATTAAATTCCTGAAAGTTCATTTCTACCAAATGTATATTACTAACATGAGCCCATGTGAGTGGGCAAAGATTGAAACCAAAATGAAATAGTTTTTTCTTGTCAAATTTAATCAGGGATTAATATAAATTTCTTGTCTCTTTGGAACACTTTAGAAAGCAAATTCCTTTTCCTCAAACTACTTGAGAACTCATAGTTCTCTGTTGTTGTGAAATCACATGCAACAATTGGGTCTTCAGGCCTGCCACATTTTCTTCTGTGAGAAAATGGGGCGGGCCTGAAGGCCCAAAAGACCTGGCTTCCAGGTCTGACACTAGCATTTTTCCAGGGCTTTTGTTTGGACTGGACATCCATAGAAATCAGAGGATTCTTTGATTTCCAATTGTCCTTTTGGCCAGGTCCTTTATGAAGATCAGAGGGGAGCTTATTCTGGATATCATATGATATCCTTCTAGAACCTTGTGCCTTCCAGCAGGTTTGCACCACAACTTATTCCAGCCAGAGTGAGTAACATTCAGGCAAGCTGAGACTAAGGTGACCAGATTTTAACATTGGTAAAGAGGGACATTGTGGGCGTGGCTTATTTTGTGGGCGTGGCTAGCTGGTCATGTGACTGGGTGGGCGTGGCTAGCTGGTCATGTGACCGGGTGGCCATGGCTATGTCTATAGGGACTACTCAGAGGGCTGAAAAGTCATTTCTGACAGGTCCTCACACTTTTGACTGGTCCTCACACTTATGACCATCCTCACATTTATGCCCTTGCAGCATTCTTAACAACCATGTCACTCATTTCACAACTGCTTCTCTTCACCAAGGTGACAAGATAGGGCAAAAACGTAAAATGTGAGGACAGTCGTAAGTTCGAGGACTGGTCAAAAGTGCGAGGACCAGTCAAAAATAACTTTTTCAGCCCTCCGAGTAGTCCATATGCACAAAAGGACTAACCAGAGGGCTGAAAAAAGTCATTTCTGACAGGTCCTCGCACTTTTGACTGGTCCTCACACTTATGACCATCCTCACATTTATGCCCGTGCAGCATTCTTAACAACCATGTCACTCATTTCACAACTGCTTCTCTTCACCATGATGACAAGAGAGGGCAAAAATGTAAAATGTGAGGACAGTCGTAAGTTCAAGGACTGGTCAAAAGTGTGAGGACCAGTCAAAAATAACTTTTTCAGCCCTCTGAGTAGTCCATATGCATAAAAGGATACAGTAATAGAGAGGGATGAAGGAAGGGAAGGGAAATTAGAGTAGGAGTGACGGTAAGAGAGGGAGGAAGAGAGGAGGAGAAGGAGAAAGGAAGAGGAAATAGGGAGGAGAAGAAGAGGGTGGGGGGAAGAGAAAGTAAGAAGGAAAGAAAAGAGAGGTGGTAGGTTTGAGGAGAAAGATTGCTGTACAATAAAAAAGATGAAAGGGAAGAAAGCCAACCCCAAACAAATATAAAGATATTAAGATAAAGAATGAATTGTTAAACTTTAAAGAATAAAAGAGAACAAATATGAATAAATAGCAATAATTAGAAACACACATACAAACATACAATGTATTTTCTTTGAACAGAATATTTGGCTGGTTCACAAATTTAAACAGTGTTTAGTCATTTCAATTAAATTTACAATTTCTATATTTCCTTTTTGCCATATTTATTCCTCATCTATTTAAAAAAAAAAACAATATTACCCTTCATCCTCATCTCTAATCTTAATCAAATTCAAGTTTTCCCTTCTATTCTATATTATACCCCTTCCCATTGTCATCTATTTTTATATCCATCCTCACATTGGTTAATTATGTAATTATGTAATACAGTTGTTTAATACAAATTCAACATTTTAATATAAATCAATTAGTTATATAACTATCTTTTTTGTATATTAATCAATATGAACATGAATATTCCAATTATTTCCATGCAATCCAATTTCTTACAAATCAATTAATTATATTTACCAATAATAATAAACCAAATAATTTCCCCCATATATTCCTCCAAACCACAACTTAACCATTTCTGCTTTCAACACAATATATAATTAATAGTATCTCAATTATTACAATTCCCTAGTTAAAAAGAGCTTTTTTTTCTTTTGTGTTTTAAAATCTTGAACTCTCCTCTTTTGCCCTAAATAATTTCCCATTGTTTGCACTACCTTTTTTGGTGAGGAAAAGGAAAATAAATCTGCTGCCTAATTTTCCAACGTTGCAAGCAAACAGCAAAGCCAACAGCCTGTTTTACTTTCAGTTTCGTTTTGAGCTTGGTTTGCACAAAGAGAAAAAAAAAACTGCTGAGCAATTTAGCAAGAGCAGAGCCCTGCGCAAATCAGCTGAGAGAGGGAAGCGGAGCTAATCAACGTAGGGCGGCCCTTTGAAGCCCCGCGGCAAGAGTTTAAACAGGTTTTTTCCCTCTAGCCATCAGCTGGGACTCAGGAGGCAGAATGAAAAATCGGGACTTTTTTAAAATGCCGCGGGACGCAGGACAAATTGCTCAAAAGCGGGACTGTCCCGCCAAAAGCGGGACGTCTGGTCACCTTAGCTGAGACGGAAGTCATGAAGGTTCATTATTCCTTGTTCCTTCATTTCTATACATTCAATTATTATGTTCCTTTAAAATAGACCAGTACATTTACCTTAAAAATAAATTTGGGACGGTTGGAAAATTTCTATTAAAAGTAAGGTGAAAAAAAATGGCTATTATTATTATTATTATTATTATTATTATTATTATTATTATTATTAAAACATTCAAGAGCCGTGGTTAGAGTGCAGTACTGCAGGCTATTTCTGCTGACTGCTGGCTCCCTGCAATTTGGCAGTTCAAATCTCACCAGGCTCAAGGTTGACTCAGCTTTCCATCCTTGTAAGGTGGGTAAAATGAGGACCCAAATTGTTGGGGGCAATATGCTGACTCTGTAAACCACTTAGAGAGCACTTTAAACCATTTAGAGAGCACTGTAAAGCACTGTGAAATGGTATGTAAGTCTAAGTGCTATTGCTATTCTCTTTTCACAACAGTGTAAACTCACAGCTGGCAGTTCTGTAGCTGGTGGTGACCTTCATATGCTTCAGGTTCTTCTCAAGAATCTAGGATATCATATTGGTGTAATAAATTGGTGTAGATTCAAACAGTGTGGCTTTTTGCAATTGATTAATGGAAATTTTGTCAATAAACAGATTTTTTCTGTGCCATCCAAGATTTTTGGGATGATACCCAATATGTCCTGATACCGGGACCATCACAGTCAGTTTATCCCATAATCTTTTAACTTTCAACAGTTTTCAGATCTTGACATTTTGTCATGTTTTCCAGTTCTGTCTTCTACTCTACTATCCCTGAGATTGCCACATCAATTATTTACACTTTCTTCTTTTCAACCACAGTTAAATCTGGTGTGTTATATGCCAAGACTTTCTAGTTTGTATTTACAAAATGCACAATATTTTAACCTATTCATTTTTTTTACCAAATGGATAAAAATGAATTTTTATTCATTTTCAACTCTATGTTTCCACTAATTTTTCATTACAAGCACATTATAATTTTTACAGTGTCAGTTTGATGACTCTTTTATGTTGTTTATAGTCAGTTTGTGAAGTTGTCTTCCATGACATGGGCATATGATCTACTATTTCTTCTGCTTCCTTGCACAATTTACACTTTGAAACATTTGATGATTTTTCGGTTCTGGCTTTACAAAACATTCATTGGTATACTTAGAGGTTGAGCAGCTAAAACCAAGTCTGCAGTTTTGTTTTTAATGTTCCAATTGTAAACCACTTTTATCTTTATCCATTTTTCTCAATCTTTTGTAGCAATTGACCATATAATGTATCACAAGTATGACCCAGGTATTGACAGTTTGATGCTTTTGCTACTGTTCAATTTTGTCTTTAACAAATCTTAAACTCTCTGGATGTATTCTCTACTAATTACATTTTTTACTTGTCCATGCTTGATGTTATCCTATTGAAATAATGCCTAGATATTGCTAGGCTTCATCCGGATGGTTTGGCCATTAAGTATTTCAATTCCATTATTGTTTGTGATTTTGCCTGATTTATTGCTACTGTAGCGTATTTATATATAAACAAATATAAATATTTGTTTAGACCAAATTCCATTGTTATGTCTTGGTGAAAATTCGTATAGTATTGTCAATGACTAGATTTTGATTTTTGATTTTCCATAATGCTTCAGATCATCCATATAAAGCAAATATGAAATTTTATTAGCATCTTTTGCCCTTTGATAACCAATACTTGTTTTCCTCAAAATCGCTGAAAATGATTGTAGCAATGACAAATAACAAGGGTGATAATGAGCCACCCTGGAAGATGTCTTTCTTGATGTTAACAAGCCCATATTTTTCATTTCCAACTACCAATTCTTTACTCTATTGTTTCATTATCTTTTCTATAAACATTGTAAAGTTTTTACAGATACAGTAATTAGACTGAAACAGGAGTTGTGTTAGTTCAGTAATACTTTTATAGGAATCCTCCAGAGCAAACATGAAACTTTGCTTTCTGGGGGAAAAAACTCCTGCCTGCTTATAAACAGAAGCTATAAAGACTTTCTGAGTAGTATTTTTAAGTGCTGCGTTCTCTGTACAGAAAACAAACAAAAAAAATGGAGTGTAGGTTTATTGGTCAGTACTGCTAGACACTTTAATGATTACAGAATTTCCTCCTATAATTAGAAACCCTTTGTTCAGTAGTAGACCACCCCTAAATTCCTTCTACCAGCAAGTTTTTATCCTTCTCTTGTTTAGTATAAATCACACAGCTGGGGAAAAAAAGGCAATTTTCATGCCAAGAATGACATTGCGAGCTCGTTTTTCCACTGATATTCATTGATACCTCTACTTCTTCAGTGAAATAAAGACAAGAAGGCAGTTCATCTTCTCAGGAGAAGAGGAGTAGATACTAAGCTAGCAGGAATAGCTAACACCCTAGAAGACAGGCTCAAGATCCAGATGGATCTTGACAGACTTGAACACTGGGCCCTATCTAACAAAATGAAATTCAATGTAGAGAAAAGTAAAGTCCTACACTTAGGTAAACCAAATTACACATATAAACTGGGTGAAACCAGGCTTAATAGCAGTGACTGTGAGAGGAATCTTGGAGTCTTAGTGGTCAACCAGCTAAATATGAGCCAACAGTGTGCAGTGGCAGCCAAAAAAGCCAATGCAATCCTAAATTGCATTAACAGAAGGATACAATCAAGATCAAGTGAGGTACTAATACCACCCTATAAAGCCTTAATAAGATTACACCTCAAATACTGCATCCAGTTTTGGATGCAGATAAAAAAGATGTTGTGGCTCTAGAAAAAGTGCAGATGAGAACAACCAGGATGATTAGGGGACTGGAGACTAAAACATATGATGAACGGTTACAGGAACTGGGCATGGCTAGTCTAGTGAAGAGAAGGACCAGGAGAGACATGATAGCAGTGTTCCAATATTTGAGGGGCTGCCACAGAGTGGAGGGGGTCAAACTATTTTCCAAAGCACCTGAAGGCTAGAGAAGGAATAATGGATAGAAACTGATCAAAGAGAGATTCAACCTACAAATAAGGAGGAACTTTCTGACAGTGAGAACAATCAACCAATGAAACAGCTTCATCACTTGAGACTTTCAAGAAGAGTTTGGACTGCCATTTGTCAGAAAATGTGTAGGGTCTCCTGCTTGAGTGAGAGGTTGGACTAGATGACCTATAAAGTCGCTTCCAACTCTGTTAATCTGTTAAAACTGAACTACCACTGGTCCAGAGTAATATGCTATTAAATATTTGCAGGATTCAAGATGTGGGTTTATCTTTGTCTATATTCTTATATATGGGGTAGAAATGTGATCGTTCAACCATTTATGGCATTTTATGACACAATGGATTGTATTTCACTAAGGCTGTCCATCAGTAACTGTTTCTTGGAGTTCTTGCAAGCTAAAGTTAGTATCATCAGTCAAAATACCCATCCTATCTTCTATCAGTTTCTTTTTCAACTACTTTTGTTTTTTCTGAGTTTTGGACTCTTCACCAAAGACTCTAATCCTTAAATTATATCTCTAAAAATATTTACATTTCAGTGTTTAAATTCATGGAAAACCAAGAATATACAAGTTGAATACACAAATACAGTAAATAATAGTTCAGTGATTAGCATGATTTTACTTCATTCACCCTTGAATTATTCATTCTTCTTGCAGTGCATTATTGTTGAATGCATTGTTGCTGAATTTAAAATCAATTTCTGAGTAATTATGCATATTATGAGACAACGAATGTGAACATGATCACTTGTATGGCAAAGACAGTTCATAATCTCACCTTCATTTTCAATAACTGTTAAGTGATTCCTAATGGCAAACAGAAAGCAGTAATCAGTTCCTAACAAATAGTTGAAATTCTGGGATTTACCATCTCAAGCAGATTTTCAAATATATACTAGGCAATATACTAGGCCTTATTGATTCAAAGGCAGTCATAGAATGGGTCCCATTTGATAAAAAACATCCACCAAAGAGACCTAAAACAAGATGGAGTGACAACATAAGCAAGTATTATGGGCCCAATTGGTAAAGAAGGCTCAAAACTGTATTGGAGGAAGAGGAGGAGGAAGAGGATGGTGGTGGTGATGATGATGATGATGATGATGATGATGACGATGATGATGATGATGATACTAGGCCCATGGAAAGTTGCCTTGGTGCTTTGCCTGAAATGTCAACAGTAATATTATATGAAATCATCAGTTGAAGCGTCTGTTGGATGTGGTGCAAAGTATCCATCTTGTAAAGCATCAGGACTGGGACAATTCTACTTCAGTGGCTTTTGTATATGCACTGTAGATCCTAAAGGACTAGAGAAGAAGTTGTAGTATAATAACTATTCCAATATATATAATTGTCAGTCCTGGTCAACTTGAACCTTTAAGCAAGAATGATGCTTGATTCCATTTGTTGAGAAAGTCATAGTTTACTAAAGGTCAAGTGCTATACAGTAAAGCAAAGCCATAATTGAGGTTCATGCGCCAAATCCCTAGATATGGCTTGTCCCTCCCAGACACTTCCCATTGCTGGTCTCCCCATCATCCAATCAGTTTTAAAAGAGAGGTTTTTGAAACAGTCACTCCTGCAACTGCATTCTTTCTCCAGGGAAACAGCCTTGAGGACTGGTCTCTGAGAGGCAAGCTTATTTCCATCAGTATCACTTTCCCCCAAACATCCACCCCCCCCCCCAGAGTCCATGGACCCCCCAGAGTCCATGGTAAATTGGCATTGAATGAGTGTGAAACACAGGCATGAAGTGGCAGTTCTGACAACTATACTATGAAGTTTTTGTTTCACAGATCTGTTTTGGTCTGATGATTTGATCAAATTTTCTTCAGTTAAAATCACCCTATTGCAGCTACACAAAGCATCATTACATTTGGCCTATCGGTTGCCTTAGAGACTTTATCCCCAAATGAAGATGTGGAAGACTGACTATAGATTATTAATTCCAGACTTTTCTGAAAGAATCATCATATGTAATGCAAACTGCATCCTCAAATCCCTTTCATCTATTTCTTTGAAATTGGACAAATTATCTCTCATCAGTAGCAAAGTTTGCAAATGTCATCCTATTATGGAAAATAACAAGTCAGAGTCATTTGTGGCTTTCCTATGCTAGTCAATGAGAAGCTGAATCTCATTTCTGACTCAGAGATCAAAATCAAGTAAGATAGCTTTGCTTCAGTCCAGATCATAACAGGCTATTCCACAAAGCACAAAACTAGGACCAAATCAAATATCATGGCCACCCTAACCCTAACTCTAACCCTAACCCCAGCCCTTAATTTGTAATGTAACATAGACCAGTGTTTCACAACCTTAACCATTTTATGTGGATTTCAACTCCCAGAAATCTCCAGCCATCATGCTGGCATAGTGTAGTATGTCTCCTTTTAACTATTTAGAGAAATAACGCCATCTTATATAGGTCAGTGATGACTAACCTTTTTGGCACCAAGTGTCGAAACTGGTGTGCATGCATGTATGTGCCAGCGCACCAAAACCCAGAAGAAATCAGCTGGTTGGTGCCCATGCGTGCCAGCCAGCTGCTCTCTTCTGGGTTTCGATACAGACCAGCTGTCCGGCGCGCATGCGTGCAACAGAATCCAGAAGAGCAGCTGGCGATGGCACGCGTGCCCACAGAGAGGGCTCTGCATGCCACCTCTGGCACACATGCCATAGGTTCGCCATCATGGCTATAGGTGATATTAAAATATCAGGACTTGGAAGAAGTCACATACCAAACTATATAGTTATAAATGTCAGTGACATATTATAAGGTCTGAAATATGGAACTGCTTCTCCTGGTGTCTTTGCTTTAAATAATTTAGACGTCTTAACATTAAAATATACATGCATATACAAATTTCCAACCGATGTTACCACCGGTTCTCTTAGCGCATGCGCTTTGCGTGCGATCGCCACACACATGCTTGCTTCACTCGTACGCGCACCAAACTTGAGCTCCGCGCAAGCGCATTAGGTTTCTAGGCCAGCTGAGGTGCGGCAATCCACTCTGCCGCACCTATCAGCTGGGCTAAAAAACAAGAAATAAAGGTAGGAATAAAGCGGGGGCGGGCGGGAGGGCCCAGCTCCCAGCCAAAGAGAACCAGTTCGGTGATGTCACATCATCACCATTACCGGCTTGGCCGAACTGGGAGCAACCCACCACTGTAATATATACTCTCTCTCTACATATAGCTGCAGCAGTAAACTTGCAAGAGAGCAAAATTCAGTGACTTAAGCAAAACTCTAAGAGCTTTAATTTTAATTTTTTGGCTCTGTACTTAAAACTATAAAGAGCACACAAGCAATGGACAGCCATAGAAATAAATGGCTTCATTGAGACTGAACTATCAGCAGTGAAACTGAGTAGACAGCTGCCTTTATAGACAGCATATTATATCAGATAATAGCCGATCCACAATCTTTTACTGAAAAGGAGGCATGTTAATCTTTTCCCAGTTTATTCAGATTTAAATTATACTCATGACAACCTACTAAAATATTAGCGGGGGGGATTGGTAGGATCTCTCCCCTTCTTGCTTAATGTCACAACGACATGGAAAGGACAAACTTATAGCTGGGCTCCTAACCCTTTTGGAAATTGCTAGCTACTCTGGAGATTACTCCTGATGATAGAAAGATAATCTTCCATCTTCACACATCTGCATATCCATCTGCACAGTCTCTTAAGATCGGGCATATTTCTAATAAATGTCATTATAATATTTTCCTCTCCCCCCTCACCATGCATTTTCCCTTTGCTTTACCCTTTATTACATATTCTTGTCAGATAAACTGCCATTAGTAGCAGGATGATTATTTTTTATATACCGAACACAGCGTGGCTTACTTTGAGAAAGGACTGACTTCTTTTTCAGATATACAGGATGCAATTTTTCATCTGAGATGCAGAAACTCATCTTTAGCAACTTAGACAATAAATTGTCTGAATACATCAGCATGTCACTATGAATTATTTCTGGAACTGATAACTCTGTTTCCTTTTTGGTTATCAAAATAAAATAACGAGAGCTGTTCTATGCTTTGGATTTAATTTGGAAGAGATGCTTTGGAATGCATAGGCCACAGAGTATGAATGTGGCACTTATATATAACTCACTGAAGTGAGTTTTCCATGATTTTTACTGCAGCCAAGTCATAAAGAAGAACATTGCTATCATTTTTGGCACAAATTAGGGAAAAAACATTTCTTCGTATTTAACAACAGTCTTTGCAGTCTTTCTCTCATTGGTCAGTTGAAAGGGTACATAGTAAATTCTCAATTGTCTTCACATTCTGAGGCTTGACAGAATAAAGATAATTATATGCTGGCTTCAAAATTGTTTCTAGAGCACGGGGAAGGAAACTATTATGGGGAACTGGGTACAGAGAAGAAGAATTTGCATGCTTCAGTTTTTTATCTGATTTCTTGATGTGGTTGATGTTTCTGAGCGAAGTTCCTTCTGATTAAATATAGTAAATGACAGTGAAGATTAAGAAATTAAGGAAAGACTCAAATTTATTTTATTTTATTTTATTTATTTATTCATTCATTCATTCATTCATTTATTTATTTATTTATTTATTTATTTATTTATTTATTTATTTATTTATTTTTATATGCCGCCCTTCTCCGGAGACTCAGGGCGTTAAGCAATAACCTTCATACTTTTGTATATTTTATACAAAGTCAGCTTATTGCCCCACAAACCGGGTCCTCATTTTACCCACCTTAGAAAGGAGGGAAGGCTGAGTCGACCTTGAGCCTGGTGAGAATTGAACTCGCAGTAATTGCAGGCAGCTGGATGTTAAATGCTGCCTTAGTAGGAGGCATTAGCCTCCTACGCCACTCAGGCTCCATTCAAATGCTGGTAAATCAAGCATTCTTTGCCAAAAAAAATCTCAACTGTGTATATGTGGGTATGTTGAAATCCTCAGAACCCTGACATAGTATCAGGGGTGGGCCGATGGGGGTTTGCAGGGGTTCAGGAGAACCTCTAGCTAAGATTCTGTGCAATTCAGAGAACCCCCAAATCCCACTCCTGGCTGACCCCACCCACCTGCCACCTCCTCCCATTGCCTCATTTTGGCCAGCAAAGTGCTGCAGGAGGCATCCATCCTGTCTCCCCACCACCTGTCCCAGCTGACCCGTGGAGGGGAATGGCCCTTGAAGAAATCCACTTTGACACCCCTGCAGTAGAGCGTGCTTTCTATGCCCCTTGTTTTCAGATAACATTTGGTCATGTAGTTGTTTTAATAATGGAACCACATTTTCTGAAGATTTTTTTTTTTTCAGCACAGATTTTGATTTTGTTTGGCATTTAATTAAATTGAAGAAAAATCTTTGGAATCATTCAAGAAAAAGCCTTAGCAATCAACACCAAAATCTTTCAATAAAGGCTATTGCCACGCTAATAGAAACAGGATAACATTGAATTACATTTGAAAGGATTATATACAGTACTTTAACCAAATCTTAGTATCAGACTTTTAAAAAGAAAAATTTTGGGCCAGCTTGCTAGAAAACATTCTCTGGAATCCTAATAATATATATAAAACACAGTATACACTAAAATTAGCATTAAACAGCATTTTGTTGCCCTGGGGGCATTGTCTGAACATGGAGCTTGTAATGTGAGCTAATTTGCAATTCCAGCAACAGTTTAAATTCAAGTCAAGGTTAATTTTAAGAGTCTGCTAATGAACACATGCAGAACTTATCAAAGATAAAATACTGTCATCTAGACCATACAATCATGGGGTGTATTTTCTCTGACTTGTAATAGTGATTGTTCTATATGTAGAAAAACTACAAAATACCTAGTCCAGTAATTAGACAGACCTCTGTTTGCAGAAAGTATTTATGACCAGTTCTGGGTGTCATATTTTACAATGAACATTGAGCAATTTGAGAATGTCCACAGAAGGACAGCCAGGATGAAGAAGTCCTACAAAGATTGATTAAATCTGTTTATATTCTAGACTACATAAGAGAAACTTAGAAGAAGACATAACTTATATGAAATTTTCTAACATGAAATTTAACTTATATGAAATTTTATCCAATAAACTTGTTCTCTAAATTGTATGAGGGCAGATTTGGGCAGAGGTGGTCTTCAGATCCTTTAGCAACAGGTTCACTGCCCCGTTGCTGGGTGAGCATGACCATGGTGGGCATGGCCTAGATATTTGCTTGGCATTTTTCACCCGCGCAGGCTCCAGAGGCTTTCTTCGAACCTCCTGGAAGGCAAAAACAGCTTCCCCCGGGCTCCGAAGACCCTCCAGAGGCCGGAAACAGACCCATTTCCAGACTTCTGGAACCTCCGATAGGCCCATTTTTTGCCCTCCCAGACCCTGAACTTACCTGGAATGATGAACAGGCCATGTGAAGACTCTGGGAGGGGAGGGAAGAGGCAGGGAGGTGCGGGAGGGGAGGGGCAGGGTGGGCGTGGCATTTGGGGGTTCGCCGAAGCCTGGCGATCCTTGGCTAGAGGATCGCCCGAACCCTGCCAAACCCCCAGGAGCCCACCTCTGGAGTTTGGTTAAACCAATAAGAACTGTTCAACAATAGAACAGTGTCCCTTAGAAGGTAGAAACAGAATCTCTTTTTCTGGACATTAGTGAAACTGTAGCTGCATTTTGATGACTTCCAATGTTACCCCAGCTCTATAATTCTGTAGACATGGTCATGGGAAAATATATTACAAACATAATTAAATATACGAGCATAATTACAATTAGTGTAGAATGAATTATCTGTGATATAACATCACAGAAAGGCTACCTCCAGCCAATGAGTGTAATCTGGTTCACCAGATGGACTAATTGGCCTCTGATCGATTCTTAAATGAAGTCAATCTCCTTTTCCAAAAGACTGACCTTACCTCCCATCTAAGCTCTACACAACTATTTTTGCGTCTCTTATTGCACTATGCCTGATTCTCATTGTTCTATTTTTATGGGGTTTGATGGCCATTTGAAATAGGTATCAGGAGAGTAGACTAAGGACTTGGTCACATAATAGCTCCCCGCCCCACTTCCTAGCACGTTCCCACAAGTGCAGGGTCTGATTTTGTTTTGCTTTGGATCAATCGACTACTGATCTATTTCACTGCTATAGGAATTGATCAGCTGGCTTCTCAACTGAGTCTGATGGATGAACTGAAAGGGAGTGACAAGTCCAAGATCAACCAGCTGATTTTCACAGCTAGGGCAGGGATAGAATTCATAATCTCCTGATTTCTAGCCTGGTGCCTCAACTACACCAAACTAGTTCGCACAGAATCATATAATCATATAATAACACTAAAACATATAATTATATGACCATAATCATTCACACACAAAAATATTTCAAATATTTCATTAATTAAGTACCATGGTGGTGCAGTGGTTAGAATGCAGTATTGCAGGCTAATTCTGCCAACTGCCAACAGTTCAATTCCCCACTGACTCTAGGTTGACTCAGCCTTCCATCCTTCCAAGGTCAGTAAAATGAGGACCCAGATTGTTGGGGGCAATATGCTGATATGGTAAACTGCTTAGAGAGTGCTATAAAGCATTTTGAAGCGATATATAAGTCTAAGTGCTCTTGCTATTAAGTTAGAATGTACTTATCTCATATCTCACAGCATGAGAGGAACATAGGAATTAATATATTATTACTGATAGCTCTAACCAAATGTTTAATTGTAAACCATGTTTTTCAGTTGGAAATACTACAGAAATGAATGTACTGTACAATATTTCATGTGGATATCTATATCTATCTATCTATCTATCTCTCTCTCTCTCTCTCTCTCTCTCTCTCTCTCTCTCTCTATCTATCTCTCTATCTCTATCTCTATCTCTATCTCTATATATCTACATCTATATCTATATCTATATCTATATCTATATCTATATCTATATCTATATCTATATCTATATCTATATCTATATCTATCTATATTGTGTGCTAAAGGGAAAAAAATGTAATCTCAGCAATTTCAATATCCTATTTACTTATTTATTTTCGTATAACAGGAACCTAATATGCAACTAGCTCTTTTGAAAAATCATTGGGAGAATATGAGTGAAGTGGAGAAATATAATTATCTCCATCACAGTCAAATTATTCATTATTATGCTCCATCAAGTCAGTGTTCACTCTTGGTGACCATATGGACCTTCTCCAGAATGATCTGTCCCCAACCCTGCCCTTCAGACCTACTAACAATGAATTCATCCCCACTTTAATTGAGTCCCTCTGCCTTTCTATAGGATTGTCCTCTGCTTTTTTCCTTCCATATTTCCCAACATTATGGGTTTCTCACAAGAACTGGGTCTTTGCATAATGTGTCCAAAAATATTATAATTTTAGCTTGGTTCTTTGGTCCTGAAATGAGAATTCTGCTTTGATTTGTCTATTATCTGTTCTTTTGTTTTGATTTTTTTTTCTATCTAAAGACCCCGTTTGATGTACTGATTAAGTAGCTAGACCAGAAATGAGTTTTAGTCCTCCCTTAGATAATAAAAGCCAGTGAACACCTGTCTACCCTAGACGGGTTCAAATCACCAGGACCAGATGGATTATACCCCAAGGTTCTGAAGGAACTGGCAGATGAGATCTCAGAACCACTGAACTATATCTTTCAAAGATCCTGGAGCACCAGGGAACTGCCAGAGGACTGGAAAAGAGCTGATGTAGTTCCCATCTTCAAAAAAAGGAAAAAAACCAGATCCAGGAAACTACAGACCTATCAGCCTGACCTCAATACCAGGGAAGATTCTGAAAAAGATAATTGAGCAACAAATCACCGAACACCTAGAAGCAAACAGAGTAATAACCAAAAGCCAACATGGGTTTGTCAAAAACAGATCATGCCAGGCTAATCTTATTGCATTCTTTGAGAAAGTGACAAAATTAGTGGACCAGAGGAATACTGTTGATATAATTTACTTGGACTTCAGTAAGGCATTTGATAAAGTAAACCATAACTGAGTCGTTGGCCCCCACAGATGGGGTTCGCAACTTGGGCGTCCTTCTGGACTCGCGGCTGTCTTTAGAAGAGCATATGATGGCCGTGGCCAGGAGGACTTTTTATCAGGTTCACCTGATTCGCCAGTTGCGTCCCTTTCTGGATCGGGACTCATTATGCACGGTCACTCACGCCCTTGTCACCTCACGCCTGGATTATTGTAATGCTCTCTACATGGGGCTCCCCTTGAGGAGCACCCGGAGACTCCAACTGGTCCAGAATGCGGCCGCGCGGGTGGTGATGGGAGCGATGTGGCGCTCTCATGTGACCCCCTCCTGCGCGAGCTACACTGGCTCCCGGTGGTCTTCCGGGTGTGCTTCAAGGTTTTGGTTACTACCTTTAGAGCGCTCCATGGCTCAGGACCAGGGTACTTACGAGACCGCCTCCTGCCACCAGTAGCCTCTCACCGACCAGTTCGCTCCCATAGAGAGGGGCTCCTTGGGGTGCCGTCGGCCAAACAATGTCGACTGGCGGCCCCCAGGGGAAGAGCCTTCTCTGTGGGGGCACCTGCCATCTGGAATGAGCTCCCCCCAGAGATACAGAGGATCCAAGACTAACGCATCTTCCGCCGCGCCCTAAAAACATTTTTATTCCAACAGGCTGGTCTGGCCTAACTCTCCCTTTTAAATTGGCTTTTAAATTGACTTTTAAATTGGGTTTTAAATCTCTTTTAGATAAATTTGGATGTTTTAATCTTTGAGCCTAAATTATTTAATCTGTTTTTAATAGTTTTTTAACTTTTGTATGTCTTTGTATTTTATTTATGGCTGTTCACCGCCCTGAGTCCTTCGGGAGTAGGGCGGTATACAAATATGAAAAATAAATAAATAAATAAATAAATAAATAAATCTACTACTACATAAAGTAGAAAAATGAGGGTTAGACAGCATCACCACCAGATGGATTTGTAACTGGCTGACCAATCGCACTCAACATGTAGTCCTCAATGGAACTGCATCTACATGGAGGGAAGTATGCAGTGGGGTACCCCAAGGCTCTGTTTTAGGCCCAGTACTCTTCAACATCTTCATCAATGACTTGGACGAGGGGATAGATGGGGAACTCATCAAATTTTCAGATGACACCAAACTGGCAGGAATAGCCAACACTCCAGAAGATAGGCTCAAGATACAGAAGGATCTTGACAGACTTGAACATTGGGCGCTATCTAACAAAATGCAATGCAAAAGTGAAAAAAGTAAGGTTCTACATTTAGGGAAAAAAAACAAAATGCACAGGTACCGTTTAAGTGGTACCTTGCTCAATAGAAGTAACTGTGAAAGGGATCTTGGAGTCCTAGTGGACAACCATTTAGATATGAGCCAGCAGTGTGCAGCAGCTTCCAAAAAAGTCAACACAGTAAGACAATAAGCAGAATAAGGAGAAACAGTTCTGGGCTTCATAAACAGTGGGATAGAATCAAGATCACGTGAAGTGTTAATACCACTTTATAATGCCTTGATAAGGCCACACTTGGAATATTGCATTCAGTTTTGGTCGCCACGATGCAAAAAAGATGTTGAGACTCTAGAAAGAGTGCAGAGAAGAGCAACAAGGATGATCAAAGATGACTGGAGGCTAAAAATATGAAGAACGATTTCAGGAACTGGGTATGTCTAGTTTAATGAAAAGAAGGAGTAGGGGAGACATGCTAGCAGTGTTCCAATATCTCAGTGGTTGCCACAAAGAAGAGAGAGTCAAACTATTCTCCAAAGCACCTAAGGATAGAAGAAGAAGCAATGGGTGGAAACTAATCAAGGAGAGAAGCAACTTAGAACTAAGGAGAAATTTCCTGACAGTTAGAACAATTAAAAAGTAAAACAATTTGCCTGCAGAAGTTGTGAATGCTCCAACACTGGAAATTTTTAAGAAGATGTTGGATAACCATTTGTCTGAAGGGTTTCCTCCCTGGGCAGGGGGTTGGACTAGAAGACCTCCAAGGTCCCTTCCAACTCTGTTATTCTGTTCTGTTCTGTTCTGTTCTATCTCACTGTCATTAGCTCTCAGCCAATCTCACCTCACAGGGTGTTATGAGACATAATGGACAAAAAAAATTATCATTTATAATTAAGAGTCTTTTCTAGCACAAAGTTCAGAAGCATAACCTCTTTCTATCCTGCTTCAACTCTCACATTCATAGTGTTACAAAGAAAACAATTACCTGCACAATTCCAATCTTTGCACTTATTATACAATCTGAATATATTTTCGAAGACCTTCATTACTCCCCTACCAAGTGCTATTTCTTGACTGCTGATTCCTTTATTGTTTATACTTGAACTTAATATGCAGAAGCTATGTACCACTTTAGTATCTCCACTGTGAATTCTACGGTTGTTGCTATACCTTTGTCATTATTTTTTATATATTTTGATTCACATTGGTTCAAAAATAACAAATGGGCTACATCTGTGTTAATGTCTAATCTTAATGATTTTTTTCTGTCCTCCATTCACCTTTTCCCACAGTTTGGCTATTTTGTCCTATGTCCAAGATCTGACAGGCACAGACTTATAAGATGTAGACTTTTTCTATGCAGACTGCCAAGAGTCATTTTGATTGAGGCAGCACAGAGATCTGTGCAATCCATTTGTCAATCAATCAAACAATCACTCAATCAATCAGAGAATTTATGCCTTCCATATTGCTAGAAGCTCATAAATTTTACTTGAAAAACTTTAGAATCCAACAGGATTTGGATGAAATATCTGATTGTTTACAAAAATGTCTTGATATTTTATTGTTCTTTTGTGACATTTTGCTCATTCTGTAACATTTTGAAAACTTTGATATGTTTTTACAGGTATTTAAGGGATACCATGCACTAGATCATAAGAGCTTGCTGGAAAATGCATAAATGACCTCTGTTGGTAATAATGTGAATGTTACTTTAGGAAATGAACTGGTATAAGGACTAGTTTGGGTGATGTCATTTGACTCTGCAGCAGTGTGTTAAAACAAATTTGTATTCTGAATATATATCTGGGTTTGTTGCCTTTTTGTTTTGAACCCCCATAGTCTGTTGTTGCATCTTCTTTAGGCTGGAAATTTTAAACAACTATAGACTTTGCACACAAGATGGTGGGAGAATAGCATCATTGTTTATAGAAGGTATAATCATTGACGTTATATTGATTGTGAGACGAGGCTGAAGCTACCATACCTAAAGATGAAGCAAGCATGGACAAATGTCAGGAAAAAATACCTTAGACCAGGGGTGTCAAACTCATGTCATCACGGCGCCATCATGTGACATATCAGGACTTTCCCCCCCCTTTGCTAAACCAGGCGGGGGCGGAGCCAGCACGTGACACATCCAGCCTGCGGGCAGTGAGTTTGACACCCCTGCCTTAGACCTAGTAGTATTAGAAGGAACCAAGTCATTAAAGAAACAATGGGGTGGGGAGGAAATCACATGAACCTGTTTTACTGACATTTAGATTATATATATTTATATAATGCAAGTCCCTTGGACTGCAAGGTGATCAAACCAGTCAGTCCTAGAGGAGATCAACCCTGACTGCTCTTAGAAGGCCAGATCCTGAAGATGAAACTGAAATACTTAGGCCACTTAATGAGAAGGAAGGACTTACTGAGAAGAGCCTAATGCTGGGAAAGATTGAGGGCAAAAGAAGAATGGGACGACAGAGAACGAGGTGGCTGGATGGAGTCACTGAAGCAGTTGACGTGAGCTTAAATGGTCTCTGGGGGATGGTAGAGGACAGGAAGGCCTGGAGGAACGTTGTCCATGGGGTCACGATGGGTCGGATACGACTTCGCAACTAACAACAACAATATGTTTATATTTAAAAACATTTTTTAAAAGTTTGAGAAAATATCCAAAATGCTATAAAATAAAACATAGCCTTTTGGCATCAGAGTATAGTTTGCTAATAATATCCATTTAACAACCCCAAAGTCCCTCATTGTGTGTCACTTCTCTCTTCATCTCTTCTTCTGTTGTGGGCATGGATATTTGTAGAATATAAACAATTCTGTTCTGTTTCATTGGGCCTAAAAATGAAATCTGTAGCAAAATGTGTCTTAATTTTTTTTTTAAATAAGATTAGTATATATTTTTTTAATAATAGAAGGAAGGTTTTCTTCCCAAAAAGCACCAGAAAAAATTATAATTTTCCAATTTAAGAAATAAAATTCAGAAGACCTCACCATTTGAACTAATGGAAAGATCCCATCTCCACCTCCTCCTCCTCCTCCTCCACACCCCCACTCCTTATGTATCAGTGATCGTCAACTTTTTCATGGATTCATCTATCTATCTATAGATTATCCTGCCCTTTCATCGGTGGGTTTTTCACTTTCCTGCTAGACAACCACTTTCCATGCAATACGATCGCTTATGCACGTAACACCACAAACAATAAAGAACTTATAATTGACTTCAGGAGGAAGAGAGATGTACATCTACCATTGTACATAAATGGTGAGGAGATGGAGAGGGTGGGTAGTTTTAAATTTCTGGGCATTTATATCTTGGAGGATCTCTCATGGACTATGAATGTTAACATACTTGTGAAGAAGGCACAGAAGAGGCTGTACTTCCTGAGAATGCTCAGGAAGATAAATCTATCTCAGCATCTACTTCTGTCCTACTATCACAGCACCATTGAGAGTGTCCTGACATACAGCATTCTTGCATGGTATGCGAGCAGCTCTGTAGTAGACAAAAAAGCTCTACAGAGAATCATTAAAATTGCCCAGAATATCATCAGACTCCAGCTACCAGCCCTTGACGACATCTTCGAATCTCGCTGTTTGAGAAAGTTGCATAACATTCTCAGAGACTCTTCCCATCCTGCTTACAATCTTTTTGGACTGTTGCCTTCTGGTAGAAGATACAGAACAATTAAAACTCAGACCACACGTTTTCTGAATAGTTTTTATCCCAGAGTTATAATTGCATTCAACAATGAACTAAAGGGCCACCATCAGTGAGCTGTTGGACAGTATTATTTGGTCTGTTGTGTGGATGTTTGGGTGGTTTCGGGGTGGAGAATTGTAGTGGGTGGGAGTGTGTTTGGGGATTGTTATGTGTGTTGGACCTGGTCTTTGGGTGTTAAGTGAATTTCGTTGTATGGGTATACTGTGTATACACATACAATGACAATAAAGTTAAAAATATAAAAAAAAATTAAAAAATTATGCAAACCTTTTGATTCACATGGAGAGACCTGGCCTGGCCACCATATATGCCTCTCTTTTCCACTCTAGGATCTCCCCTCAGTCATACTATTCTTTTTCCTTTTGAGATTGAGGTAGAAATGGCAATCCCATAGAAGGAATTTCAGAATATTGCAATTCCACCTAGTCATCTTCACCGACTGGACCTGATTTCCATTTTGGGGCTGCCAATTTTGATGGCCTTAAATAAATAATTTTACGAATTTAACACGCTTTCCCATTCAGGACATGATTTTTTGCTTTTTACATCAAAGCCTCAAAGACTAAATAATACTTTCTCTGCATCAGAAAATCCAAGGCAGGGAGAAAAATCCCCTTCACTGTTGAATAAATCCTCTAGAGCTGGACACCCTTATTTTTTCCACATAATTTCTTTTTCCAATTCTTAAATTTAAATTATGCCAAGCGACTTTACAGACTAACCAAGATAACTAGGATTTAACAACATTCAAGAATGTCATATCTTTTGGTGTTCCCAGTGAAATAATGCAAATTCTAACTATAAAAGTGTAGTTCCATATCAAAACCTAACATAGATTTAATGTTTATAGAGTTAAAACTTGAGATTTTGCAGAATCATGTCTTTAAGACTAATCAGATATTAAACTTGAGAGAGTGAAGCAAGTTCTGGAAAACTTTAGAAAGTCTCTATTATCTTTTAAATGAGAAATTGCATGAGATGATACTTAGTAAGTAAAATGAGACTTGTAATGGACCCAAGTAGAAAAGCTTGTTTATTTTTTATTTTATTTATTTATTAAATGTATATGCCACGCAGTCATACCTTTCTTTGATTTTCATGGTAAACAATTTCATATACATGGAATCAGTGGTGAAATTCAAATTTTTTTACTATGGGTTCTATGGGCATGACTTGGTGGGTGTGGTGTGGCTTGGTGGGCATGGCTTGGTGGGTGTGGTGTGGCTTGGTGGGCATGGCTTGGTGGGCATGGCAGGAGAAGGATACTGCAAAATCTCCATTCCCACCCCACTCCAGGGAAAGGATACTGCAAAATCCTCATTCCCTCCCCACTCCTGCAGGAAGGATATTGCAAAATCTCTATTCACACCCCACTCTGGGGCCAGGCAGAGGTGGCATTTGCCGATTCTCTGAACTACTCAAAATTTCCGCTACCAGTTCTCCAAACTACGCAAAATTTCTGCTACCGGTTCTCCAGAACCTGCTGGATTTCACCTCTGCATGGAATCTACATGGCTTCCTACCTCAGATCCCTAAGAAATCCAATGCTTCTATGAAATGTCACTTGGTTCACACTAGTGAACATAAAAATGATATATGAATTTGCTATACAAATAAATTGTGAAAACATCTACTAAAATGGAGCTATGACATCAGCAGATTTAGAGTTCCCTTTCAATATTAAAAGTATCATTTATGCTTTTTAGTTGTGTCCTTCACATTCATTAAGATAGGACTAATTTTATAGTTTCAGGGATCCAGACAAGTTCAGCCATTCTTCATGGCTTCTTTTTGAGTTTACATCAGTGTTTTCCCCACCTTTATATACAAATAATGAAGGGCAAAAATTTCAGGATTTTTGTTACTTCTTTCTTGCTACATTATGAACCACACAAGACTATAATTGATTCTTACGTTCAGTTCAGTGGTGGGTTTCAAAAAAAAAATTTACTACCGGTTCTGTGGGCGTGGCTTGATGGGCATGGCGTGGCTTGCAGGGTGTGGCTTGGTGGGCGTGGCAAGGGAACGATACTGTAAAATCTCCATTCCCTCCCCAGTCCAGGGGAAGGTTACTGCAAAATCCCCATTTCCTTCCAATCAGCTGGGACTTGGGAGGCAGATAACAGATGGGGCGGGGCCAGTCAGAATTTTTACTATCGGTTCTCCGAAGTACTCAAAATTTTCACTACTGGTTTTCCAGAACTGGTCAGAACCTGCTGAAACCCACCTCTGGTTCAGTTCAACAAAAAATCTTGTTCACAATTGATCTCATATGGATGCCTGTTTCCTTTTTAACCAATAAGTCTGAAGTCTCCTAAAATCTTTTCAACTGTGATTCCTTCCTCTAGTTCTGCATTCTTTACAAAGCACATCTACATCAACGCTACCTAGTGTTTGTTAATAATAGCTTTAATTTTCTTTGGCAAATGCAGATATACTGTCTCAATTTGTTTAAAAAGCTAAAAACACAATTTACTCCTAGAAAGTGGTAGGAGAAAAAATACACAAGCACAAACCCTTCCTATTGTGTGAACCATCTGATGTGGAAATTCATTTGCTTTTTCATGTTTTGGAGTCTAATCTTTTCTCCAGAATCTGGACAAATGTAGGAAGTGCATAACTTAAATCCCAGGTGTTAAGTGGTGCATATGACTGTAAAATGACATGCACGGTAAATACGTCTAGCAAATTTTTTCTCAGAAATATAGCTGATTCAATATACTCCCTTCCCCTTTAAAAAACAATTGGATGCAAAAAGTGTCTTGCTGAGATAAAAAAACATATAGTGCTAATTAAACTCTTATTAAAATGTGACAAAGAAGAAGAACTGATTCAAATACAATATACAATATACGCTCATATACAATATACGCTCATTTTTTTTATCAGAGGCATAAGAAATTGACAAAAGCAAGATTGAAGCAACCTGACTGAAATTTTGACTTTTGAAATCAATACACTTGAGAGAACTCTAACCCATATTGTAAAATGCCATGTTTTATTAAAGAATTGAGAATATTAATGTGAGACTGGAAGAGGCTTAAACAATTATAAGGCATGTCTAGGTGTTAAAATGAGTGGGCATAAAAATCTCCAAAGCACTGAGATATACCGTTTCATAGTGCAGTCCTCTCTAAGCGATTTACAGAGTCAGCATCTTTCCCCCAACAATCTGGGTCCTCATTTTGCCGACCTCAGAAGGATGGAAGGCTGAGTATTGAGCCTGTAATATCGATGTAGTAGAGGTTAGAAAGGCAAGGAAACATTTCACTTGTAACCACAGAATTCAGCACAAGAAATTCTTCAAGGTTTGGGCAGACGACAAAGCCTTTGTTAAGTTGCATTAACAGAGGGATACAATCAAAATCAAGCGAGGTACTAATACCACTCTATAAAGCCTTAGTAAAACCGCATCTAGAGTACTGCATCCAATTTTGGTTACCACACAATAAAAAATATATTGAGACTCTAGAAAGAGTGCAGAGAAGAGCAACCAAGATGATTAGGGGACTGGAGGCTAAAACATACGATGAACGGGTGCAGGAACTGGGCATGGCTAGTTTAGTGAAGAGAAGGACCAGGAGAGACATGATAGCAGTGTTCCAATATTTGAAGGGCTGCCACAGAGAGGAGGGGGTCAAGCTATTTTCCAAAGCACCTGGATGGAAACTGATCAAGGAGACATTTAACCTAGAAATAAGGAGAAATTTTCTGACAGTGAGAGCAATCAACCAATGGAACAGCTTGCATTCAGAAGTTGTGGGAGCTTAATCACTGGAAGCTTTCAAGAAGAGACTGGATTGCTATCTGTCAGAAATGGTGTAGAGTCTTCTGCTTGGGCAGGAAGGTTGGACTAGATGACCTACAAGGACCCTTCCAACTCTGTTAATCTGTATCTATCCAAATTCCATCTAGCTCTGAAGTTCTAGCTGAGCTCCACCAAGAGTAATTTGATATGCAATTGCTTGGAAACATGATTACATTAATCTCTAAGGTCATTGTAACTTCTTTTTGCAGGAAAATCTTATTGGAATTTGTGATAAGCACATTCTTAAGAAGCTATATTTGGATTAAACTATTTTTAACAACAAACTATTTTGGAATCTAATACTCCAAGTTTAGCTAAGCTGGTGATGATGATGAAGGCACTACAGGTCTGACAACTCTTCAGTGAATCATATTGTTATATTCTTTGGTCTTTTAGGTTTTGATTTGGCACAGACATAGCCTTGGTTGCCATGAAGAAAAAACTATATCGTGAGAGAAGCCGTCTGCATGATCTGTTGATATACTTCTATCTACCGTGTTTCCCCGAAAATAAGACCCTGTCTTATATTTTTTGAACCCTGAAATAAGCACTTGGCCTTATTTTCAAGGAGGTCTTATTATTTTGGGGCATGTGGAGCAAGACGGGGCTCCTCTTGCCATCTTATCTGATTTCCAGCTCTGTCTCCCTAACCCTAACCAGAAGAAATGGTGGGGACCGGCTGGGCATGCAGTTAAATATTTTCAGGGAGGGCTTATTTTCAGGGGATGGCTTATTTTAGCACATGCGCTCAAAAGCCCGATTTGGCTTATTATGCGGGGAGGTCTTATTTTCAAGGAAACAGGGTATAATGATTTATGGTTGCCAACTATAGCATTTTGTAGGTGCACTTAAGAAAACTGGAGCTTGAGGGCTCCAACTCTTTGGGCAATATCGGAATCTGTTACCTGGATACTTCTACTCAGTTCCTTAGATACTCTCCTTTGTGGTTTTGAAAAGTTTTATTTCCCTGTATTATTTAATCTGTTGTATAAAATCACTTGGGATATTTAAGAATTTTCTTCATTTTTAAAGTTATGGTATGCTTACTTAAAGGCATACTTTACTATTCTCATGTCAAAATTTCAGAAATAAGACCACCAAATTTTAGTAATGATGATTACACAAACTTCTGGGGCTGAGATATGGTCCTTCTGGATCCATCATTGAAATTTGTGGTCCATGAAGTCAGGCTAAAAATGGTGAGTCGTGCCTTCTGAGAATCATACATAATCCTCATGTGAAAGTTGCTTCATCATTTTTATACCAGGACCAAGTCAAGGTGTTTACAAGGCTTATCTGATTTGGGACGATGCTACTTGCAGGATACTCTATTGCTGTACAATCTACAATTCATTAAACTAGACATACCCAATTTTAGCAACCATTCTTTATATATTTTAGCCTCCAGTCCCCTAATCATCTTTGTTGCCCTTCTCTGCACTCTTTCTAGACTCTCAATATAGTTTTTACATCATGGCAAGCAAAATTGGATGCAGTATTCCAAGTGTGGCCTTACCAAGGTATTATAAAATGGTATTAACAGTTCATGTGATCTTGAGTCTATCCCTCTGTTCTTGATTTAATTAAATTGTTTTGATAATGTGTTTTGGGATTGTTTTAATTGCAATTCCACTGTTTTAATTGTATTTTTCTAAATTGTCTTCCTTGAACCATTAAAGGAATTGGTGACAAAATAATATGAAGTTAAGTAAAATAAAATAAGTAAAATGTTTAGTTTTTACATACATAGTATACACACAACTATTTTTTTTTTCTTCAGAAACCAACTCAATTGCAGACCAGAGGCTCAAGCATTGTGCGATTGGGTCACAAAGTCAAGTAGCAAATTGAAGTTATTACTTTATGCATCAGTGTCACTGCAGATTATTGAAGCCAATTCACCCACAAGGACCACATTCTATTTAAATTAAATATAAGGGTAGGAAGTGGTGTTCAACTGCTGTTGCAGATATTAACATTTCAGTATTTGTTTCAGATATTTACCTGTGGGTTGCTCTCAATAATGATAACACTTCTTGTTTCACCACTTAAATTCCACCATAACATAGATAATTGAATATTTTTCTCATCTGTTATCCAGATTACAAAAGTCATTATCCAGTCATATCCCGATATTGACAAAAGAACAAAATGTGGATTGTTACATCATGATGCAAGTTCAGCCTTTTCATAAATGTATCATGGCTTTGCATACAAGTATATATAGCAAAGAACTTGAATTGTGACATTGTACTGTCTATTTCTTAACAGGGCACCTTTGTCTGTCTCCGCTGACACCTATGCATCTATTTTGTTAATCCAAAAAGAAGATAATATATGTGGGTTTATGCATAATTTTGTATTTATCTATTTATTTTGATGTGTATATGTAGTGTATATTAAAGGTGGAGACCCTTTGAGAGCTGTACGCAATGAAATTTCATTTTAATATATGCCGACTATTCAAAGTGACAATAAAGTTATTCTTTTTTTTAAAAAAGATTTTATTAACGATAAACAAACATACATATACAAACATACACACATAAAAACAAACTATACATAAACAAACTGTACACTAAAATCAAGTCATGCAACTTGAGCTTTGTGAATGGAGCTACATCGGTAATTTGTATATCCATATATCTATATCTATATCTATATCTATCTATATCTATATCTCTATCTCTATCTCTATATCTATCTATCTATCTATCTATCTATCTATCTATCTATCTATCCTTCAGTATATAACGATATTTATGCAGTGATATTAATTTTGGTTCCTCATTTTTGTGTCCTTGAGTGGTATTCCCTTATTTCGTCTTCTTTTCCTCTAACCAATCGTACCATTTTTGCCAAATCAAATAGTAATCTGAGTCTTCTTTTTCTTGAATTTCTTTGGTAAGTTATTCTAAGTCTTTCGGTCTTCTAAGATTGTGAACTCAGAAAGTGAATTTCCCTTATCTATAAAAGTTAAGAAGATTGATTATATTTACTAATTAATAACCATATGATTTTGGTGATGATACAAAATGTCAATATGTGATACCTGTAATTTAATTATTATTTTCAGGTTGTTTAAGCATGTTATTCATTTTCATTCATTTTTAAAACTATATTATGCCAACTTCAGGGCATTCACCTTAAAATGAGAAAGATGAAAGTTGGAACCACCAAACTGAGATGAAACCACCAAATTTCAGGAATCACAGTTAGGCAGGCGTCTAGTGCTGGAAATTAAAAATGATTGCAGAATGTACCTCTTTAATTCCTAGCACCGAACGTGGTTTAGGATGATCCAAAAGACTGAAATTATTAGATGAAGAAAATGTTAGTGGACTGAATGTGAGTCAAACTTAGCAACAGCATAGCAGCATAATAACGGGATTTTTCAAAACCGAGACTCCTCCTGGGTCAGTTTACCAATGGCTTGCAAAAACACTCTGCATGAGGTGTAATTAACCCTTGTTCAAGATGCCAGTAAGGTGCCAACCACTTCTGAAAAACCTTGCCAAGAAAACTATAGGCTAGTCCAAGAAATTGCCAGATGTCAACACTGACTCAAAGACCCCAACACACACACAATCTGTGAGGCTCAATCTCAACAGATTTCATAAATGCAAATTAATATTATCCTTGGTGCTCTCTGAGCTTGGTCATTTACTTGCAGAGGTTTCATTACCTAGTAGGTAACATCATCAATGCCAGATAGTGAAAGGTTTGCTCCCTATTATTCTACAGAGGAATTATTGAATCTGTTATCTGCACCTCTATAACTGTCTGGTTTGGTTCTGCAACCCGACAAGCCAGATACAGTCTTGAGAGGATAATCAGAACTGCAGAAAAAAAAGTTACCCCCACCTTGCCTCCCATTGAGGATCTGTATACTGCACGAGTCAAAAAGAGGACTGTGAAAATATTTACAAACCCCTCGCATCCTGGACATAGATTGTTTCAACTCCTACCCTCAAAACGATCCTATAGAGCACTGCACATCAGAACAACTAGACACAAGAACAGCTTTTTCCTGAACGCCATCACTCTGCTAAACAAGTAATTCCCTCAACACTGTCAAACTATTCACTAAGTCTGCATTACTATTACTATTAATCTTCTCATCGTTCCTGTCACCCATCTCCTCCCACTTATGACTGCATGACTGTAACTTTGTTGCTTGTATCTTTCAAATTTATACTGATTGTTTCCTAGTATGATTTGATTGCTTATTTGTTCCCTATGACTATCATTAAGTGTTGTACCTTATGATTCTTGACGAATGTGTCTTTTCTTTTATATACATCAAGAGCATAGGCATCAAAGACAAATCCCTTGTGTGTCCAATCACACTTGGCCAATAAAGAATTCTATTCTGTTCTGTCTGTTCTGTTCTGTTCTGATCTGATCTGATCTGTTCTGTTCTATATACAGTAGATTTCCCCTGATAGTGTTTGTGGGGGTGTGGTTTTCTCCTAGCAAGTTCCTTGATTAGGGGATTATGCTACTGTTTGCAACAGCAGCACTAATACATCTCCTTCATCTTTACAGTTACCTAGCGTACCTTCCTGACATCACACTTAATAATAGCAACCATCTGCTCTGTTGTGTCTGTCATTTCTTTTCTTTGTAACTTATTGTGACATGGGCTTCATTTACCTAAACTTGTCTTGGCAACTTGTACTTCATTAAAGGGAATCCTGCAATCATCAGTTTAAGCTCTTCCTCTCTCTTCCCACCACCCCCATCTGGCCATGCATAGCTAAGCTTCATAAATCATTCTTTCACTTTCCATTTTGTGGCTCTTGGAAAGGTAACATTATTGAATTCAGATCACTTGAACTGACTGATGCTAAAATGTTTATTGACCAGCTTTTAGGCCCTGAGTTTTTGCTTTTGAATGCAAGCAGTAATATAAGCTAAAGATTTATTTTTTCTTTAAAAAAAAAAACAAGGATGTCGTTAATACACATTATACATAGCTATAAATATTCTCAATGGCTGACACTCCAACAAAGCTGCAGAAGAAACCAAGCAGCCTTAGTGTACGATGACTTCAGCCTTCCCTCCTTATGCTTAGTTAACTCTTGCAAAGAAAGAGTTGTATATATTTTGCAGGTTCTACATAGAGAGGAATGTGGTGGCTCAGTGGCTAAGACACTGAAAGGTTCAAATCCCTAGTGCCACGTAATGGGGTGAGCTCCCATTACTTGTCCCAGCTTCTGCCAACCTAGCAGTTCGAAAGCACGTAAAAAATGCAAGTAGAAAAATAGGGGCCACCTTTGGTGGGAAGGTAACAGCGTTCCGTGTGCCTTTGGCATTTAGTCATGCCGGCCACATGACCATGGAGACGTCTTCGGACAGTGCTGGCTCTTCAGCTTTGAAACAGAGATGAGCAGTGCCCCCTAGAGTCGGGAACAACTAACACATATGTGCAAGGGGAACCTTTATCTTTACATAGATAGGAGATCACTAGCTATTTCAAGCAAAGTGGAAGACATAAAATACTTCACAGCAGCCTTCTTTAATCTCCTGCCTTCCAGATAGGTAGGATATTTTTTTTATTTTTTTTTATTTTTTTAATTTGATTTATATGCCGCCCTTCTCCGGAGACTCAGGCTAACATGGTTCCTAAATGAATTTCTGTCACTCTCTTACAACTGGAAAAAGAGCATTCTGGATTGACCAAGCCATCTATTATACATATATGCCAGGCATTCAGCACTGGTTGGGTCAAGAGAATAATATTTGATTTAGCAATACTTCAGGCTTCAGCTTCTACAAATCTATGGCTTTTAATTTTTCCATCCTTCCAATTATGATGCCCAATTTTGACGACTGAAGCAGTAAATAATTTAATTCAATTGTGGTCAACTGAGCTTCAGGACTGACCAGCCTCATTGAGTCACATATGTGAGATGAGAGGCTATATAAATTGATTGAAGGAATGAATACATGCATGCATGTACATTTTAATTTGGTTATATTCACCAGGAGCAACAGATTACCAATTGAATACATATCCTCAGATCCTTTATTATATGGGATTGAACCCTCATATAATTTATATGAACCTCATTGAATCTCATATAGTTCAATAATTTCAAATTGAACTGACTTTGCACTTGACGTAATTATATACAGCGCATTAATTTTAGAAGGTACCCAGCAGTGGTGGGTTTCAAAAAAATTTACTACCGGTTCTGTGGGTGTGGCTTGGTGGGCATGGCGTGGCTTGGTGGGCATGGCAGGCGAAGGATACTGTAAAATCTCCATTCCCTCCCCAATCCAGGGGAAGGTTACTGCAAAATCCCCATTTCCTCCCTATCAGCTGGGACTTGGGAGGCAGAGAATAGATGGGGGCGGGGCCAGTTAGAATTTTTACTACCGGTTCTCTGAACTACTCAAAATTTCTGCTACCGGTTCTCCAGAACTGGTCAGAACCTGCTGAAACCCACCTCTGGTACCCAGGTCTTGGCAATTGTAAGAAAGGATATGTAGAATCTCTAGCAATATAATATATACAATCTGCTTCCCTTAAGCTCTCCAGGGGTTCAGATCTTACGTTGAGTCATATTTGGGGTTTTACTGTACTGTACATTGTACACTGTACTGCCTCATTCTTGGTGGTGTGAATTTCTTACTTTGATACAATGTTTATCTTAGCTGGTATTTTGTCATTGCCCTTTAGGAGACACCACACAACCAGTTTCATCCTTAACGGGACTTTTCAAACATGCCTAGCCAAATTTTATTTTATTGAATTTTACCCTTAAATGACACAGTGTAACATTTGCATATCTCTGCTTTGAGAGTTTAAGAGAAGGTGGACTGTATATGCTGTCAATCTGCTAGATTTTCATTATTCATAGTATTTAAAACTATATATCTATTGGAGGGTGTTGGGATATGGTGTAAGTCTAACAAGTTGTACAGGCAATATATGTGTTCTCTAACTTTAAATGTATTCTGTAGCAATATATGTGTTCTATAACTTTAAATGTAATGTTGAGTAATTATACTGCTGAGTCATTGTAATGACTAATGACTGCTGACTGACTGCTGAATGCAATTATCATAATTGTACTATTGAGTCATTGCACTGCTGACTTCACTTATCTTAAGTGGATAATTAATAGTGTAAACTGTATATAAGGAGGAAGCCGAGCTATAGTCATTGTTGGACTTGCTCTCATCATTTCTTGATTTGCTGCTTGACTTGCTGGTTGAAACTGTTACTGTCGTGTGTGAAGACGTGGATGGATCTGCTACCAGCGTGATTTGTTACCAGCGTGAATTACTGCTGTTTGTCTGGTAAGAAGATATCTGTAACTTCGGACTGATTTGAATGGCTAAAGACTTGGATTGACTAAAAGACTATGCAATTGTTTTTCACTACAAAGTAAAAGCTTTGTTAAACCAGTTTGTATGTACTGTATTCATTGCTCTCAGTACTGTTTCTCTGTGCACTTACTCTGCTGGTTGGTAACACAACAATATCCTTAACAGAGGGCCTGATAGAAAGTCAAATAAATATGGGACATTTTTATGGAATATGAGAGTTAACTATGTAATCATCCTTTACTTCTGCTTGTGAAGTCCCCAGATGCAACGTGCCGTGATATAAATTGTTGGGCAAAATGAGGCCTTTGACCTCATCCAGCATAACTTCTCCTATGTTCCTATATTTTGAGGCAATTTTTGCAAGTTCATACATGCTATATGAACCATAGTGGTCTTTGATTAGAAAAGAGGCTGATGACAATTCCAGATTCTATCATTCAAGTTTCACGGTTGTCTTTACAATTTGTTAAACCGTGTCATAAACCTTTGGAAAGATTTTTTTAAAAAAAATAGTTAGCAATAATGATCTAGTGTCAAGGCTCATCTAGGAAGTAAGCAAAATGACTAATTTTGAACTGAAACATCTTAATATAAGGCTCTGCATGAAAAGAACACTAGCAGATTGAATAACACCTCTGTCTCATTTTACAATGGAACGTAAATATGCCTGTACTTCATAAATAAAGAATTATTTCCTCATTATCCAAGATTAGCTTATTGGTTTATTCAAGATTTGTTTAGCATAAAATACGTGCAAGTGTAAAAGAATGAATAAGATTGCTTATTCTATTTTGATTCCTTCCTTCCTTCCTCCTCTTCCTCCTCCCCCTCTTTCTTTCTTTTTTTAAAAATAATTTTCAAAAAACAAAAAAGACTCTTTAAACAATAGTTTCTTTCCAACAGTTTCGCAATGGGTAAACATTTCTTATTTATCCATTTTTCTCCCTTATTTCAATGTATCCTTTATACATACAATCCTAATATTGATTTATTTACATATATACATATAAATAACAGTGTACACAATTTCATTTCTACAAATTTTATTTTTTCTGTTTCCTCTTATTTGTTGTTACATTTCTACTCCTATATCTTCCTTATTTGATTTTTTCTTGCCTTTTATCTCTCTCATGTAGCCATTCGTACCATTTTTCCCACACTATATAAAATTCAGTTTCCTCTTTTTCTTGTATCTCCTTTCATCCTCATTCTCTCCTCTCACCCATATTTTCTTGCTTAAGTTCCAAAAATTGCAGGAAGCAAGGAAAAATCATTATTTATCTGACTTATGAACATCAATATCCATATCAGTAGCCATTTAAAGATACTCATTATATAGATAGATGAATTCCAAATATCTCCAGAATGGAGGCATCAAGAAATAGTCACAGAATTCAGTCTGGACTTTGCAGTCCTCAATATTTTTTTCATTAATTATTTGGATGAAATAGTAGTGGGCTTCTCTTTGTTGCATGTGATCAAACAAAGGCTGTAGAAATGTTTTGATAGATAGATAGAATTCTTTATTGGCCAAGTGTGATTGGACCCACAAGGAATTTGTCTTTGGTGCATATGCTCTCAGTGTACATAAAAAGAAAATGCACATTTGTTAAGAATCATAAGATACAATACTTAATGATAGTCATAGGGTACAAATAAGCAATCAAATCATACTAGGAAGCAATCAATATAAATCGTAAGGATACAAGCAACAAAGTTACAGTCATACAGTCATAAGTGGGAGGAGATGGGTGACAGGAACGATGAGAAGATTAATAGTAATAGTAATGCAGACTTAGTGAATAGTTTGACAGTGTTGAGGGAATTATTTGTTTAACAGAGTGATGGCATTCAGGAAAAAGCTGTTCTTGTGTCTAGTTGTTCCTGGTCTGCAGTGCTCTATAGGATCGTTTTGAGGGTAGGAGTTGAAACAATCTATGTCCAGGATGCGAGGGGTCTGTAAATATTTTCACAGCCCTCTTTTTGACTCATGCAGTATACAGATCCTCAATGGAAGGCAGGTTAGTAATAATTGTTTTTTCTGCAGTCTAAATATCCTCTTTTAATTTGGATTCCTGAAAGGAGTGGGGCACTGGACTCTGGCCCTTCCAACTCCATGATTGAAAGAGGATGGGAGAATGCTTGTGTTCAGTTTTTCATCCTCCTTGACAGTTAAACTGGCGGTTAATATTAGCTTGGGGCTGATGGTATTTAGAATAAGAAAATGATGGAGAAGACTCCTATTATTGGCATATATAATCACATTTTCTGAAGGTTTTGTGGTATGGGTTTGTTTGGTTTTTTTGGGTAGAATTACTGGAGATAAAATGGGTTTCTTCTCTTTGCTTATTTTATCTCCAGTAAAAATATTTGCGAGTAAAAATAAATAAAATAAATTCAAGGAATATACAATTACAAACCACAGACATTTTGTTAGCAAACTTCTGTTGTATCCTTTATGGAATTCTTTATATTGTTTGCCCAAAAATATATCTAGCTCAGAGATTTAATGAGAAGTAAATGCACATACAGTATATAAGACCATTCCAATAAGCTAAGATAAATATTTAAGAGTGTATCTTATTTATTTTTCAGGTAAAGTTGGTTGTAAAATCTAATCGTAAAATAAAAGGATTTTTTCCCCTGCTTTTCTTCTCATTTGCAATGATTTTTTTGCTGATAACAATACTTATTTTTTCTCCAAAAGAATGTGACATAAGTACAAGTTAATATTTGCAAAAACAAAAAACACTGTGCAGATGTGAATTGTATTGGATTAAGGTAATATTTGCTTCTGCTTTTTTTAACAGTTTTGCAAATTCTGTCTAATTGCATTAGATAGAATGAAGCTACCTCAGTGTAAGCAGACACTTCCCATTTGCAAATATATATATATATATATATATATATATATATATATATATATATATATATATATATATATATATATATATATATAATGTTCTATTGGAAAGGTACATCTTACTACTGGGATATTATCTTGGTATGTTAATATTTTGTAGCTGATATAATATATTCATATTATTGACATTCTGGTCAAGGGTTAGAACAGGGATGTCAAACTCAAGGTCCGGGGGGCTGGATCAAGCCTGCGGGGTGCTTAGATCTGGCTCACGGGGCTGCCCTGGAAACAGCAATGGACCACGGTGGCCACTGTGCCTCTGCCAGCAGAAATGGAGCTAGTGAGGCTGCAGGCGGCCCTTCCAGATCTCCGTTTTCACTGGCAGGAGGCCGTCACAGCCAAAAACAGACCTTGGAAGCCCGTTTTCTCTGGCAGAGCGCTCAGGCCACCACAGGCACCCCAACACGAATGATATTGAGCTGGCCATGCCCACCCTGGCCACACCCACCCTGGCCCCTGAAGTCAAACAAAACCCTGATGCAGCCCTCAATGAAATCGAGTTTGACCACCCCTGGGTTAGAGGAGTCAAGAAATGGACCTAAATGTAAAATCACGTCAATGTTTATATGCGGGCTGAACCAAAACCCTTGTCCAATAGATTATCTAAAGGAGACCGTCACATTTGAATTTGCAAACATCAAAGAAAATTTTACTGCACTTATGAAAGTAAAAAGCTTATGTGTCAAATGCAGAAGAGAGAGCTTTGAAGAAAATAGCAACCTGAGATATACAGATAGAAAAACACATACTTGAAAGATAATTGTTGGTTTACGAATTTGGTTGTTATTGTTTTGTAAGTGCTATTACAATGATATTAATAAATGTGGCAGAAAATTAACTGAGAATTTTCTTTTATTTTCAGAATAACCCATTCATTAAAAATATCTGGCCTGATTAATGCTACTCACTTGCATACATCTCAACACAACTTGTAGCCTTAAATGGCAAGTACATTTATTACCATCCTCATCAAAGAAAGCAATTCTGCAAAGGTGAAAAATGTACATTATGACAGATTGTTTCCAATATATTTGTAGAAAGCTCTTTCTATCCACAAAGATTAATTACGGTATTGACTGGATAAATGAATCAATAACGTTTGGGTTAAAGATGAGAGAATTTTTCCTTGTTTCTATTGCTTTTTTTTTTTAGGGTTGTATTTGTTTTTGTTTTTTAATCAAAATTTCTTTCCTGCATTTGAAGTTCTCAGTCGTGAAACTGGAAAATATCAAATTTTTCATGGCTTTCAATTTCTTTTTTTTTTTTATTGCAAAAGTTTTACAATTACATTTTCACCCCATTTTTCCCCCCAACCCACCCCGTACTCTGCACCCTAACCCTCCCAAACCCCCCTAACCCTCCCCCCTGACTTCCACAGAATATAATCCCATCAAAATCCCCTTTTTGTAAAACCTGAACCCCTCAAACCCCCTTATAATTTTTCATCTTCACAAAATTCATACATTTCTATCTTAATATAACATTTTCAATTAAAAGCTAATAGATACTTCCTGGTTTGATATTTGTTCTGCACATAATCTATCCACTTTTTCCATTCCCATTCATAAGTCTCTTGTGAACAATCTTTTAGGTATGCTGAAATCTTTGCCATCTCTGCAAAACTGGCCATCTTCAAAGTCCATTCCTCAATAGTGGGCAAAGCTTCATTTTTCCAGTATTTACCTATCAATAATCTCGCTGCTGTTATCATGTACAATATCAACTTTGTTTCTCCCAATGTAAAACCCTTTACTATACCCAGTAAAAACAATTGTGGAGAAAATTGAATTTTTTTCCTCAAAACATTCTGCATAACCCACCATATTTTTATCCAAAAAGCCTTAACTTTCTTACAGGTCCACCAAACATGGTAATATGTAGCATCTAAACAATCACATCTCCAACATTTTGGCTGAACATTACGGTACATACACGACAATTTCTTGGGATCTAAATGCCATCTATAAAACATTTTATAAAAATTTTCCCTCAAATTCTGCGATTGTGTAAATTTAACATTCTGAACCCATATTTTTTCCCATGCTTCCAACATCACTGGTTCTGCAAAATTTTGTGCCCACTTAATCATACAATCTTTAACCAATTCAGTTTCTGAATCCCTTTCTAACAAAACATTATAAAGCCTTTTAATATGCATTGGACCTTTCTCTTTTATATGTCTAACCAATTCTTCCTCATGCAACATTATACCAATTTTTTGGTCCTCTTTCCATCTCAATTGAAGTTGATTATACTGTAACCAAGTTAAAGTAATCCCTTCATCCAACAGTGTTTCTAACGTCTTCAGTTGCCATCTGCCCGCATCTGCAAAAAGAACTTCTTTATATAACCCCCCCCCCCCCCGAGTGACATTATATTTGTATTCCACATGATATGACCAAGATCCAGCCATAGCGGTATTTTGTAATCCCATTTAAATCGGTGCTTCTTCCAAACTCTCATCAAAGAGTCTCTAAGTATATGGCTTTTAAATACTTTATCCACTTTGTTTTCATAAAATAAGTAAGCATGCCATCCAAATTCAAGATCAAAACTTTCTATATTCAATATTCCAGTCTTTTTCCTTCCAAACCAATCGCTTGCTTGAGTCAAAGCTGCTGCTTCATAATATAACTGTAGGTTTGGAAGTTTAAGACCTCCCCTTTCTGGAACATCTTGCATAATTTTCAATTTCACTCTTGGTTTTTTCTCATTCCAGACAAACTTGTTCACTCCACTTTGCCATTCTTTCAGTTGTTTATCACTTTTGAGCACCGGAATCATTTGAAACAAAAAAAAAGAAATCTTGGCAAAATGTTCATCTTAACTGCTGCTATTCTTCCAAGTAGAGACAGCTGCAGTTTTTTCCAAGTCTCCATATCTTTCTGTACATCTCGCCACAACACCTCATAATTATTTTGAAACAGTTTCATATTTGATTCTGCAACCTGAACTCCTAGATATTTAACCTTTGATACAATCTCAAAACCTGCCCTCCTTTCAAGTTCGTGTTTTCGATCTTGTGTCATATTTTTAACTATCATCTTAGTTTTTTTCTGGTTCAATCTAAATCCTGATACTATACCATAATCTTTTATAATGTCTTTCATTTGGATTATTGATTCCATCGGCTGTGTTAGGGTAACAACCAGATCATCTGCAAATGCCCTTATTCTGTAATCCTCTTGCCTTATCACTATTCCTTTCAAGATATTCGAGTCCCGTATTGTATTCAATAAGACTTCTAGTGTTAAAATAAACAACAATGGGGATAATGGACAACCTTGTCTTGTTCCTTTTTCAATATTGAAGTCTGTTGTCAAACATCCATTAATAATAATCTGTGCCTTTTGCTCTTGGTAAATTGCTGAAACCACCTGTATAAATTGATCCCCAAAGTCCATCTTTTTTAAAGTCTTTAATAGAAAATTCCAGTCCACTCTATCAAAGGCCTTCTCCGCATCCAAGAAAACCAGCACTGCAGGGATCTGTTTATTCTTCTCAAGATATTCCAATAAATCTATAACTTGCCTTACATTGTCCTTCATATATCTGCCCTCTATAAATCCCGCTTGATCATCATGAATCACCTCTTGAATTACTGGCATCAACCTGTTGGCTAGTACTTTTGCATAAATTTTATAGTCATTATTCAGAAGAGATATTGGTCTATAATTCTCCGGTTTTTTAGGACCTGCTTGCTCTTTTGGTATCAAAGAAATATAAGCTGTTTTCTATGATGGGGGTATTTTACCCCCTTGTTGTATGTTACAAAATAAGTCTCTGAGTTGTTCCACCATTTCTGCTTGCAAAGTTTTATAATACACTGCAGTCAAGCCATCCGTTCCAGGAGCTTTGGCTGTTTTCAGTTGTTTAATTGCTGCAATTATCTCCTCAACTATTATGGGATGATTCATTCTTTCCTTTTGTTGGTTGGTAATTTTTGTAACTCTTTTATTTTCTAAATATTTTTCTATAAGTCCATTCTCTATATCATCTTTAGCATATAATTTAGTATAATAATCTACAAAGACTTCTTTAATTAATTTTTGTTGAGAAATTTCTTTCCCTCCAATATCAATACTATCAATAGTCCGCATACTCTGCTTCTTCCTTAATGTATAGGCCAACCATCTGCCCAGTTTATTGGCATTACAAAATGTATTATGCTTTGCATATTGTAAATTTGTTGCAGCTTGTTCTGCCATAAGCATTTGGAATTGATCTTTCAAAAGTTTTATAGCGCCACGTATTCTTTCATCTTTTGGATTTTTAATAAGTAACTGTTCTTTTTTCTTTATTTCTACTTCGATTTCAGATCTTTTCTTTTGTCTGTTCAATTTATGTTTAGAGTTCATATGGATAAGTACCCCTCTCATATACGCTTTACTCGCATCCCACACAATTTCAATAGGGGTACTCTTATTCAAATTGATTTCAAAAAATTCTTTCATCTGCTTTTTAAGTTCTATTATTTTTTTTTCATATCTGAACAAATTTTCATTTAATCTCCATGATCTTCTCTCAGTCTTTCCAGTCTCAATTTCTATCCATACTGGACTATGATCAGATAGAGTTCTTGGAAAAATCTTAGTTGTTTTTGTTTTGACAAGTAAATCATTTGATAATAAAATAAAGTCAATCCTAGAAAAAGATCTATGTCTTTCAGAGAAAAAAGTATAGTCCAAATCTTTTGAGTTATGTATTCTCCACACATCTTTTAATTCCAAATCTTCTTTCATATCAAAAAAGGTTTGTGGTAGTCTGATCCTTGACTTCGCCAGACTCTTTTTATCTAGTTTGGAATCAATTACTCCATTCCAATCTCCCATAATCAAGATAGATCTATAATCCCAGTGCAATATTTTGACATGCAAAATTTTATAAAAATGATCCTGTTGTTGGTTAGGAGCATAAATTCCAATCACAGGAATTTGGCCATATACAGTATGCAATTCAATTGCTACAAACCTACCATCTTCATCTGCTTCTATAATTTTAGCTGATAGTCTTTTATTTATGTAAATAACCACACCATTCTTTTTTTCCAAATTTGAAGCTATAAAATGTATTCCTAATTTGGAATTTATCAAATATTTTTGATCTTGTGTTCTGATATGAGTTTCTTGTAAACAAATTATATCATTATTAAATGATGTCTCAAATATGTAAATATCTTCTTCCTTTTCTGTGGTGAGTTCAATCCATTCACATTCCAAGATAAAAACTTAACCATCATGTATACCTTTTTGAAGCGACGAGCAGAATTGCCGGATATCTTCCGAGACCTTCGGCTTTGCTCCCCCCATGGCTTCACTTTGTTGTGTAGTACTCTTAACTCCTTTTTTGTATTGTTGTACCTTAGCTCTTTCTTGTAATTGTTTTTCTTTAAGTTGTTTAGAAACTGCACGAGTTATGTGCTGGTCTTTGGCTTCAGCCATACGAGCTAGGTCCAAGGCCACATCTCTTGTAGTCAAAATTGGAGAAGGTTCTGACAGGGGTTCCTCCAGAAAACCTCCTGCAGCACCCTACACTTCCACTTGCTCTGATTCAACCTGCTTAGGCTGCTCTTCCAACTCTTGCTGAGGTGGCGTCTCCTTATCACTCTCCTTTATCTCCAACACAGTAGATGTACGTGGGGATGATGATCTCTCCTTAAAGACAGTATAATAAAAATGTTCCACCTTTTCAACAGTATTCAATCAATGTCTTTCTCCGTTATACTTCAGAATTATACCAGTTGAAGCATCCCACCAAAATGGAATCTCTAATTTTTTTAATTCATTTACTAAAAAACCAAAATCTTTTCTATCTTTCAACATTTTTGGCGGTAGTTCTTTATAAATTCCAATTTGGGTTCCCCCCACTTGCACAGAGGTAAAAAAAGATTTTTGCAAGATGTCATTTCTCATTCTTCTATCTGTGAAATATATCACCACATCTCTAGGCAGTTGTCTTTGTCTGGCCACCCACGAATTCACTCTGTAAATTTTATCTATTTTGTAAAAAATCTCTTCAGAATCAATTTTTAACAACACAGCCAAAGCATCAGCACAAACCTGTCTCAAGTCCTGTCGGTCATCTTCCTTAATACCTCTAAGTCTTATAGCAAATTCCATAGACCGGAATTGTATCATCGTAATTTCGTTCTCAACTCTCTGCATTTTATTATCCACATCAGAAATTTTGAAATCAGTACCCTTTATTTTGACATTCACTTCTGATTTAAATTCTTCCAATTTAGAGTCCACTTTAATAATAATTTCTGACAAGCCAGACACCACATTTGATAATTTATCAGTCACCTTGCCATAATTCTCTTTCACTAACTTTTTCATTTCATTAATTTCCTGCTTGATTTCCTGTTGAAATTTTTGGAATTTATCATCCATTTCCTGTTGAGATTTTTGAGAATTATCATTCAGAGCCTGAGTAATAAATTCTTTTAAACTTTCAAAATCAAAATCTTTTTTCTGACTCTGCTGTTCAGCTTGTGTGGGGGGGATCCCCCACCTGCTGCCTTGCCTTCCTGTTTTTTAGAAGCCATTCTGCCACGTAGATTAGATTTTCTGAAAAAGGAGATCCTTTTTCCTTTTCCAGCTCCACAAAGTCCTCTAAAAAAGTCCCCCAGTTTCAGTCAGAGTGAGGATAGAGTTAAGCTGAAGCGAGCTCAGACTTATTTTAAAAGAGTATTTTTCCCCTCTTCTCTTGTTTGCTTGCTACAAGCAGAGCAACAATGTAGCTTGTTAGAATAGCTTTGCAAGATCACTTTCGCTCTCAGCTTGTTAACGCTGGAGCGGCGCCATCTTTTCAAGCCGCTTTCACTCGCTCTGAATTTTGCTTAGATCGAGAAGTCACAGAAAAAAAAATAATACTTGCAGTTTCTTGGTTTAGAGGTTCAGGTTGTTTTATCCGCTAATTAGTAAAGTTGATTTGAATCAATTTAGATGTTTGCTGCAGCCGGCTTGCTCTGCAACAAGCAGAGTCGTCCCACGCCGTTCGGAGTCTCCGCAAGTTGAAAAGGAGCCGCGCCTGTTTCCTCCCCAGTAGCAAACTTCTGGGGGCTCACAGGGGCTTGACCTGCGCCTTGCTTACTCTTCTCCTTCAAATCCTTCAGATTCTGGAGTTTTCAAGCCGCTTCTCAAAGTCAAAGCGGCTCTACAAACGGCGGGGCTGGCGGTCCTTGGAGAGGGACCGTCATTCACTGGAGGCAAGCAAAACCGGAAGTCATGGCTTTCAATTTCTTAAGTTCCATTTCTATTCTCCACTTTACTAATTGGCACCTGTAGATGCTGATAGAACATTTTTTAAAAATGCACCAAGATTTGCATAGATATCCCCATGGATTACTGCCTTTTTGTGGCGAAGTAGCTTGTGCAGCGCAATGAAGCTATGAGCTATGCTGTGCAGGGATCCCCAAGAAGGACAGGTCATAGCAGAGAGTTCTGACAAAACGTGATCCACTGGAGAAGGAAATGGCCACCCACTCCAGTATCTTTGCCTTGAAAAGAGGAACTAGAGATCAAATTGCCAACATACGCTGGATCATGGAGAAAGCTAGGGAGTTCCAGAAAAACATCTACTTCTGGTTCATTGATTATGCTAAAACCTTTGATTGTGTGGCTCACAACAAATTGTGGCAAGTTCTTAAAGAGATGGGAGTACCAGACCATCTTATTTGTTTCTTGAGAAACCTATATGCAGGTCAAGAAGCAACAGTGAGAACTGGACACGGAATCACTGATTGGTTCAAAATTGGGAAAGGATTCTCACCCTCTCAATTCCTGACAAATAGATGGGGAAGAAATGGGGTAGTGACAGATTTTATTTTCCTGGGCTCCAAGATCACCGCAGATGGGGACTGCAGCCAAGAAATTAAAAGACGGTTGATCCTGGGGACGAAAGCTATGGCAAATCTAGACAGCATACTAAAAAGCAGAGACATCACCCTGCTAACATAAGTGCATATAGTCAAGGCTATGGTTTTCCCAGTTGCAATGTATGGCTGTGAAAGTTGGACCATAAGAAAGGCTGAGCGCCAAAGAATGGAGACCTTTGAACTATGGTGCTGGAGAAGGCTCCTGTGAGTCCCTTGGACTGCAAGGCGATCAAACTGGTCAGTCCTAGAGGAGATCAACCCTGACTGCCCTTTAGAAGGCCAGATCCTAAAGATGAAACTCAAATATTTTGGTCATCTAATGAAGAACTCACTGGAGAAGAGCCTAATGCTGGGAAATATTGAGGGCAAAAGAAGAATGGGGCGACGAAGAATGAGGTGGATGGATGGAGTCACCCAAGCAGTAGGAGTGAGCTTAAATGGACTCCAGAGGATGGTAGAGGACAGGAAGGCCTGAAGGAACGTTGTCCATGGGGTCACGATGGGTCGGACACAACTTCGCAACTAACAACAAATACATAGATATATTTGTGTGCAGATATATGCAGTATGTATATGCACACACAAATATACACATACCTCATATCACACCCAGTGATACACACACACACACACACACACAGTCTGTTCAGAGTCAGGTGACACAAAAATTGAATGAATAATAAGGAAATGTTGACAAAAATTTTCAGTAAAAAAATTGAGGTAAAGTTAATCTTACAATAAGTGTTTTTTATCAAGGCAACCTGGTCTACCCAAATATGGGACGGAGCATACTGCTTCCACTTTCGCCTTTCAGCCCCAATCCAGGAGCCTTCACAGGCAGTCGCTTTTGCAACAAACTATTTTTGGTGTTGAATTTATATTTATCGACACAGAAATAAAGGGAGACTAGTATAGATCAATTTCAATTCATCTATTTTAGCTCTCCTCAGCTAGCCATACCCTACTGGGATTCGAACCCATTTTACAATATTATAAATAAACTTAATCTTACAATATTATAAATAAGGCTCAAGTCAAGGATGGCTGGGATCTTTTTGCTGACTTCCTCCTATCCCCACTCCATGTAACTATAAACCATGTTACTAAATGTCATGAACTTTTAGGGTTTTATTGAAAGGAAATAATAGACTGAGTAAGTTTCAGAGCCAGAAGTCTGCACTTTTTTGAGAATGAGGAAGTACTCATGGCTCTCTTCTGTTAAATCTCCCCTGAGATAAAGACATCACCCTCTCTCCTAGGATTTCAGAATGCTCTTAAAACCTGGCTTTAGTCCCAGATCTGGGTTAATGTATTATTGGAGACAACAAAAGGTTGTTTGATGTGTGTTATTTTTAGATTGTTTTAGTCTGGGCTGTCTCTGTGGCTTTAAGTTTTATCTGTTTTTATAGGATTTTATGGTGTTTTGTCCACCACCCAGAATCCATTGAAGCTGGGCAGCCATAACAAATTTAAATAATAAAAAAATCAATCAAACAATTTCTTAGGTATTATTTCTTCAAAGTTTTGTCTTCTGAAAACCTTGCAGTTTTCTCTGTATATATGGACACTTGTCTTCTGTTTCTCTGTGGATTCATGTTGGTTTCCTAACCATCCATCCATCCAACCATCCATCCATCCATTCATCCATCTATCCATCCATCCATCCATGATATATTCCAGGTTTTTTTTCTTTTTAATAAATTTACAGACATTTCTAAAATTCTGTTTTCCCTTTGTCATTATCAGGGACTGAACGTAGATTAATGAGAAAAATTGTTGAATTTCAACAACTCTAGAACCAAGCTGCAGCATATCAAAATTGACAAAAGTGAAAGGGATATGAATACTTTCTGAATTCACTGTATATCATCAATCAGCAAAGTGGATTTTTTTTCAGAGATAACAGCTGTAAAGAGACAATTTTATCAACACATACATTTTTGTTCCTTATGATAACTTCCCTTGCATTTATTCACATTTAATAAATGCAGTCTTTCTATCCTCACTTTAAGCAATGCCCCAGGAGACTAAGCAAATCTTACAATATTAAATAATCATCACAAGGGTTTTTTTAAAAAATGTGTTGCATTTATCTGGAGCAACACAGCCTTATGTTCCTATGAAAAAGTAGCACTTTCCAAATATGCTAAGACTACAAATTACAGTTTGCTGTAAGTTAGCAAAATCTGTAAAACCTTTGAGAATCAAGACATATTGAAAATCTATTTTGCTAGGTATGTTTTTATTAAAAAAACCCAACTTTTAAAAGCATTCTTTGTGCCAAGAGGAAATAAAAAGCAGTCAACGTAGAAAGACATTATTAGAGAGGCATTAGTTGGCTTTCATCTGAATTTTTTCTACTATTGTTAAAAAATACCTTTTGATGCTTCTTTTTTTAAAAAAATAAAAGCCCTGTGTTTCATTTTCCTTTTTTCCCCCTTTTAAACTAAATTTTATAATTTCTGTTGAAAAAATAGTATTGGACAATCTAGGTCAGTGTTTCTCAACCTTGGTAGCTTGAAGATGGGTGGACTTCAACTCCCAGAATCCCCCAGCCAGCAGCGCTGGCTGTGGATTCTGGGAGTTGAAGTCTACCCATCTTCAAGCTACCAAGGTTGAGAAACACTGACCTAGGTTTAATCGTGTGATGGCCACCAACATGCAGAGTATGCTGATACTGTCCGTTCTTGGAAAAAGAGGGTCAATCCTATTTCCTTTCATTGTGTCCTCTTGAGGCAGACCCATAAAGTAGCTTGGCCTTAGTGACTGAGCATGAACTAGAATGTAAAAGTAAGTATTTGCACTACTTAGTTATGATATATGTCAACTGAGCCAATCCACATGCATGAGACAACTTCCATAGTATCCAAGAGATATAGGATAACAGCAACCACAGCAACAGAGGGTAAAAGAAATATAAACTTGTAAGTTTCTCAATCCTTTTATTTAGTTATTTACATGACTTGTCCCAGCTTCTGCCAACCTAGCAGTTTGTAAGCACGTAAAAAATGCAAGTAGAAAAATAGGGACCACCTTTGGTGGGAAGGTAACAGCGTTCTGTGCACCTTTGGCATTTAGTCATGAAGGCCACATGACCACGGAGATTTCTTCGGACAACGCTGGCTCTTCGGCTTTGAAACGGAGATGATCAGTGTCCCCTAGTCAGGAACAACTAGCACATATGTGCGAGGGGAACCTTTACCTTTACCTTTTAACCTGCCTAGAGTCACCCTGGAGAGATGGATTGCATAGAAGTTTATAGATAGATAGATGATAGATAGATAGATAGATAGATAGATAGATAGATAGATAGATAGACAGACAAATAAGTAAGTAAGTAAGTAAGTAAATAAATAAATAAATAAATAAATAAATAAATAATAGATTTTATTCACCACTTTGTGATGAACAAGGACATTTCCTATACAATAACTTCACAGAAATCTGTGAGCTGCGATGGTGCAGTGGGTAGAATGTAGTATTGCAGTATCTGCTCACTGCCAAGAGTTCGATCCTGATCACTTCAAGCTTGACTCAGCCTTCCATTCTTTCAAGATGAGAAAAATGAAGAGCCAGATTGTTAGGGGCAATATGCTGACCTTATAAACTGCTCAGAGAGTGCTGTAATGCATTATGAAGTACTATATAAATCCAAGTGCTATTACTATTGCTATCCTTTTCTCTTTTGTAAAAGATTTTAAAAGTAAATTTCCAGTTATCCACGTGGGTAAGAATAATAGGGGGGGGGGAATCTGATTTTTTTCCCCCTCACAGCACTACTAAGAATTACTCTTAGTGCAACCTATGTTTTATGTCTGAAACATTGGAGAATCTGAGTTACAACTCTTATCCAGATTTGAAACTGCTATACTGAAATGCTGACATAAAACTTCAACATTTCAGTATAGCAGTTTCAAGTTGGATAAGAGTTGTAACTCAGATTCTCCAATGTTTTGTTCTCTGGCCTTTGCCCCCTCATCTGCCAGAAAATCTTTCTTTTGGCAGACTTTAGAATTAGCTGGATATTTCTATGGTAGAAGGCAGAGGTGAAATCTAAAATTTGTTACTACTGGTTCTGTGGGCGTGGCTTGTGGGGGGGTAATGTGACTGGGTAGGTGTGGCCAACTTTTTTTCTTTTTTACTTTTAAAGGCATTTTTTTTTCTACAGCCTCTTCTGCCGAAAAAATGCTTTTAAAAGCCTCTGGATGATCCCAGCTGAGCCGCACAATCATCAGAGGCTTTTTTTTTTTACTTTTAAAAGCATTTTTTGGGGCTGAAGAGGTTGTAGAAAAAATGATTTTAAAAGTAAAAAAAACAACCTCTGATGATTGTGCGGCTCAGCTGGGCATGGGGGCGGGGTGCAGGGATTTTTGCTACCGATTCTTCGAACCACCCGCCGCCATTGCTACCAGATCGGGCGATCCGGTCCGAACCGGGAGCATTTCACCCCTGGTAGAAGGGATGTGCCTCATTTTAATTTCCTCCAACTAATATACTTGCTATCCATGTTAACTCCCCATAATAGATTTATATATAAAATTCATTGCACTATTATTTTTCAATGGGTAGTCCTGTGAATTTTGCAAAATGTTTTGCTTTTCCATATGAATGTTCTTCCACACTAAATTCTAAGCAGTTCCTCCGCTTAGGAACACACAATGTTTTCCACTTTTTGTGTTACTTACTTGCACTTTCCACTTGAATTCAAACCTTTTCACTGAATACATATTGATAAGTACACACTGAAGCGAAAGAGCAAAGGGGCAATATAGATATGCTTTGGATCTGCTCCAAAAAAGCACTTTAACTTTTAAACCAGACTTTCCTATATCTTATCTGAACTGGAACAAAAAGAAATGTAAACATAAGGGTTTTCTGTCATTCTAAACAAATGCGCAAACAGGATTTTTCTGTTTGTTTCAATTGTTTTTGGTAGCCAGATTTCTGTGATTGGCTTAATATTACACATGTCCTATTTTATTAATAACATTTTACATTTATAGTTATATTTTTGCTTTCTTCCTCTTCTCTTTACTTTCCAGTACCCTGTTCATAATGTTAGTGTCTTCAGAAATATTACTCTATGTCAGTGGTGAAATCTAAATTTTTTTTAACTACCAGTTCTGTGGGCGTGTCATGGTGTGGCTTGGTGGGCGTGGCTTGGTGATGTGGCAGGAGAAGAATACTGCAAAATCTCCATTCCCACCAGTGGTGGGTTGAACCGGTTCGGACCAGTTCTATAGAACCGGTAGTAAAACCAGCGGGAGGCTCCGCCCACTGACCCAGACGTCATCAGAAGCGATCTGTGCATGTGCAGAAGAGCGCACACGCAGCCACAATGTGAACCTGTAGTAATGATAAGTAGAACCCACCCCTGATTCCCCACTCCAGGGGAAGGATATTGCAAAATCTCCATCCCCACCTCACTCTGGCGCCAGCCAGACGTGGTATTTGCTGGTTCTCCAAACTACTCAAAATTTCCACTACCGGTTTTCCAGAACCTGTCAGAACCTGCTGGATTTCACCCCTGCTCTATGTCTTCCATCATTCCAAATTGTTATGCTGGCCTGGACAAATGAGAACTGAAGCCAATCCTAAAGGAACTGCAGCCTACGCTGAATATTTTATGCACAAAATAAATGCAATATGCAGCTAATATCCTACTAAATTATTATTCAATTTGTATGACTTTGCACTCTGTGTGGTGAATAGGAAGTTCAATAACAACAATACAATTATCAGAGTATGGATGACCAAATCTCAAGCAGTATGCTATTCCATAGGACAAACATGAAACACATGATATTAGAGATTAAAATCAGTGAGCACTTTCAATATATTTCCATTTCCTCTAACTTCAACAGAGTAATAACATACATTCCAGTGATCCATGGAGATTCTCAGTCATCCAGGCCATAGTTGCCCCAAAGCTGCTTTATGATGATGATTATAACAATTATAATAAAGTTAAAAGTTTCCCTATCAGTCTTGTCCAACTCTTGACCACAATGCTCATCTCTGTTTCTTGATCAAGAGAGTCAGTGTTGTCCAAAGACAATTTCTATGATCATGTGGCCAGCATGGCTATATGCCAAAGGCTAATGGCATGCTGTTACCTTACCACGAAAGAGAAACCTATTAATCTACTTGCATTTGCATGTTTTCAAACTGCTAGATGAGCAGGAGCTGAGGCAAGTAACAGGAAATCACCCTATTGTACAGATCTTGGGTCTCGAACTCAGACTGTCAGGTCTCCAGCTGACAAGCTCAATGTCTTTAACAGCTGAGCCATCACACCCCTCCAACAATTATTGCCCACATCAAATAGTGTCATTTTTACATGGGGGCATCAAATAGATGCATGTTCAGTCCCTTTTTAAATATTAGGGACTCTGGCAAATGAAATGGGAGAGTTTGTTCTAAACTTATAACTTAATAACACAAGCAGTGCATTAATAAGTTTGGTTCTTGAATTTTAAAAATATTTTTGCCAAAATTTTTATTCTTCTCTGAAAAAGGTGCTTATTTTACTGTCTCAGTTTCAGGATGTGTTAGCATTTCAGTAGCATCACAACTTCTTCAAATTGTATTGTTTTCCAGGTTCATAATATAAAAAAGATGCAGGGTGGAAGTTCCCAAAAGATGCCCACATTTCGTTTATCAAGGAAGCTTAATGGAAAAAGACTGTACAGGAAGAAGCAGAATAATCTCCAATCTTATGCATTTCATAACTAAGAAAAGTGTAAAGATTACATGTACACATCTGCAAAATTGATGAAATACGAAGATGCAAAATGAGGACTACCACTAATATTGAGGTAGTCTCAATATTAGACTAGAGAAATGTTGTGGTTTTTCAAATTATCCATATTTGGCTATTTATTTATCTCTTAGAATAAAATTAAGAGAAGAATAAATACTGTTGTTGTTTTTTTACGAATGTTTCATTACCAAATTAGGTAATATTATCAGTTTGGTATTGAAGCATTCAAACTCAAAGAGCACCAAGGACCCTACAGTTCAACCCCTGAGCTATGAATATGCTCTTCTATTGATCTTCAAAAAACTGTAGGAGATATTACTCTGAAGAGAGGGGGGAAAGGGAGAGGGAAGAGAGAGATGATAAATGAATGAATGCAGCATATTTTACTAAATTTAGAACACCGTAAGAACTAGAAATAGATACTTGAAATAGACATAGATAGTGGAAGCATAATTTTATCTGACAGAAAGATTTAAACAGTAAGTTCTATTTTTGAATTTTAAAAAACTCAGGTCTATCGCGTAGGCAAATGTTACTGATGGAATTATTTTGCAACAGCAGTAAAAGCATATTATGGCTATTGAAAACCCATGTACCAAATCAATACTTTTCCTAAGAAACCTAGCATTATGAGAAATTGCCTTACATTCTTCTATTCCTTATTATCTGCACCATTGTCTAACTTCTCAGTCTAATTGCAAGGTAGATGAAGGAACAGGTGCATATTTCAAGCTCTGTTAAGCACTACAAATTTTAAGTGTCTCCCCAGACTGATGAGTGATGTGCCATGAACCACTTGGAAGCCTTGAAATTTTCAACAAATAACATGGACAGCTTCCCATCACGTTTCTCCTTGCAGACTTCTCTCTCAGCAGTTAGCAAGCATTATCACTTTTGCTAATTAAACTTACAGTGCAGAGGAGAAATTGTAAATACAATTGACCACACAGCTTTCTGCGGAACAATCTATAGCAGACAGCAGGAAACCAAGAACCATTTTTTAATTTTATATTGTATGTGTTTTTATTGTTTGGCTGTGCACCGCCCTGAGTCCTTCGGGAGTAGGGCGGTATAGAAATCTAATAAAATGGAAAAAAAAATGAAATAAAATGAAAGAAGCCGTCCTCCTGAGCACAAGATCTTTCTCCAGCAAAAATAGGACAAAACTGTATTGATGAAGACAAAGTCATCCTTGCTCAAAAGCAACCATAATAAAATACTGTTTTACCTCAGGAAAAGGGGTCTTCTGTAGTTGTTTCAGACAACTGAAAAGAAACCCAGTTTGCCCATTTTAGCTCCGAATTGTTACAGACGCTCTGAGAACAATTTACAAATTTTTCTTTTGTTGTGCTTTGTTTTCCTTGCACAGTTGGGGATTAGCTGTTCTAGGCAAATAGCATGTCATTTAATTCAGTAGTTTTGAAAACAAGGCAGTCAGGAATCTATTTGGAAACATAAAAGGTCATATTTAACAAACATTGCCCTATGATATATTTCAACATAATGTGCCAGGGGAAAAAAACCCCGCATAATATCAGAGACACAGCTGTGGGAAATATCCACTTATCCTTCAGGTGATTCAAGAGATTTGCTGAACTACCTACAACTGATAGCTAATGATGAGTGCACATTCCATTCATACATTCAAAAGCAAACGTCTCGATATTCTTAAATATCAGACTGAAAAAAATCAAGTTATTTTCTTTCTTTCCTCCTAAGAATAACAATAAATAAGGACTCATTTACTGATCTGTAAAATAAAAATTCAGACTATCCTTCATTCCACATTATCAGCTTGTCACTAATGACTGTAAACAATCCATACTAGATCCATTTTTATCAATATTGCTCAGGTTAGACAGTTTATTTTTCATCCTGGATCAATTATTTGTGCTTTTTTATTAAATTATTTTTTATTAAATTATTTTTATAAATTATTATTTAATTTATAAATCTGTCCCACTCATACTTTGCATTCTGAGCCAAGTATATGAATAACATTCAAAACAGAGTTTTAAAAAGGGATTAATATAAAGCCAATATAATGAAATCTAGTGGTCTGTAGTCACTGCTAAACTTAATTTGCTAAAAACTTGGGTTGCAGCAGTCTTGTTTAGTTACTCTCCAAATAAGTAATTATTTAGGTCCGCTAAGAACAAAAAAGCAAAATGGTAAAGCTATTTTTCTTTCATGAAACATGCAGTATTCAGTCTGATTATGTAAATCCAATCCAAACCTCAGGAGAAATCTATCTGAAATATACTAACAGTTATGACTCTGGTCAGGGACAAATGCAGCTGGGTTCAACAGTGTGCAGGCATAATGGGATGATTGAGTCAATTTGAGGTAAGAACTTCCATCAAAGACAGAGATACGTATTTGGAAGACTATTCTTGCCTTTCTGTTATTGTTTACATCTTCAGTATCTATACTGACAGTGATGTAATATTGCTTCTTCTCTCTTCTAATACTTATCTGGAATTTTTTTGGTTATGTTTGTTCCTGAGATCTTTGTCAGTATTCATTTATTTGAAGAATTCTTTCCTCATTTTTGCAGCTTTGATTTCATTCCACAATTTCACTAGTTCCCTATCAATGGGGTCACAGAATGTTCTTCTTGAAAATGAAGGTATATGTTCAAGATCATATCATAGGAACTGTGAGATTATTCTTCCATCTTAGATTTATCTGGAACTGGCAGGTGAGCATTTTATAATCTGTTTCACAGACAACATTTGGCTATATCTTGCTATCTTTGTCATTTCCACCTTCTTGTACCAATGATATAGAGACTCAATTTAATTTCTATTCACTTTGATGATAACCATACATACTTGTTACAATATTTTGACTGTTGGATGATTGTGTTAACAATAAAGAAATAGATAAGTAATTATCCTGTTTCATTTCTGTTTTCTAGACCATAAAGTCCAACTATACTTTCCTCCTTAATATTTCCAACTTCAACATTTCAGTCTTCAACTACACATCTTGTTTGCATATCTGTCAATTTCAAATTCAACAAGACCGTAAACTTGTTGGATGGGGAGGAACAGGTTCAGACTCAACCCTTCCAAGACCGAGTGGCTGTGGCTTCTGGCGTCCCGATATAGTCAGCAGGTGCCATCGCTGACTATTGGGGGTGAATATTTGCCCCCCACAGAGAGGGCTCGCAATCTGGGTGTCCTCCTGGATGCACTGCTGTCTTTAGAAGAGCATATGATGGCTGTGGCCAGGGGGGCCTTTTATAAGGATTGCCTGATTCGCCAGTTGCAGCCCTTTCTTGACCAGGACACCTTGTGCACAGTCACTCACGCCCTTGTCACCTCCCGGCTGGACTATTGTAATGCTCTCTACATGGGGCATCCCTTGAAGAGCACTCGGAGGCTCCAACTGGTCCAGAATGTGGCCGCGTGGGTGGTTATGGGCGCAACTCATTGTGCCCACGTGACACCCCTCCTGCGCGAGCTGCACTGGCTCCCAGTGGTCTTCCAGGTGCGATTCAAGGTGTTGGTCACCACCTTTAAAGCACTCCATGGCATAGGACCCGGGTACCTTCGAGACCGACTTCTGCCACCAATAGCCTCCCACCGGCCAGTTCGCTCCCACAGAGAGGGTCTCCTCAGGGTGCCATCGGCCAAGTTATGTAGGCTGGCGACACCCAGGGGGTATCACCCTGGGCCTTCTCTGTGGGAGCCCCAGCCCTGTGGAATGAACTGCCCCCAGAAGTGCGTAAGATCTCCAACCTCCGGGTATTTCGCTATGCACTCAAGACCCTGTTGTTCCGCCAGGCCGGGCTATCAACATAATAATTTTAAATTGGGTGTTTTAAATTTCTGGGGTTTTAAATTGAGCCGAATTATTTAATAATTTTAAATTATTTTAATTGATGTTTGTCTTGTGCTTTTAATAGGCTGTATACTGCCTGAGTCCTTCAGGAGAAAGGCGGTATAGAAATAACATTATTATTATTATTATTATTATTATTATTATTATTATTATTATTATTATTATTATTATTATTATTGTACATTTGCTCTTCTGCATACACGGTTGAAGTTTAAATTTGGACAACTGTCATATTAAACGTCTGCAAAATTTAATAGGTATTATTCTGTCACTGATTGTACTGAATGCAAGACTTGAGTTTTTACTATTATTTTCTTGATTACAAAAGCAACACCACCTCTTTGTTGTTGTTGTTGTTCACATCCTGAGCAGCAAACATATATGACTTTCTGACTGAAAGTGTCAAATTCCAGCCCTTTTCAATTCATGGATCCTCATGAAGGGAATGTTTTATTGAATCATTTTTGGTGCAGTGAATTTCACCATGTATACGTCTCCATCTCCAACGTAACGTAATTCTGTCTTTATAGCTTTGACTTTCTTTTCCTGCATGAGAAGTTCAGCAAGTATACAGCCCATAGATTTTAATCTAGTTGCATCATAAACAGCTGTGATGACCAGAGCAGGGCAGAGATAACATAAACAGTTGGCAGTTCAAACCACCCCTTTATTGCTCCAAATTTCCCCAAACACTCCCATGTTTCTGGCAAATCCTAGAGCAGAGCGATCACAAGCCCCCACACAAACCTCAAACAGCCTCTGGCTGCAATTAGTCCAGCCCAGCACTGTCTGCACCAAGGCTGCACAGCAATAAATCCCAAATGTATTTGGCAAAACAAGAGCAAATCAAGGAGTTCAGGGAGCAAAAGATCCAGGTAATTAGTCCATAATGCCAAAAGGAATGCAAGAACTCTTGGCAAGTTCAAACATTGGTACACAATACTTCAGGAACTCAGAGTTTGTTCCCGACAAATGCCCCTCTCCACAGCATCTCCTTAAGTCCCATTCCCCAGGTGTGCCTTGTAAAGATGGGTGGGGCATTCTCCTCTCAAGTAATCTCAGTCTGCGCTGATCACACCTTCTCTGCACTTTCCAAGCCCTTGGATCAGGAGTAGGTGGTCTGTGCTCCTTGCCTGAGCTCTGTCTCTCATATTCATCCTGCCTCTGTTCCTCCCTGCCTGCAGGCCTTACTAATTCAGAAAAGCTTGCCTGAACTGACTCTGCCCTTCCCCAGTTTCCTTCAAGGCCAACGGAGCTGCCTTCTCAATCACCCTCAGTTCTTGTTCCAGCTCATCTTCCATCGCAGTCAGACTCCAATGGGGCATGACAACAGCATTAGTATTTGGAAAAATCTTTAGGTCTTCCTCAATCACGGGTTGAGTGCCCTGAGACCTGAAAGGCCTGTCAGCAGGTGCATAATCACTTTATGTTTCCTGTCTAATAGAGGAGTACAAAGAAGACCATGAGGGACGTGGCAAATTTTAGTAAAACATAAACTTAAACAAGAAAATGTGAAAAAGTAACTACAGATTGCTTTACCCTGGTTCCCTTTGATATAAGTGCCCTTATATGACTATCACTAAGTGTTGTATCTGATGATTCTTGACAAATGTATCTTGTCTTTTTATGCATACTGAGAGCATATGCACCAAAGACAAATTCCTTGTGTGTCCAATCACACTTGGCCAATAAAGAATTTTACTCTATTCTATTATGGAAGGCAAAATGCTGTCAGGCTTTCAAGATTTTGTTAATACAGTCTATATCAAATAAATAGATTGTGATGTCTGGTACACACACACACACATGACACTAATCTAAAGTAATATTCTACCTCGCTAATCAACAGAAACAGTCAACCTCAGAACCTGTACACTTAACATTTTGACTATAAAGTCAGTATAGTAAATCAGATATATGAAATAAATGTTACAAGGTTATATAGTGCTGGGAATTAAACCATTTTGAAAAGGCTCTTGAGGGGTGCCTATGAAATTTGAAAGTGTACCTTTGAGGAAGGAGGGTAGAAAATGTATCAGCAATTTTGAACTTAGAAAAAAAAATACTCTGGACTATGCCATGGTTAAGTAAAATGATCAAATTTCTATTTGATTCATACTTTTATGAATGTATGGTTCAGTTAAAATAGCCCTCTTGGCTATCTCTCTGATTAGACCTGAATCAGATTGTTGCTTTTCATTTACAGCATTTCTGCCTTGCCTTGACTAAATGGTTGATCTTGTAGTGAACATTTGTTGTTGTTGTTAGTTGCGAAGTCGTGACCGACCCATTGCGATCCCATGAACAACGTTCCTCCAGGCCTTCCTGTCCTCTACCATTCTCTGGAGTCCATTTAAGCGTATGCCTACTGCTTCAGTGACTCCATCCAGCCACCTCATTTTCTGCCGTCCCCTTGTTCTTTTGCCCTCAATCTTTCCCAGCATTAAACTCTTCTCCAGTGAGTCCTTCCCTCTCATTAGGTGGCCAAAGTATTTGAAATGAACGTAGCAATAGCAATAAACTTATTTACCACTCCACCGTTCTTTACAGCCCTCTCTAAGCACTTTAAAGAGGCATTGTGTTGCCCCTCAACAATCTGTATCTTCATTTTGCTGACCTCAGAAGGATGGAAGGAGTCAGTCTGCAGTGCTGCATTCTAACCACTGTGCCATCATAGTTCCTACAACATTTTGGTTATAGTCATAAAATCTAAAAGTGTAGCTGAAACTGTACTATTAAGACCTGATGAATATAGATGATGATGATGATGATTAATATCTTTTATTCATTAAACTCAGTCAACTTCACATTTAAAAATGTTGTTGTTATTATTGTTGTTGTTGTTGTTGTTGTTATTGAATTACCTTATAGGAAAGATGGGCAGTAATAAACAAACGAACAAACAAACGTATTAATTGACAGAACCTGGGAAACAACAGCATCGGCTCATTGCAAACATTATACTTAACAAATGGAAATCCTAGAAGCCTAGTGATAAGAGAGGGACCCCAATTGTCCAGGCTAATAGTCTGTGGCCTCCTATATTATTCATAAATTCTGCAAAATGTAACTTTATTTAAATCAGCATCTGGAATATGTGTGTGTGTGTGTGTGTGTGTGTGTTGTATATAATGTATATGTATCTAGATAGATAGATGAGAAAGAGAGAGGGGGGGAAGGAATATGGAGCATTTTTATATCATAATTTGCATCAGAGATCTATTTATTCAGTCTTTTTAAACCAAACGGTGCAATATAAGAATTGTGAATTATCCTTACTTCCATAAATGTCTTTCTTTCTCTTCCTATATGTCTCAAATACGGAATGTGTGGTTTCATTAAATAAAGAGCAATTGACCAATGTCTTAAATTTATATTCTTTCTTAAGTGCCTTGCTGGATTGCAGCCTTGGTCAATACGCAAGACTAAAATTACTTATCACTGTTTTTCAAATTCTTTCTACTAAGTATCTATTTAAAGAATCTCCTAGACCTAGAGTAACCAGTTTGCTTCTCCTACCAAAGTTAAAAGAGAAAGGTTAGTTCAAATGAAAGAAGATACTAATATATCTCTCCTTCCCTCCCTCCCTCCCTCCCTCCCTCTCTCTCTCCCCCATACACACATACACACACACATCATAGACTAGATAGCTAAGGGATACAAACTCAACAATTGATTACTATAAAGGTTGTGAATCTCCTAAAATCACCTCAGATGTTTTTAGAAATTATTGCAAACATCTTCTAAGTTGTGATATATCAATAGTTACATGAAAACTTTTTAAGAACACAGCTTTCCATTAAAAACTTACCTACAATATACAACTATTTGAGCACTGGGTTCTTAATGTTCCCTGAACTTGTTTTCCTGTAATTTCATTTCAAAAGTAGGTTGCATCATTAGTGTATAAGAAAATGGGATTTGTTGTTTCTATTGTCCTGCCATTCTTGGTTGGGATATGGTTTCCTTCTTGATGTACTGTATCCTTAATTAAACTATATTTTTCCTCCATGATTGCTTCTCTCATGCTGTTTCCTCCTTATCTGATGTTGGCTACTATGGAGGATGTGCTCGGGGCTATTTGCTTCCTTTTTTGAGTTTTGATTACATCATTTGAATGTAAGTAGATGGAGTTTATCTCTATGTGTTTGCTGATAGCACATGACTTGCAGACAGTTTACTAAGATTTCCAAAAACAGGAAACTGGTTATCTTTATAATATGCAGCAACACAAAGGACAGCCACATAATATAACATCTAGCAGCACAAAGGATAGCCCCACAACTTCATTAAAACGTGCTTTGCTCTGAAACTCATTGCAACCCAATCGTCATAATTCATGAAAAATATAATTCTTCCATAGATCAAAAACATCTCTGAGATAATCTCTTGACATCAGACTCTTGGCATCATTGTAAAACAGAAAGAAACAAAAACAAAAGTCCTCCAAAATATTGTAAGCACCCAGTAACCAAAGAAGAAAAAACAGGAATCATCTAGTACAACATCCAAAGTAAGGATTGCAATAACTATTAAAGGTAAAGGTAAAGGTTTCCCTCACACATATGTGCTAGTCATTCCTGACTCTAGGGGGGCTCAACTCTGTTTCAAAGCCAAAGAGCCAGCACTGCCGAAAGACGTCTCCATAGTCATGTGGCCAGCATGACTAAACGCCAAAGGCACATGGAACGCTGTTACCTTCCCACCAAAGGTGGTCCCAATTTTTCTACTTGCATTTTTAACGTGCTTTCGAACTGCTAGGTTGGCAGAAGCTGGGACAAGTAATGGGAGCTCACCTCATTACATGGCACTAGGGATTCGAACCGCTGAATTGTTAACCTTAACCGATCGACAAGCTCAGCATCTTAGCCACTGAGCCACCACATCCCACACAATAACTGTTATGTAGGACAAAAAGGTAGAAGACTGGCAGAGCACAACCATGAATCAACTGGTGCTCATAAGACATGATGATAATTCTTTAATCTCTCAACACATTGACAAATTCAACCACAGTTTCAATTGGGAAATTTGGCATTCTAGACCACACCAAATCTCCAAATGCTAGGGAATTCTTGGAAGCTTGGCATTCAGACTAATCAGTCATCAAATATGCATAGAGGTAAACCCCTTCTACGTATACCATTTAAAAGATGACAATAAAAAAGCAGGCAGGCAGGCAGGAAGGAAGGAAGGAAGGAAGGAAGGAAGGAAGGAAGGAAGGAAATGAAACATCCCAGAGCACATCCTTCCTGGCATCCCATACCAAGATCAGCAGATCAATCATGGAAGTAGCAATACCCTAGTCAAGGAACCATCAAGGTATAAAATACCCTCCTACTGAAACTTGCAGGACACATTACCATATATAAAGGGGCAATTAACTTTAATTTTCCATTCATTGATGATGTTAACTATCCTAGTAATGAAACATCTGCAGGAAAACAAGCAGAGAAGCTCAAAGAATACCAAGAATGCAACACTTCAACCCTGAGCTACATATATTCTCTATTACTGAGATTACCTGGGTATATTTTAGCCTGTTCCAAGGTAGTGTTCTGCCAGTATGTAAGTCTACCTTCTAATATTAGTAGGTCTTCTAAAATATTTCCAGGTTTCAGGATGTCATGGCTTGACATATCAACAGAAAAGATTTCCTGAAGTTTGAAATGGATTGTTGTTGTTAGTCGCGAAGTCATGTCTGACTCATCGTGACCCCAAGGACAACATTCCTCCAGATCTTCCTGTCCTCTACCATCCCCCGTAGTCCATTTAAGCTCACGCCGACTGCTTAAGTAACTCCATCCAGCCACATCATTCTCTGTCATCCCCTTCTTCTTTTGCCTTCAATCGTTCCCAGCATTAGGCTCTTCTCTAGTAGACCCTTCCTTCTCATTAAGTGGCCAAAGTATTTCAGTTTCATCTTCAGGATCTGGCCTTCTAAAGAGCAGTCAGTGTTGATCTCCTCTAGGACTGACTTGTTTGTTCATCTTGCAGTCCAAGGGACTTGCAGGAGTCTTCTCCAGCACCATAGTTCAAAGGCCTCAATTCTTTGGCGCTCAGCCTTCCTTATGGTCCAACTTTCACAGCTATGCATTGCAATTGAAATGGATAGTTATGTATATTTAAGTTGTTGTAGTCTCTTCACTTCGTTCACCTCCACACAAATTCAAATTTCCACTTTCCTCCCTTAAATGAGCTACTTTAATTTTATTAGTGGTGCTCAATGATTTATCTGAGCCAAATAAAATAGCAGCTAGCAACAAGAGTTGATTAATTTTAACGATTGATAATTGTTATATGCTTTTTTTAGTATTTGTGATTATAGCTTTGGAAACAGTTTTGGCATAAACAAACTAGATATAAAAATGTGAAATAATATATTCTGATTCAATTTTCATAAGATTAGAAGGTAGCACTCTGGTACTGATAAAATGTACTCAACATGAGTAAAATGAGCTAAAGGTATTTATGAGCCAAACATCAATTCCTGATTTTCCTCTTGGTACAATACCTGTTGAATGGCATGGCATTCTCTCTTCCCTTTGGCATATAAATTATCTATTTGGAAGTAATTTAAACTTATAATGTGAGCCAATTTATTGTAGTGGTTGCTGGCCTAAAAGCCAGGAAACTGTGAGTTCTAATCTTACATGAGGCCTGAAAGCTGACTGGGTGACTTTCAGCCAGTCACTCTCTCTTAACACAACCCATCTCACAGGGTTATTGTGAAGGGAAAATAGGAAGAAGAAGGATTATTATGTAAATTCAATATTTTGAGTTACTTAGAAAGTAATAAAAGCAGTGGTGGGATTTAGCTGGTTCAGGCCGGTTTGAGCGAGCCAGTAGTTAAATTGCTGGCTGCCACCCCCTGCCCTGCCCCGCCCCTTCCAGGAGTCCCCACGCACCCCATTTTGGCTCCCAGGAAAGTGCAGGGAAGCCTACTAGGCCCAAAACGGAACATGGGGGTGTGGCCCGGTCCCCCAGAGCCCATTTTTGCTCCCAGGAGGCTGCAGGGAGGCCTCCTAGACCCAAAACGAGGCATGGGGCAGGAGCCGTGTCCCCCCCCCCGTGGCCCATTTTTGCTCCTGGGCGGGTGCAGGAGGCTGTGTGCTGCCTGTCACACCCCTGGCCATGGCCACCATGGCCACACCCGCCCAGCTGGTTATTAGCGCAGAGAACTGGTTGTTAATTATTTGAATCTCACCACTGAATAAAAGCATGATAAAAATCTAATAAATGCAGATTAGGACATTGTTATGCTTCAGACTGACACAAATCCCTTAATTTTTTGATAAGGAATTTGACTCAAAAGAAGAAAAGGGAAACTAAATGTTTTTTTAAAATGTGAAAGTAGGTACAATTATGTTTCTTTTTAATGAATAAAATAAAACCGAATGGAATAAAACATCCTATGACTAGCATTGAAGAAAAATAAACAGCTTTAGTTTTGTCTGGTGGCTTTTTGGGAATGGTTTTTGGTTCATCTGGTTGAATACTGGAATCTCTACCTGGAAATACCTCTCTGAGGTAGTTTTCTCACAACTATGCATTATTTGAGACCGTCTTCTGCCACCAGTAGCCTCCCACCGACCAGTCCTCTCCCACAGAGAGGGTCTCCTCAGGGTGCCATCGGCCAAATTATGTCGGCTGGTGACACCCAGGGGGAGGGCCTTCTCTGTGGAAGCCCCTGCCCTTTGGAATGAACTCCCCCGAGAAATTTGCAAAATCTCTGATCTCCGTGTATTTCGCTCTGCCCTCAAAACCATGTTCTTCCGCCAGACTAGGCTATCAATATTATTATTATTTATTTATTTTTATTATTAATTAAATTTCTATACCGCCCTTCTCCAAATAGGACTCAGGGCGGTGCACAGCCAAGGTAAAAACAGAGCATACAAAATTTAAAAAACAGTATTAAAATAATTAAATATTTGGCCGTAAATTAAAACAACCCAATTTAAAATCAATTTAAAATTTAACTCAAGCCAGCCCAGCTAGTTGAAATAAATAGGTTTTCAGGGCCCGACGAAAAATCCGGAGGTCTGTTATTGTACGTAACTCTGGGGGAAGTTGTTCCAGAGGGTGGGCGCCGTCACAGAGAAGGCTCTCCCCCTGGGGGTCGCCAGCCGACATTGTCTGGCGGACGGCACCCTGAGGAGGCCCACTCTGTGCGAGCATACTGGCCGGTGGGAGGCTATTGGTGGCAGAAGGCGGTCTCGTAAGTACCCCGGCCCTAAGCCATGGAGCGCTTTAAAGGTGGTCACCAACACCTTGAAGCGCACCTGGAAGACCACCGGAAGCCAGTGCAGCTCGTGCAGGAGAGGTGTCACATGGGAGTGCCTCGTCGCCCCCATAATCCCCCATGCGGCCGCGTTCTGGACCAGCTGGAGCCTCCGGGTGCACCCCAGGGGGAGCCCCATGTAGAGAGCGTTGCAGTAGTCCAGGCGGGAAGTGACTAGTGCCTGAGTGACTGTGAGTAGAGAGTCCCGATCTAGAAAGGGACGCAACTGGCGTATCAGGCGAATATAAAGATTTTAATTGGTTTTAAATTGGGTTTTTAAATTCGGGGTTTTATAAATTGGGCCTACTATTTAATAATTTAAATTATTTTTAAATATTGTCTGTCTTTGTGTTTTTAATTAGGCTGTACACCGCCCTGAGTCCTTTGGGAGAAGGGCGGTATAGAAATAAAATTAATAAATTAATAAATAAAAATAAATCCATAAAGGCTATGATTACAACTCCTGGTTTGGAGTTCTAAGAATTATCACAGAAAGTGTTAATACCACTTGATAAAACCACACTTGGAATATTGCATCCAGTTTTGGTCACCATGGTACAAAAAAGATGTTGAGACTCTAGAAAGAGTGCAAAGTAGAATAACAAAGATTATTAAGGGACTGGAGGTTAAAACATATGAAGAATGGTAACTGGAATTGGGTATGTTTAGTTTAATGAAAAGAAGGACAAAGGGTAATATGATAGCAGTATTGCAATATTTGAGGGGCAGCCACAAAGAAGAGGGGTCAACCTATTCTCCAAAGCACCTGAAGGCAGAACAAGACTGTAGAAAAGTAAAACATCAAACAGCTTGCTGATATATAATAGGATTTTATGCATCATCTACTTCTGTAGATTCAAGTTGGTTCATAAACAAGGAAAATATAGTTTTATGAAAGCTGGAATGGTTAGAAAAGCTAACTATAATTAAATGGCTTTTGGCCCAGGTTTTCTGCCACACGTCATCATTGGGATTGAAGTCCATGGAGTTGAAAGGCTATAATAAATTTTACAAATATAGAAATAAATAATGTTATTTCTATTTTAATTGAAGAAGTAAAATTATTTGTAAATAATACTTTATTGCTTCATAATGTATAACAAAATAAATATATAGAGAGCGGATTTTATCTGATTCATTTGATTAATTTTATCTGTTTTCATTTTTAATTTTTATCAGCCTTGGTCAGCATCACTTTTGATATCAGAATATGGATCTCTCTGTGTTTAATTAAGGATGTAAAGTTACCTTACCAATAAGGTAAGCAATAAATATACACATTCCATTCAAATAGATTATTTAAAAAATAGTCTGCTCATACTGACACTTTGATTTTTTTTTCATTAAATGAAAGTGTAAACATAAAAAGTGTATTACTTGTATAGTTTAAATCTAAGTAACATTGAACAAAAACTCTCTCTTCATGGTTTAAGGGCTCCAGTGCAGAAACTTAGAAAAGCCCATAGATTTGCACAAAATGCCCCACCTACAAAAAAAAAGAAAGAAGTGGAGGCGAACAATTATTTGATATTATCCTGAGGATTGTGGCAGATCTCTGCAATGCCGTGATTTTGGGATGTGAAAAGAGCCTCACTTTGTTGGATTTGAATCATCTATTCTGGAATTTTTTTTTTTGGTAAATATATTATAATTATTTTGAGTTATAAGGCAGGAGAGTTATGCCGGGGCATGCAGAAGATCTGGATGTTACTCAGTAGGATGATGGGAATTAACAATCCTGATGAATACCACAACTATAACTATATGGATATAATCATAATTATAATGTCACTCGGGTGGTTGTTTTTACTTTTATACAGATGCGAGGATATCTACTACTGATGGGGGCAGAAGACGATTGAAGATTTTGAACAAACTGTTGCACCAGCATGTTATTTTACCCTATTATGGGTGATGGATTTAACAATCCAGTGGAAAGACATCAAAGAAGATATTATATGGATTATAAATTTAAAGTTATTGTCTTTTCTCTTTTTACAAAATGGAATGCATATATAGATATGTGTATATCTTAGTAATGTGGGCAGTGGATTATATTTAGAATTGTATTGCATGATTTTGTAGGAACTGAAGGGTTGAAATAGGTTAGTTTACTGATTGATTAGTTTAAGAAAAAGGATCTTTAAGTCATATATTTAGGGGAGTAGAGGATTTAACAATCCAGTGGAAAGACACCAAAGAAGATATTACATGGATTATAAATTTAAAGTTATTGTCTTCTTTTTTTTTTTTATAAAATGGGATGCATATATAGATATGTGTATATCTTAGTAAAGTGGGCAGTGGATTATATTTAGAATTGTATTGTATGATTTTAAGTCATATATTTAGAGGAGTGGAGGAATTGGACAGAATTGAATAAATGTTAAATTTGGATGTAGGGAGAAGGCCACTTTAAAATGTTATATTAATATATATAAAAGATTAAATGTTAAATTGTAATAATACACTATAAATTTGGGGAGGAGAAAAAGGGCAGATTATCGTAAAAATGGGAGTTATAAGATTAATATGCTAAGGGTCAGTATTCCGAGAAGGGACTAAGGGAAAGGAAAGATATTATGTATGTAACTAGTTATGAAATAGCCTATTGTTGTGAAGAAGTCACAGGGGGGGTTGGGTGGAAAGGGCGGGTTAGGGAAGAGGGGGGGGGAAAGGGGGAAAACTTGTATTTGAAAACTTTTTCAATAAAAAAAAAGAAAGAAAAGAAAACTTAGGTAAAAGTTCCACTCGCACATATATGCTAGTCGTTCTCGACTCTAGGGGGCGGTGCTCATCTCCGTTTCAAAGCCAAAGAGCCAGTGCTGTCCAAAGACGTCTCCATGGTCATGTGGCCGGCATGACTAAATTGCAAAGGCTCACAGATCACTGTTACCTTCCCACCAAAGGTGGTCCCTATTTTTCTACTTGCATTTTTTACGTGCTTTTGAACTGCTAGGTTGGCAGAAGCTGGGACAAGTAACAGGAGCTCACCCCATTACACGGCACTAGGGATTTGAACCACTGAACTGCCGACCTTTCGATCGACAAGCTCAGCATCTTAGCCACTGAGCCACCACATCCCTATAGAAAAGTTACATTTCAGTTAAAGGACTGCAATCCTATATTCAGCATAAGCTTACATGCTAGTAAGGTCAAAGACAGCTAAAGTAACATAATTTTGAATGAAATAAAGTGAGTATTGCCTATATTATGGTAAATTAGGAAATTGTAATGGGAGAGGGATACTTTCATTGGATTCAATAACAACTTTTCTGCATCGGTATCTCTCGCCTATTCCTGGTTGGAGAGTAAACATAAAACTTAAGGGATGTTTTTGTTACAAGATTGAATTGTAAATAGAAGTCAAGATAATTTAGATAAAGATGTAAGTTTAAAGTACAGATATTTAGAAGTAGAATTTGTGTAAAGGGGTTAAATAGGCTAGAGATACCGATGCAGAAAAGTTCTCATCTGACTTTTTTGTTTGCAAATGTTATTCTTTACAGATAAACAAATTCAAATGAAAATTTTCAGTATCCACCCTTCCTTGCTCCCTTCTTCCCTCCCTCCTTCCAAAATATATTGACAAATGTTTTCTTGCTTTTTGCGACTCCAATGGCCACCTAGAAAAGACAATGTAATTCATCATGTTCACTTCAACTGTTCAGGTTAAACCTTTTAGAAAATGCTGCAGGGAGTTACACAACATAATTGCCCCAGCTCTATGGCTCACTCTTTGATTTGTCCACTTCTAATCCAGTTATCGCTGTGAGTAGATTTTCCCAAGAGCTCACATTACTACAGACTACCCCAAAACATTAATTTAGTTCACAGTTTAAGTCACTGGGGATAAGCAATTATCCCCAAACATTGTCAATAAAGTGGCACAAAGAGGGGGGAAAGAAGGAGAATTAAACAAATTTAAAACAAGGTTAAAACTTAAATTCCATGATTAGAGCGAAATGAGGTACATTCCTTTAACCATTTGACTGACAAATTGAAGGCTGATATGTAAATGATTATATATGCTACAAATTATCACAAAACAGTAGTCTACTTCTTCTCATTCTGTTTGATGTGGGGAAATGCTTTAGGTATTATTCAAGGGGGGAAAACACTCTTTTGGGTAGAATGTGTTCTTACATACATACATTTATTTATTTATTTATTTAGTTTTATTTAGTTTGTCAAATATGTACGAGATAACAGGTATAAGTATAAACATGGACATGAGCCCTTTACAGACCTCTTGGGAATGGTGTGAGGTACACGGTAGATAGTTTAAGGTTGAAGTTATAGGGGTTTGAGGAAGTAACAACGGAATCAGATAGAGCATTCCAGGCATTTACCAGTCTATTGCTTCAAGTTTGGAGCGGTTTACCTTGAGTTTGTATTATTGTTTGCCCGTGTATTATTGCGGTTGAAGCTGAAGTAGTTGTTGACAGGTAGGACGTTGTAGTGGACAATTTTATGTTCTATGCTTAGGTCAGATCATAGGCGGTGTAGTTCAAGATTGTCCAAGCTCAACATTTTAAATCTGGTGGCATAAGGGATTTTATTGTGAGGAGAGGAGTGGAGTACACTTCTCATGAAATATCTCTGGACCCACTCAATTGTATTAATGTCTGATATATAGTGTGGATTCCAGGCAGACATGTATTCGAGGACTGGTCTGGCAAAGGTTTTGTATGCCCTCGTTAGAAGTACAGTGTTACCAGAGAAAAAGTGTTGCAAAATTAGGTTAACAATTCTTAATGCCTTTTTGGCAATGCTATTACAGTGAGCTCTGGGGCTTAGATCACTTGAGATGAGTGCTCCTAGGTCCGTGACAGAGTGAGGCTCATCTATGTTAAAAAGTAACCAAGGGATGTGGAAATTTGTGAATGTTCTTTCTTCAGTGTATGATAATGTTCCCAGGAGTCTAGAGTCTCTCTGTTTCCTATGTTTCAATAAAAGTCTGTGGGAAGATGCTTCAAAATTTTTAGCAAGGGGTTCTCTGCCTGGATAGGCGTGACCATGGTGGGTGTTGTTGTAGCGCAGGAATAACGAGAGGCACAAGCAGGCTAGTAACAACAGCTCTTTAATTCAGGGTGAGACTTCAGCAAAAACTCACAGGAAACAGCCCTCTTTATATACTTTCCAGAGGCAACCAAGAACCAATCAGAATTCACTGTGCACAAAATAGATACATACACAACACCCCTCCACTCCCAGAAGGCACTTATTCTATCTATTTACATATTTACATACAAAATCACGCAGGTGACCAGGGCGTGTCTTAATCCTGGTTGACCTGTGCAGTTCAATTGTTGGCGAGGCATCGAGCCGGTTGGAGGGACCTCCCGTCTCTCCCGGCTCCGCCAATGGAACCTCCTGGATTTCTCCGGAGGTGTGGCTATCTCCGGCTGGGAGTGTCGGCTCGCTGGGGCGGCACTGGAACTCAGGGTTGCCAGATAAGTATTCCGGCTTACTCGGGCTTGAGGTAGCTGTGTCAGGAAGACTTGGCTAGTTAGGACACGAGTTTTCGTTTGGTAAACGTTTACGCAATTGATCTATGTGTCTCCTCCAGATTTTACCATGCCCTATATCAACTGTGTATGACTTTGGACTGGTAATTCCTACGATGGTTCCCTCTACCCATAAAGGCCCATTGGTGTAGCTTCTAGCAAAAACTGGTGATCCTACTTCGAAATGTCTTAGTCCTCCCCCTTCCCCGGTGAAGCTATCGGAGGAGTAATTAGGATGCACTCTGTCTAGAACGCAGCGTAGCTTTCGGCCCATTAAAAGCTCGGCTGGGCTGCGGCCCGAAGTGGGGCACGGGGTGGCATGCTGTACCGCTAAGAACTCATCTATTCTAGCCTGCCAGTCCCCTGCATCGAGTCGGGAGAGGGCTTCTTTGGCCGTTCTTACAAATCTTTCAACAAGGCCATTAGAAGCCGGATGAAAAGGAGCGGATAATGCATGTCTTATGCCTAATTCAGCTAGGTAGCCTTCGAATTGAGTCGCCGTGAATTGGGGCCCATTGTCGGATACCAGGGTATCCGGCAACCTGTGTGTTGCTAATAGTTTTCTGAGTACTTTGATTATGGCCTCAGAAGTGGTAGATGGCATTAAGGCAATTTCGAGCCACTTGGAATATGCATCTACAATAATAAGAAAGTTCTGGCCATGGAATGGGCCAGCGAACTCGATGTGAATCCTCCCCCACGGCCCTTTTGGTTTTTCCCATTCCCAAATGGGCGCTATGGGAGGATCTGGGCGGGACTCCTGGCAGGGCCTACACTTCTCCACCCACACAGTGACATCTTGGTCGAGATGTGGCCACCAAACATAGCTACGAGCTAGGCCTTTCATGCGAACAACACCAGGGTGTCCCTCATGCAGCATTTCTAGAACCCTGTGCCTTAACCGCGAAGGAATGACCACCCTTTCTCCCCACAACAAGCAGCCCCCCAACATTGACAGTTCATTTTTTTTGTTAAAATACAATTGGAAGTCACCACCGTCCACCTTGGTAGGCCAACCCCTTGTTACCCAGCCCATTACAGTGCACAAAACAGAGTCTCTGGCAGAAACCCTCGCCACCTCGTTCGAAGAAATGGGTCCCGGGAAACAATGTCAAGCAGTAAAACCGGGGCTTCCAGGGTCGGGTTGTCCAATAGTTCGGGCAAGGGACATCGACTGAGGGCGTCAGCATGTCCTAAGGTTTTGCTCGGCCGGTGGAGCAGTCTGTACGAATATGCGGCTAAGAAAATGGACCATCTGGTCATCTGGGGGAGAGAGCTTCCGGGGTCGGTTTATCTCCAGTCAAAAGTCCCAAAAGAGTCTGGTGGTCTGTAATGAGTTCAAAGGTGCGGCCAAACAAATACTCGTGAAATTTTTTGACTCCCGCTACAGCCGCTAGTGCCTCCCTATCTAGCTGGCTATAGTTCCTTTCAGCACTAGACAGAGTGCGAGAGTAATAGGCGATGGGCGCCTCTAACCCATTCAGCAGTCTATGGCTTAAAACCGCACCTACACCAAAGGGGGAAGCGTCACAGACCAATACTAGAGGTAGTTCAGAATTGTACTGGATGAGGAAACTGTCCTCAGACAAAAGTCTCTTAACTGTGTTGAATGCGGTCGCTTCTCGCTTGCCCCAAACCCATGGAACGTTTTTTCCCAGGAGCCTGTGCAGAGGCTCCGCAACAGTGGCTTTGTGTTTTAAAAACATCGTGTAGAAATTGAGAAGGCCCAGGAAAGCCTGCAGCTCGGATCTCGACTTGGGGGTGGGCGCGCTTTGGATAGCCCTTACTTTGCTTTCTATGGGGTGAATGCCTGTGCCGTCGATTCTGTAGCCTAAGAATTCCACTGATGGAACCGCTATCTTGCATTTATTTCGTTTGAGTTTAAGTCCCACTTCTCTGAATCTGGTTAGGACTTGTCTAACCCTTTGGCCTAACTGAACTTCGTCTTGGCCACTAATTAAAACGTCGTCAAAATACGGGACGACACCTGGGAGGCCTTGTAGAAGACGCTCCATTGTGCTTTGAAAAAGTCCTGGGGCGATGCTGACCCCAAACTGAAGCCTGGTGCATTTAAAGGCACCTCTGTGAGTTACTATTGTCTGTGATTCTGCCGTAGCGTCATCTACTAGCAGGTGCTGGTACGCCTGCGCAAGGTCTAGTTTTGCGAATAGCTTGCCAGGGCCCAGGGAGTGTAGTAGATGGTGGACTATTGGAACCGGATAGGCGCTCTGCTGCAATGCCTTGTTAATCGAACACTTATAGTCAGCGCAAATTCTAATTGAGCCATCCGATTTGACTGGCGTAACTATTGGGATTTCCCACTTAGCGTGATCCACGGGAACTAGCACCCCTTGCTTAATGAGCTTGTCGAGCTCCGCATCAATTTTGGGCTTTAAAGCAAAGGGAACTCGCCTTGCTTTCAGTCTAATTGGCGCTACATTGGGGTCTAAATTGAAATATATAGGGGTCCCCACGTACTTGCCTGGAGTCTCTTCAAAAACGTCCCGAAACTTGTGGAGCAGGTTTTCTTTAAGTGGTGATCCGCTGATGCTGTGAACGCCCGTGAAGCCCATGCTGAGGGCCCGGAACCATTTCATGCCCAGTAGACTTGGTAGGGGCTTGCTAACAATGGTCAGGGGCAGTTCTTTCTGGAACTCGTCGTAGGTGACCCGGAACGTGCCCACACCTTCAACGGGAACTTGGTTTCCCTGGTAGTCGACTAAGCAGATTTTCTGACGGGACAGCTGGTCCTTCTGAAGCTTGGGCAGGAGTGCCTTGAGGGTTCACCAGGACATGATCGATAACGTGGACCCAGTGTCCATTTCCATTTCTCAGGATTTGCCGTTGATTTCTACTTTCGTGTAGACTTTCTCATCGTCGGTTGTGCTGGCTTGGCCGATTCTCGTGCTGTAGGTCTCCCGCTTTTGAGATTTGCGCCGTTTTCTCGTGCCGTCATCTTTGATTGGCTGTTTTGAACGAGCCGGTTCTGGTTGGTCGCAGTAGTCACGTGGCTTTCGACTACGCGGAAGTTGAGCTCTGCAAACTCGTGCTAGGTGGCCTTTTCTATCGCAACGCCTGCAAATGGCTTCTCTGTATTTACACAACTGTCTCTCGTGATCCCCGCCACAGCTAGGGCAGTTCTCGTGACGGCGGCTTTGTTCGTTCGATTTCTTTTCTGTATGTCCTCGTCCGACTCTTCCTCTGTGCTGGTTCGCACCTCTTCTCTGTGGACGGGGGCTGTTTTTGGCCCGTCCTTGCTTGAACTTGGTCGCTGCAGCGCTTCCGAAGCTTTTGTTGAGGCCTCGTGTGCTAAGGCTTCGTCTAGCGTACCGGCTAGCATTAGGTCTGGCTTGGCTAGAAGACGCCTTTGTAACCGGGTATCTCGAACCCTGCAAATCAATTGTTCAAGCAGTGCATCGTCTAAGTCTCTGTAGTCACAATGCGTTGCAGCTTTTTGAAGTGCGGCCACATAAGTGCTGACCGGCTCTCCTTCTTTTTGAACTCTTTGCCGGAGTTCGTAGCGCTGAAGGAATTTAGATGGAACTGGAGCATAGTGGGCTTTCAGGTTGGCCTGAAGGACGTCCCAGGGAACCGTCTGGACTGGGGTTGGCTCACAGAGGGATTCTGCCATTTTGAATACGTCTGGCCCGCAGTGGCTTAAGAACAGAGCCCTTTTTCTGTTCGCAGAGAGCCCTTGCGTTTCGCTCGCTTCCAGGGAGCACTCAAACCTGGTCAGATACGATCCCCACTTCTCTCGGGTCGGGTCGAAGGGTTTTGGCGGAACATAGGCAGACATGCCGTGTCTCCATGTTCACTAGTCACCCTGGCTGAAACTCTAAGCTCTTTTCGAATTGCCTCTTGTGTCCTCTATCCCACCTTCGTCGCCAATGTTGTAGCATGGGAATAACAAGAGGCACAAGCAGGCTAGTAACAACAGCTCTTTAATTCAGGGTGAGACTTCAGCAAAAACTCACAGGCAACAGCCCTCTTTATATACTTTCCAGAGGCAACCAAGAACCAATCAGAATTCACTGTGCATTTGAATTTCCCGCACAAAATAGATACATACACAACAGGTGTGGCCTAGTCAGTCTCCTGCACCACATCGGGGGGGGGGGGTTTGCTCTTCCAGGGCTCCAGAGTCTTTCCTTGAACCTCCGGGAGGGCGAAAATGGCCTCCCTGGGTTCTGGAGCCCCTCTGGAGACTGGAAATGGGCCCATTTCCAGCCTTCCCAAACTTCCGGTAGGCCCGTTTTTCACCCTCCCTGAGTCTCCGCACATGCCCTCGCTTACCTGCATCCAAAATGGGCTGCGTGGGGACTCCTGGGAGGGGAAAGGTGGGCGAGGCCAGCCAGGAGTGGGATTTGGGGGTTCTCCGAACTGCCCAGAATCTTAGCTAGAGGTTCTCCCAAACCCCTGCAAACCCCCAGCAGCCCACCCCTGCTTCAATAAACTAGGGAGGGGAAAAAAAGAAAAGAAGTAAAATCTCAAGTACATAGCATGCTAACATAGTCTATTGCATTAAGATATACAGTACTACATTAGTTCTTAGTATTACGCAGGCTTTTATCCAAGCCCCTAAAATACTGTAAAATATTATAACATTTCTTTGAGGATGAGAAGCTGATTTGAATTGACCTAGCAATAAATAATGAGAAGAGAAACTGGACACTCACATCCATGGAGTTTTCTTAACTGATAAAATCAATTCAAGAAAAGAATTTGGGTGTCTCTACGGTATTAGATTATCTTCATTACACGCAGACGTGCTTTTGCTGAATCAGTTTTAGTTATATGTGGTATCGTATCAATTCCAGGAAAGAAAAACAGAACTCATATAATCAAAACATTGCGAATCTGAAGTTGAGATATAGAAGATGCATATAAAATCATTAAAAACCTGTATCTGGGACAGATCTCAGCTTTTAAAAATACTCAACGAGATGTTTTCTGAAAAGTAGGCTAAAATCCAAGTTGTAAAGGATGATGACTAAAATATAAGAGAAAGAAAGAAAGAAAGAAAGAAAGAAAGAAAGAAAGAAAGAAAGAGAGAGAGAGAGAGAGAGAGATTGTTCATGATTATGAAAAATAGGAGTCAATACTGTAATATTGCATAGACCATGCATTAGATAAGACAGAAAATTGGATATTGATATAGCTATTCTGAAGAGTCAATAAGCTTTTTGATGACTGATACCTTCAGGCGGGCTAGTAGTATCAATTTCACTATTTGGAAACTAGAGAAAGATACTGTAATGCAATATTCTCTTTGTGGCATCCTTAAGAGTAACCCTAGCTCTGACAACTAGCAAATTGCCCAGACTCTAGGGTTTTTATTAATGTCTCCTTAGTAGTAATGCAATAAACAGAAAATTAATCCTTCTTTGGCTTTTTTATATGCCAGTAATAGATTTTAAAAATACAGAAAGAAAAGTCAATTAAAAGAAGATTTTAAAAGATGCAAATAATAGAATAAAATTGGGTCATGGTTTTGCAAAAATATACTCAGCAGGTAAATTCTATCAACCTGAATCTATGAACTGATTTTCTATTAATTAAAATATCCAAAGATATATGCAAAACAATAAACACATCATGTTGGTTTTCAAACAAAAGGAACAACACCTAGAACAATTTTCCATTAATAGCGTCTCTCTTTCTAGCAATCCCTAGTTTAGCAGAACAGACAATACTACTTATATTTTTAGGAGTATAAGATACAACTCCCCCCCAAAAAAAGTGGGTGGAAATGTCTGTGCATTTTATACAGCGAATGTTGCCGAAGCCCTGCCCACCTGTTGGCACCCACCCTTTGGCCATTTTCAGCCTCCATATGTCGGGTTTTTGGCCTCTGCGCATTGCATTTTCAGCCTCCGCATGCTCAATTTTAGACCCATTCCAGGCTGCAGGGATCACCACAGCACATTGCCACCAATCACCACCTCCGCGCGTCATGTTTTCGGCCTCTGCGCATTGTGTTTTCTGCCTCTGCACGCACCATTTTTGTTTTTGGCCAGTTCCTGATGGTGGAATTGGTGACAGCGGCAGGGAACGGGCCAAAAAGGCGATACTCAGAGGCCAAAAATAGGGCGTGCAGAGGCCAAAAGCATAACATGTGGAAGTGGAGATTGGCGGCGATATGCTGTGGTGATCCCAGCAGCCTGGAATGGGTCTAAAACATGGCGTGTGGAGGCGGCAATGGGCTGTGGCAATCCCACAGCCTGGAACAGCTGATTGGCAGTATCCCGGGATGCCAATCCAACTGCCAATCAGCTATTCATGCTGAATTAGGCTGCGATAATGTGCTGAAGCTGACCAGGCTGTTTGCTGTTTGCTGCAAGGACATTAGTCAGATGAATACTGATGGATGCTGGTGGGCAGAGGCAGAATTTTTTTTTCTTGTTTTCCTCTCCAAGAAGTGTATCTTATATTCTGGAGTGTCTTTTACTCTGAAAAATATGGTATTTAAAAAATCAGAACCTGAAATAATAGAAATATTTATATCCAGTTAAAAAGATCTTTAATTAGGATCCCGAATTAATTGATTGATTGATTATGTGCCATCAAATAATGATCAGTTCTTAGTAACAATCTAGAAAGATTTTTTTCCTATGATGATCTGACCCTGACTTGGTCTTTCTGGTCTTCCAATAGTGTATTCATTACAGCTGTAACTGAGTCTATCCACCTTTGTTGTTGGTTACCCTCTTCTTTTTCTTTCCATCTTTCCCAGCATTATAGCTTTCTCCAGAGAGCTAGGTCTTTGCATAATGTGTCTGATGTAGAATAATTGAGCCTCATCATTTGTGCCTCAAGTGAGAATTCAAGGGTTGATTTGTTCAATATACATTGTTTTGTTTTCCTTCACTGGCTATGATAGTCTCAGGAGTCTTCTGCAAGACCAAAATTGGATTGGATTTCTGGTGTTAACACCAGAAAAACAATCAAGCAGTAAACAACATTCTAATCAAAAAAACTACCAAGAATAATATAATACCTCCACCAACTGTGACAGAGCAAGCTACTGTATATAAACAGAGACCAAACCCTTGTTCCCTTCTAGCACTGAAAATGTTACCTTGTCTTCTTCCTCTTCCTCCTCCTCCTCCTCCTCTTCTTCCTCCTCCTCCTCCTCCTCCTCCTCCTCCTCCTCCTCCTCCTCTTCCTCCTCCTTCTCCTTCTTCTTCCTAGTGTATTCCCGCAGATGCACAGTCCGCTTTTTGGATCATTGAATACCACTTTGCGTGGTCACCTGTGTCTCCGGGTTGATATTGATGGTGCCTTGCCATCTTTGTTTTGCATACCTGCGAGCTCCCCACTATTGGCTTCTAATTGGTAGGCTGTCTTAGCAACGGTGGAAGTGCTGCTCTCTGGACATATCCATACCAGCAGAGCTGGCCATCTCTCATCTTCTCTGTAATTGGTGCCACACCAAAATGCTGTCAAATGGTGTCATTTATGATATGGTCAAGAAGGGAGATGCCTGATATCCAATGGAGCACGCGCATTTCCACAGCATGGAGATAGCCTTCGGTCCCTGTTGTTGCTGCCCAGCATTCAGTGCCCTACAGTGCAACAGGGAGGATGGTTGTCTTATAAATTTTAGATTTAAGATGGGTTGGTATTCATCCGTCACATAACACACCAGTGAGTTTTTGCCAATGCATCCAGGCTGTTACCTTATCCGGTAATGAAACATCTACAAACAAATAACCAGGCTCAGAGAGCATCAAGGACTCCACAGTTCACCCCCAAGCTACAGATATTATCTTCTATTGCTTCAATAAGCTTCCTTAATTTTAGAGGGCATGGAAGACTAAGGTATCCCAGAATGGGATGGGTAGTACAGATGGGAAAGTTCTCAATAGTTGCACTTAGTCCAAATCTTGTTATTCCAAATCTTAGACATTTTGGTTTCGTCAAACTTGCCCAAAGAATGGATAAAATTATATTGTGCACAAAACACAACAGAATATGCTTTGTAACAGGCATATTCTGTTGTCATGGAGAACAACCTTTCTATTCATTAATGCAGAGGGCTAAGTAGATAGTGCAGCCTATACTCAAATTTGTTTATTGGTTAGTATTGTATTGCACAACTTCCTTTCGAAATACAAACCTAATGAACGCAGAACACTTTGCCATATTAAGTGGAGAATAAAAAAAACATGTGTAGGTAAACGAATAAGCATAAATTCTTTATTGAGAAAGGAGACTTGGAATAATAGAATCTGAGAGCTATTTCCACCCACCCATCACAATAGGAACTTCAGTGGGTCAACAAAGAACTGGAAATTAAAGAAGAATAGAAATGAACAGCATCTGCCTCTAAAGCAATGGAAAGATTATGTGCAAATAAATGCAATCACCACTTGCAAGGAGCAGCAGACCTGTTTAATTCATTTTATTTCTGCCTTCAGGTGTAACAACTAGTTGTACTGATCTGCATCACCCACTGACATAAGTGGGCGCATACAAATATTAGTGATCTCTGAATGGGTTTGGGGTTACTTCCTGATACATCATTATTGAGACAATTGCTTGCTCACATGTTGTCAAATGTGGCCACTGGTCCAGAAAGTTTAGCAGTGCTTGCATTGCAATCAAATAAATATAATGTTTGGTTGATTTCTCACAACTCTGTTGCTCTAATATCTTTGCACTTGGAATCTAATGTAGGACACCTTTGTTTACTTTCTGTATTCTCCTGCTAATTATTCCTTCCCATTCAGGACTTCTTTCTGCATAATTAGACCAATACCTCTTTTGCTGCTTATGTACCTGTGTTTAGTAGTGTTTGTGTGCTAACAGTGTTTTCATAATACTTCCCATATTCAAGAAAGTTCAGAATTAATATTTTGTTTTCTTTACTTTTCCCCATCCACCATCTCTACAACTGGCAGCAACAGATCATGACATGCAATTAACATTCTTAATCTTTAATCTACATATAGTAAGCACTTTCAAACTAAATTTGGTTCATTAGTATCAGTTTTCAGACTGCATCCTTGACATTTCCTAATAAAATAAATGTAACATCAAAACTCTGCATCTAACTTGGCTCAAATCCTCTACATTTACTCAGTATAAGGGTAAAGGTTTCCCTTCCACATATGTGCTCATCGTTCCTGACTCTAGGGGGCGGTGCACATCTCCATTTCAAAGCCGAAGAGCCAGCGTTTTCCGAAGACATCTTTGTGGTCATGTGGCCTTCATGACTAAACGCCAAAGGCACATGGAACTCTGTTACCTTCCCACCAAAAATGGTCCCTATTTTTCTACTTGCATTTTTTACGAGCTTTCAAACTGCTAGGTTGGCAGAAGCTGGGACAAATAACGGGAGCTCACCCCGTTACGTGGCACTAGAGATTTGAACCGCTGAATTGCTGACCTTTTGATCAACAAGCTCAGCATCTTAGCCACTGAGCCACCCCATCCCTTTATTCAGTATAACTACAGCTTATATAGACCACATAAAAAGAGATTGCATTTAGTATTCTAGTTTCTTATATGCAAGTATGATTTCCATTTAACCAAAGGATGCTGGAAGTAGGAAAGCAGAAATGGGCAATGTTTACATTGAATTAGCTTTGCAGATTCAATAAGCGTCACCAAGCAATGACACTGATCCTACACAAACAAATCACCCAGCAGATTTTCCAAACAAAACCAGAAACTGTACAACACTTCACTGAAATATACAGTTTCTACTAGCAACAATTCAGGACCCGTTTAAAAACATTTTAAGGGAAACATCTTAAGAAAGTTCAATATTTGTCAAGATGTTTAAGAATATAAATATTATAAATGAATTTTATAACATTTCATCACAGCTAACAACAGGTAGAAGTAATCCAATCACTTACCCTACTTAAAGAAATTCCTTGTTTGAAAGTAAAGGGGAAAGCAGTGAGATTTGGTGACTTATTTCAAATCAAATGTAAATATTGGAATGAATTGTAAATGAAATTTTAAGTACTCTTAAACTTTGATCTTTGTACTTGCTTGAATTCGTGCTTATATGGGAGAATGAACAAAATTCAATTCACTACTTAGTTATTTATAGTCTTGAATTTTTTTGCCATTTCTCTGAAGTGCAGGAGATAATGTAAAAAATCCTCCAGAAAAATAGAAGAAGCATAGAAATGTTAAACTAGGGCAGAAGTATTCAATTCTTATTGTCATTAACAGCAATAGCACTTGGATTTATATACCGTTTCACAGTGATTTACAGCCCTCTCTAAGCAGTTTACAGTTTACAGAGTCAGCGTATTGCCTCCAACAATCCGAGTCCTTATTTTTACCGACCTTGTAAGGATGGAAGACTGAGTCAACCTTGAGCCGGTGAGAATCGAACTGCTGAACTGCTGGCAGAATGGCTAGATCCATTACTTCTGCAGGAATGAAATTTGGGGGAAATTTATTTATTTATTTATTTATTTATTTATTTATTTATTTACTTATTTATTTATTTATTGTTGCCATTTCAGTGCTGCTGCGCTGCTGCTCTTCAGTGTCACCGTGCTGCCACAGTCATTTGTGGTCATGTGATCCTCATTTTCAAAGTTCCCTTACAGTTTCCCATAAATCGATGGGGAACCTGGAAGGAACTGAAATGATTTGACAAGCCTCCTACAAATCTTTGCCATCTTTGCTTGAGGGAATGCTTGCAGGGAGAAAATCAGTGGAGAAATGGTCCAATCTCTCTCTGCAATTGCAACACACCACCACTCGCACACTCCCTCTCCCTCTCTCCCCACCCAGCAGCAGCCACTTACTTGCCTGTTAAGAAGGGAAGGAAAGGGAAGAGGGGACAGGAATATAGAAAGGGAGGAAGAGAGGGAGAGAGAGTGAGTCATGGCTGATATTTGAAAACTGACTATGAGTCATGGCTCATAACCAGCCTAGTGGTTAAGGAACAAGGCTAGAAAGCTAGACCTATACTTGATTACTGTTCACCTGCCTGGAACCCTCACTGTATTTCAGACATCAATACATTAGAGAGGGTCCAGAGATACTTTACTACCAGAGTTCTCAAATCTTCTGCTCAAAATAAAATTCCCTATACCACCAGGCTTGAAATGTTAGGTCTAGAAGGCCTCAAACTACGTCGTCTATGTTTCGACCTATGCTTAGTTCATAAGATTATTTACCAAAACATCCTACCTGTAAATGAATTCTTTAATTTCAACCATAATGATACACGGGCCATCAATAGATTCAAACTCAATGTAATTCACTCTAATCTTGATTGTAGGAAAATATGACATCTGCAATAGAGTAGTAAATGTCTGGAACACTCTACCTGATCCTGTTGTTAGTCTCTCTAATCCCCATACCTTTTACCTTAAACTGTCTACTGTGGACCTTTTACGTTTCTTAAGAGGTCCCTAAGGGGGTGTGCATAAGTGCACCAGCGTGCCTACCGTCCCTGTCCTACTGTTCCCAATTATATGTAATCATTCTATGTGTTTATGGCTATGTCTTGCCTATTTATATCCTTTTTGTGTGTGTGCCAAAAAATTTTCATGTGTCCATGTCTGTGTCTACTTTGTTACTTGTTTTCTTATTTGTTGACAAAAGAAGAAGGAGGAGGAGGAGGAGGAGGAGGAGGAGGAGGAGGAGGAGGAGGAGTGGTGGTGGTGGGAGAAGGTGAATTCTAGTCTCACCTTAGCCATGAAAGCCAGCCAGGCCTTGGGTAGTCATTCTCTCTCAGCCCAACCCATCTCATTGGGTGATTGTTGTGGAGAAAATAGGAAGAAGAATCTGTGTTGTATACATTCGCTGTCTTGATTTATTTATAAAGTAATAAAGGCGGGATACAAATAAATAAATAAAATGTTCCCTAACCAGATGGCAAAGTGGGAAGATGGCTCTCTATTATTTTGTCTAGTTACAGACTGTTCTCTGCCACCTCATCTCACCTTTCTCATTTATGAACACGCTCCCAAACAAGACAAGATACTGTAGCTGTCAGCATTTTGTTTTCCACAAATACTTCTGGTGCCTGTGTGAATCCCACATAATTACTTGGAAATAACTGTTGGGCTTGAGACTGGTTTTTCTTTATATCATGCTGATTGCTTATTTATTTTTGCTTTTAAAGAAAAAAAATAAAAGCTAGTGGTACAGGAAACCTTTCCATATAGTATACAGTATATTATAACAGTAGATGGGGGAGCCTGTTGGCCACCTAGAAATATTTAGATTGTTTTATTGGCACCCAGGAGAAACGTATTGAGGATATATTAAAATTACATACTAAGGAGGCAGAGTCAAACTCCATTATCCTCGTGTACATTTTTAATACCTTGAGATTCTCTTTGTGCCTAAGGCTACACATTTAAGGTGAGTCACTGTGGAATCACTTTTATTTATTACGCTGAAAGGAAGTATGAGATGGGGAATCGAAGGTGGAAAAAAAATATCAGTGGAGAACATAGGAAAGGTGAGAGAATAATAATAGTAAAGTTCATTGTTGCTCAGCATTTCAGAAAGCCTGAATTGCTGAATTTTCTCTGTTTGAAAATGCCCTGAAGAACAAAAGGTGGTAGAAGGGAAAGGGATGGCAATCTGACTCATCCACTTAATTTAAAGTTTGTCCCATTGCAGAAATTTTAGGGGGAATAAACTTGTTTAAGGTTTAATAATGAATGTGTAAGGGGAAAATAGGTAGATGATACATGGATGGATGGATGGATGGATGGATGATAGATAGATAGATAGATAGATAGATAGATAGATAGATAGATAGATGATAGATAGATGATAGAGGGAGAGGGAGAGAGAAGGAGGAAAGGAGGGAGAGAGAGAGAGAGGGAGGGAGAGAGATATTCAACAAATATAAAAGTGGATGTTAGGAAAAACTGTCTCCTTCTTCCTTCTGGTATTCCAAATGAAATTCTATGAAAATCATAAATATATATCTGCTAAACCATAGATGCAAACTCATAAGGACCCAGTAGGTTTGGGCAGGGTCTGGAGATCTTTTGAAGCTAGGAGCTTTTTATTCTTTCCAAGAAAGCTTCCTTTATATATTTCCCCACCACCACCCTCTCTCTCTCTCTCTCTCTCTCTCTCTCTCTCTCTCTCTCTCTCTGTGTGTGTGTGTGTGTGTGTGTGTGTGTGTGTGTTTAGGGGAATAAAATCATGGTATTGAAAGATATAAGGGTGAGAAATTTTATGCAGTTGCTATTAAGTCTAACTTTACTTGTGCGTCCTCCTGGACACACGGCTGTCTTTAGAAGAGCACATGACGGCTGTGGCCAGAGGGGCTTTTTATCAGGTTCGCCTGATATGCCAGTTGCGCTCCTTTCTGAGTTGGGATTCCTTATGCACAGTCACTCATGCTCTCGTCACTTCTCGCCTGGACTACTGCAACACTCTCTACATGGGGCTCCCCTTGAGGACCACCCGGAGGCTCCAACTGGTCCAGAATGCGGCCGCGCGGGTGATTACAGGAGCGACATGGAGCTCCCATATAACACCTCTCCTGCGCAAGCTGCACTGGCTCCCGGTGGTCTTCCGGGTGCGCTTCAATGTGTTGGTTCTCACCTTTAAAGCGCTCCATGGCTTAGGGCCAGGGTATTTACAAGACCGCCTTCTGCTACCGATAACCTCCCACCGACCAATATGCTCTCACAGAGAGGGCCTCCTCAGGGTGCCATCAGTCAAGCAATGTCGGCTGGCGGCCCCCAGGGGGAGAGCCTTCTCTGTGGGAGCACCTGCCCTCTGGAACAAGCTACCTCCCGGAATACAGCTGATTCCGGATCTCCGCACTTTCTGTAAGGCCCTGAAGACATTTTTATTTCAGCAAGCCAGCCTGGCCTGAATAGGTTTTATGGGTTAGTTTTTAATTGTACAGCTTGGGGTTTTAAATTGGGAGGCCAATTAATTTAATTTATTTTTAGTTATCTTAACTTTTATATTGTATGTTATTTTAATTTTCGGCTGTTCACTGCCCTGAGTCCCTTTGGGGAGGAGGGCAGGATATAAATTCAATTAATAATAATAATAATAATAATAATAATAATAATAATAATAATAATATAGAAGGAATGATAACATGAGGAATAAATATTATTTTATACTTCCAGTTCACTTCTGTATGAGGGATAGATTACATGATCCATTTCTGGACTTTCTCCAGTCTGATAAAATTTCTTACAAAATGATTCTTCTTGCTAGTTATAACCTTCTATATATGTTCTTAAGCTTCTATGTAACTCTCAGAATTAGGTTAAATATATTAATTTTCAATATATATTTAATTGTTGACTATCAACTGAACAGAAGATGCAGTTTGAATCCCACTTTCATGATTTAGGTTAAAGTCTAATTCATCTTAAAGTCTGAGGGGAAATGAAATGACATCCTTCCCCTTTGATTATTTTGAGCTTTCTTTTAATGTCCATAACTTAGTTTGTCAACTAAGAACAACAATTTTGTGCAAGAGGAAGACAAAGTGTTGGAGTTTCTGAAAGATATGTTAATGGTTGCTCTTGGCTCACCCTCAAACAAATGGATGTGCAGAGTATTTATTTAAAAGAGCTTTTCTGTTGCCCATTTCAGTTTATCAAACCTGTCAGAGCAGCTTACCACAATCATAAAAACAATACCAAATACCAAATAAATCTCACAGCCATTCCACTGAAAGAAGAAACAGGACAATAAAACAGAGGAGAAAATCAATACATATCTTCAAATACAATCAGTTTATGTAATGGGCCGGAAGTTGTGATCCAATAAAAAGATCATTGCCATCACCAAGCCTTCCCAAAGCACACTGTGTTTGAAAACTAAACATCCTTTGCCTCTAGGCATCACCTACCTAAATTCAGAAACCAGGTGTGACTGTGGAGGTGAAGTTTTTGAAAGAATTCAATGAAATCTAAGGATGTGTTTTCCCCTTCAGTTTCAATAACGTAGAGACCAGTGGTGAATTTCAACATTTTTTACTATTGGTTCTGTGGATGTGGCTTGGTGGACATGGCATGGCTTGTTGGGCATGGCTTGGTTGGTGTGGCAGGGGAAGGATACTGTAAGAAAGAGCCCTGGTGGCGCAGCAGACTAAAGCACTGTTATTAACATCAGCTGCCTGCAATTACTGCAAGTTCAAATCTCACCAGGCTCAAGATTGACTCAGCCTTCCATCCTTTCCAAGGTAGGTAAATTGAGGACCCAGATTGTGGGGGCAATAAACTGACTTTGTATAAAATTTACAAAAGTATGAAGGCTATTGCTTAACACATTGTAAGCCGCCCTGAGTCTCCAGAAAAGGGCGGCATATAAATCAATTTTTTAAAAAAAATCTCCATTCCCACCCCACTCCAGGTGAAGGATACTGTAAAATCTCCATTCCCTCTCCAATCCAGGGGAAGGTTACTGCAAAATCCCCATTTCCTCCCAATCAGCTGGGACTTGGGAGGCAGAGAACAGATTGGGGTGGGGCCAGACAGAATTTTTACTACCAGTTCTCCAAACTACTCAAAATTTCCGGTACCCGTTCTCCAGAACTGCTCAGAACCTGCTGTAACCCATCTCTGGTAGGGACATATATTCCTTCTTTCAAAACTGAGCATTAGTATCTTTTCTTTCTTGGCAATATTGGATGAACTTTGCATTGCATTCTTCTAAAGGAGAAAGAGGAACCTGACAATATTCTGAAATCTGAGAGCAAATAATTTAAAATACAGTGGTTTACACAAAGTGATTTGCTAACTCACTATGTTTTGAGGAAGAAAGTGTTTAGGAAACAGCATACAACATAGAAATGCTACTAGCTTTTTGTTGCTTAGTAACTTTCATTGTACTTTTCAAAGAAACTAAAACCTGATTTGCTTGCACTTTAAATAAAACATCAATATGTAGACCTGCTTAAAGTAAATGTGTTTATATGCCCTTAAAAAATAGTTAAAGAATAGAGCCAAGATGCTTCATGGCAAAATGTGCCATTATGTTAGTTTGCCCATAATAACTGAAGCCTTAAAATGAATTATCAATGCAGAATTTACTACTATGACTACAACGGGTCATAGGATAGGCACCGGTAATCAGAGGTGGGTTTCAGCAGGTTCTGACCAGTTCTGGAGAACTGGTAGTGGAAATTTTGAGTAGTTTGGAGAACCAGTAGTAAAAATTCTGACTGCCCCCGCCCCCATCTATTCTCTGCCTCCCATGTCCCAGCTGATTGGGAGGAAATGGAGATTTTCCAGTAACCTTCCCCTGGAGTGGGGAGGAATGGAGATTTTGACAGTATCCTTCCCCTGCCATGCCCACCAAGCCATACCCACCAAGCCATGCAATGCCCACCAAGCCACGCCCACAGAACCGGTAGTAAAAAAATTTGAAACCTACCACTGCTGGGATCCTTGGTGTTCTCTGAGCTTAGTGGTTTTCTTGCAGATATTTCTTTACCAAACTAAATACCGGTAATCCTCAATTTACGACCAAAATTTGAACCCAAAATTTCAATTGGTAAGTGAGATCATTTTTAAGTAAGCTTTGCCTCATTTTACAACCTTTGTTGCCAGAGTCGTTAAGTGAATCACCGCAGTAGTTAAGATAGTAACATGGTTAATAAGTGAATCTGGCTTCCCCATTGACTTGCTTGTCAGAAAGTTGTCAGAAGGTTGCAAAAAGTGCCCACAGGACACTACAGCTGCCATAAATATGAGCCAGTTGCCAAGTGTCCGATTTTTGGTCATGTGATCATGACAACAGTTGTGTGAAAAATGGTTATAAGTCAGGAGTGGGCAACTGTGGCCCTCTTACAACCTGTGGACTTCAACTCCCAGAATTCCTGAGACAGCCAAGCTGGCTCAGGAATTCTGGGAGTTGAAGTCCACAGGTCATAAAGGGGCCATATTTGCCCATCCCTGTCATAAGTCACTTTTTCCAGTGCCGTTGTAACTTTGAACAGTTACTAAATGAACTACTATATGTAGACAACCATCTGTAATATCATCAGTGCTAGAAAGGAATGTGGTTTGCTCTTATTTTTATTTATTAGTGGCTGTTCTGGCTCATACTTAAGTGATTGTCCACTAGGACTCCAAGATCCTTCTTATAGTTATTGCTGTTGAGCCAAGGACCACCTATTCTATATCTGTGCATTTGATTTTTCTTGTCTAAATGAAAAACTTTGCTTTTTTTCACCATTGAATTACATTTTGTTGGATAGGTCCCAGTGTTCTTGAAAAATGCACTTCATTGTGTGATGTTAAGTTGCCTTGATCAGAATATATATTTAATAAGGATCAATGTATCAGTTCCATCAGGGGTGGGTTCTACTTACCTTTACTACCGGTTCACATCGTGCCCATGGATGTGCCTTACGCCTGCTTATGTGCATACACAGATCTCCTATGATGACTTCCGGGTCAGTGGGCAGAGCCTCTCACCAGTTTTACTACTGGTTCTTGCGAACCAGTCTGAACTGGGGGCAACTCCCTACTGAATTCCATTTAATCTGTCTTTACTCCTAGATGTATTCATACTCTATAACTTGGTTTATTTAGCCACTGAATATTGAATATGCTGTGAAATCTATACTCAGGATAGGAAGCCATCGTTCTGATGGAAAATGGCAAGACAGCCTGGTTTCAGGTTAGTTTAGGAAAGTAAAGGAGTAAGACAAGGCTGCATATTATCCCTTGGTTTAGTCAACCTACTTGTTGCATATATATGAGGAAGACTGGATTAGAAGAAGATAATAATCATTTTTAAATTGGAGGAACAAACATGAATAACATGCGCTGTCGATGACACTACTTGGATAGATGAAAATGTAAATGATCTGCAAAATTAGTTAATGAAAATAATAAACGTAATAGGAAAAGAGGGGGAAATGATATATTTAACTGTAAAAGAGAATAATGTGGCTCAGGATTGGACTGTTGGCTTCTTAGAGCTCTGTGATTTTAGTTGTTTCACACTATCTTGCAAGAGAGAGTGGAGTTTGATGGCTGTTTATATATAGTAGCTTGCCCTGCCAAGCTTCATCTTTGATACTTCCTTGATTAGGGTATTTTTTTTCTTCTTCTTCTCTGATTGTTCATCCCATGCTGCTTTCACTTAGCTGATGGTTATCTGCTAGAGAGAATGTGTTCTGGGCTGTTTGTTTCCTTCCTACCTTTTGATTGTATCTTTTAAATAGTATGTAAATTGGATTTATCTTTGTATGTATATTGATTTATTTGGAATCCAGGTTTTCCAGAAATTCCCAGTCATTTTTTGGATTTGGCTTGATCTAAAATATTTTCAGCTGATATGTAATTTAATTTGTCCATGCATGAAGGGATTTTGTTGGTTTGTGTCCTACCGTTGAGGGTAAAACTTCCCTTTGCATAGTAGGCAACAGACCAGACAGCAAAGAGATACTTTGCTAGTTAAACACACAGATACTCACAGACTCTGAATGGTGAAAAAACAAACAGTCTTTACTCTTAGTGAAAAAACAAACTTGGTTTCTCAAAACAATGATAACCCGTCTTCGAATAATCACCCTCCAACACAAAACATAGTTTGCTTACAGTTCTCTTCAGTCACGCACAGTCCCTCTTCAGAAGATCAATCATCAAATAGCAGGAACAGGAGCTCCCGGGCTTCCTGTCTAGCTTTATGGCTGCCTGATAATAGCACAGCCAATCATTCTTCTTATAACATTTAAAGTTACAAACATAGTTTTTCTATATATATTACCTACCCAACCGTAGGATAAATATCCAACATTCTCCCCTTTGGGTAGCTTAATATATTTACAATCTCAAACCATATTGTTCACATGTATCTTTATGTTTCCTACTTCCTTGTGCTTTCGTGAAATGATCAGCCACATTGTCTTCTGATGCACAATATACGAGTTCTATCATCTTGTTCATTATACACTCTCTTACATTTAGATACCGAAGATCTGTATGCTTCGTTCTAGTTTTTACAGCTATATTCGTCGCCATTTGAATCGCTACCTGATTATCTTCGTATACTGTTACAGGATCTCTTATATTTATTCCTATATCTAGCATCAGTTGCTTAATACTAATCAGATCAGTACATAATAAAGATAAACAAGAAAATTCTGCCTCCATTGTAGACATACTCAAATGCTTCTGTCTAATTGAACGTCACCATATCAAAGACTTTCCCAGAAATATAGCGATTCCTGAGGTTGATTTCCTTGTATTCACATCTGTTGCAAAACTAGCATCCTCATAAGCAATTACGGGTAAATCCTCTCCTCTCAACATATGAGTTACATTGTGGTCTATATGGAGCTGAACATTTATGTTTTATACCAGCATTGTCCAACATTGATTTAAACATCGTGTTTACAAACTCAGTACCGTTATCAGTTACAATGGTAACTATTTTTTGCTTTGTTTTTCTCTCGACAAACTTGATCCACTGAACAAAATACTGAAATGTATCTGTCTTATTTCTCAATAGGTAGCAAAAACCATACCTGGAGTAATGGTCAACTATGCTTAGGACATAACAAGCACCCCCTAGACTAGCTTTCATTGGCCCTATTAGATCAGCGAATACCACTTCCAGTGGTCTCTTCGTTTTAAATCTGTCAAACCTATTTGCAGGGAGTGTTCTGCTCTTTTGCTGATTACAAATATTGCAATTTAAATACTGGTTACATGGCTTCAGCTTCAACCCATCAACTAATTTAACAGTTTTCTGCAGCATCTTAAAACTGATATGCCCCATTCGTCTGTGGAGCAAGTGAACACATTCGTCATGTGGTTTGACATTCAAGTATACAGCATTTGTAACATGATTATTAGATAATACATACAAACCATCTTTCAATTTTCCAGTAATCTTCGTTCCACCCTTTTCAATTAAACAATCATTATCCCTAAAAGTTACTGTATATCCTATCTTAACTAATACTCTCACCAATAACAAATTAAAGTATCCCAGCATCTTGCAGCAGACTGTTCACCCTCAATGTGAACAAGCTGGGTATCGTCCAGAGTCAAACCAATTATGCACAATGCACTCTCATTTTTCCTCTGGAACTCCGCTAACTTCCTAGCATCCTCGGCATCATCAGCATTCCAGGAGGCCACATCTGGTGGGTTCTGCACTACATCCCATAGCCCCTCTTTGCGCAACAGTAGACTGTACTTGGTGGACCAGGATTTGTAGTTGGTGCCATCCAGTCGGGTAACCAGCGATAAATTGAAGCTTGACCGAGTGCCATCCTCACCAGGATATGTAATATATCAGAATGCCTGGAGGAGTAATGTGTGTCGCAACTCCCTATTACTGTAACCGGTACATACAGGCTGGACCCATAATCAGTGTTGAGGGTAAAGCTTCTCTTTGCATAGTAGGCAACAGACCGGACAGCAAAGAGATATGTTGCTGGTTAAACATACAGATACTCACAGACTCTGAACCGTGAAAAAACAAACAGTCTTTACTCTTAGTGAAAAAACAAACTTGGTTTCTCAAAACAATGATAACACATCTTTGAATAATCACCCTCCAACACAAAACATAGTTTGCTTACAGTTCTCTTCAGTCACACACAGTCCCTCTTCAGAAGATCAATCATCAAATAGCAGGAACAGGAGCTCCCGGGCTTCCTGTCTACCTTTATGGCTGCCTGATAAAAGCACAGCCAATCATTCTTCTTATAACATTTAAAGTTACAAACATAGTTTTTCTATATATATTATCTACCCAACCATAGGATAAACATCCAACACCTACAATGATGCCAGGTGGTTGCGATAATCTCAAAGATGGTTGTCTCAAAGATATCCTTGAAGTATGGAACCATTGTGCATTTCATAGGTTGCATTGGTTGTATTGAAGTGGATTGTGAAAAGAACTTTTTTGATTAAGCATTGATTTTCATTATGTATGTATGACATTGTACAGGTATTTCTGATTATTCTTATGGTAATGAAAGGTCTAGAAGAAAATTATCAAGTTCAAAGTGCCCTATGAACACAACAATAAAGTATAAAGAAGATTATGCTGATGTAAACTGTACAGTAACCAGCTTTAGAACTGAAGATGAAGATACTAAACTGGTGGATAGCTTCTGCTTTTAGGATCATCTAATAATGCTAAAGGAACCAGCAGTGAAAAAAATATGCTATGAAATATCTCTTGGTAAGTAGCAATGAAGACTTTGGGAAATATGTTAAGATGTCATAATTTATCCATACCTACAAAAATCAGAATCATAAGGGAATGATTTTCTTTATGAGGCAGTAACACAGAAGGTTTTGTTTTGTTTTGGTACCTCATTCAGCTTAGTTGTTATTGAAGACGGGATTTCCAGAAATCCCAAAGACAAAAAAATTGGACTTTGAAGAAAGAGGAATGACAGAATATTTGGATTTCTTGAGTTGAAAAAGAAAGTACCGTGAAATACTGAAAAATAAACAAATGAAATACTGAAAAATAAACAAATAAGTAGGTTCAAATTGCTATGAGGGGAAGTCTATGAGAGGAAGTCTAGTTCATTGGAGAAGTCTATAACACTGACAAAGGTGAAGCCAAAATAGGAAGAGGAATATTCTTTATTGGCCAAGTTGATTGGACACATAAGGAATTTGTCTCCGGTGCGTAAATTCTCAGTATTTATTTATTTATTTATTTATTTATTTATTTATCAAGCATATATAAGATAACAGGTAAAAGTATAAACATAATTTGAAAAGAGTAAGTAAAAAGGAATATTAGGACAGGGACGGTAGGTACGCTGGTGCACTTCTGCATGCCCCTTACATACCTCTTAGGAATGGGGTAAGGTCAACAGTAGACAGTTTAAGATTAAAGTTTTGGGGGTTTGGGGAAGAAACTACAGAGTCAGGTAGTACATTCCAGCCACTGACAACTCTGTTACTGAAGTCATATTTTCTGCAATTGAGTTTGGAACGGTTTACCTTGAGTTTGTATCTATTATTTGCTCGTGTATTGTTGTGGTTGAAGCTGAAGTAGTCATTGACAGGAAGAACATTGTGGTAGATAATTTTATGTACTATGCTTAGGTCAGACTGAAGTCGACGTAATTCTAAGCTGTTTAAGCCCAAAATTTGAAGTCTGGTGGCATAAATTCATACTGAACTTACTCTCACTGTACATACCTGAAAGGTGTATGGACTCAATTACAGCCCAATGAATTTCCTGCTTGGAGACCTGAATGGTAAGTCTTAGGATAGCTCGCCCTAAAGGAAGTCTGTCTTTATAGTAAGTAAAAATCAACATTGATTTGATAGCTCAATATCAATCAATCATAAACAGCTACTGAATTAAATGATCCAATAGATTGGATTGCATTTTTAAGTAGTAACAGTCTTAGTAGCAGATACAGTTTCCATAAGAAACATCTTTCATGGCCTTCAGTGTCTTATTCAATCATATGTATAACTCATATGTTTCATTCTTAGCTTTTTTTTCATGTTAAATAAGAATGTGAGCATGATTGATGACATTTTTTGGTTCTTAGATCAGACTATGCAGTACATATATCCTATGGAGATTATTACAGTTCCAGCCACAGCCTTTGACTCAGTACATTGCTTCCTTTGTTGGAAAGACCTACCAGCAGTACATAATTAAAACAGAGGAAAAAGAGTTATAAATTAACACTGTTGCAATTAAATTGGGAATTGTTACTCATAGGGTGATCATGCTATTCGTTAAGAATTAGACTGCTTGTCCAATTTAGTTCTTGTCATTTAGTTAATTGTCTCGACAATTCAGTTAACGTCCATTGCTGCATATTTTTGAATGAGTTCCATGTCATAGTCATCCCACTGAGGCATGATTGCTCATTATTTATCTAAGTGAGGACCAATTTCAGATACATTTTAGGGTAATATATCAATATTCTTAAGTGAAAATTCAACCTTGGAGCAAATCTTCGCAATATATGTAGTGCACTTTCATTTGTTCAGAAGATTTGGAGCAATTATATGATAATTATCACATCACCATCATTTTATTTATTTATTTAATTTGATTTATATGCTGCCCTTCTCCGGAGACTCAGGGTGGCTTACAATGCATTAAGCAATAGCCTTCATACTTTTGTATATTTATAAAAAGTCAGCTTATTGCCCCCACAAACTGGGTCCTCATTTTACCTACCTTAGAAAGGATGGAAGGCTGAGTCAACCTTGAGCCTGGGGAGATTCGAACTTGCAATAATTGCAGGCAGCTGAATGTTAATAACAGGCTATTAGTCTGCTGCGCCACCAGGCTCTTTATTTGTATCCTGCCTTCAATAACAACTAAGCAGAATGAGGTACCAAAACCAAACAAAACCTTCTGTATTACTGTTCTGCAAAATATTTGATTTACAACTTTAAAGGGATGGAAAAGATTATATTATGATCAAAACAGAAGAGAATACAAACATAACATTTTGATAATAGCTGAAATAACATGATATCTAGTTCTAAATGTTGCTGTCAATAATAATCTTTATTACATAATTTCGTTAAGCAAATGAAGCAAAACATTTTCAGCTGTTTTCAGTACCTGTTTTCTAACTATCTAGCTATCTATCTAGCTATCATCTGTTTATCCGTCTATTTAGATGTCATCTATCTCTATCTATCTATCTATCTATCTGTCTGTATGTCTGTCTGTATGTATGTATGTCTATCTAGATGTCCTATCTATCTATCTATCTATCTATCATCTATCTATTATTTATCATCTGTCTATCTAGATGTCATCTATATCTATCTATCTATCTATCCATCCATCTCTCTCTCTCTCTCTCTCTCTCTCTCTCATATCTATCTATTTATCTCTATCTTTACTTATCTTATCTGTCTATTTAGATGTCATCTATCTATCTCTATCTATCTATCTGTCTGTATGGATGTCTATCTAGATGTCCTATCTATCTATCTATCTATCTATCTATCTATCTATCTATCTATCTATCTATCATCTATCTACTATTTATCATCTGTCTATCTAGATGTCATCTATATCTATCTATCATCTATCTATCTATCTACCTATCTATCCATCTCTCTCTCTCTCTCTCTCTCTCTCTCTCTCTCTCTCTCTCTCATATCTATCTATCTATTTATCTCTATCTTTACTTATCATCTACCCATCTACCTGTCTACCCAGGGGTGAAATCTAATTTTTTTTTTGCTACCGGTTCTATGGGCATGGCTTAATTAATGGGTGGGGTTTGGTGGTAAGGTGAATGGGTGGGCATAGCCAAGTCAATGTCACTTCTTTGCCCTTTTTTACTATTTTACTTTTTTACTATTACTGAAAACAAGTTTCACACTTTACGCACACACAACACAACACAACACAACTGGCTCACCCACAATGTAAAAGCAGCTGTGCTAGACACAAAATGGCCCCTGCAACAAGCAGGAACCTCACACAGCCACAAAAAGCCCAAAAAACCAACTTCCACACTTTACACACACAAAATTCCACATACAGCTTTGTGAAGATTTTGTGTGTTTGTGTAGTTAGAGTGAAACACTACAGAAACACACTAAATCTCAGAAAGCTGCACAAATATTATTTTATTTTTATTTATTTTTATTTTTATATAAAAGCAGCTAAATTTAAAACTTCCTAAACTTTAAATGGCTAGGTCTAAAAAAAGAACAACTAAAAAAAACCCAATTAACTATTTTTTTAAAGCTCCCAAAGGGGAAAAAAACTTAGCCAATAGAACAGGGGTCTCCAACCTTGGCAACTTTAAGACTTGTGGACTTCAACTCCCAGAATTCCTTAACCAGCCCTTTGCTGGGAGTTGAAGTCCACAAGTCTAGGCAGGAAGGCAGGAAGGTAGAAAGAGCTGCTCACCGATAAGCTTGATTGCAGGCAGGGAGATTCAGTTGCTTGCTGATGCATGGATTGTGATCATCATGCGATCAACAGCTAAGATAAGCAAGCTGGAGGCTGGGAGGAGGGGGAGAAAAAAAAGAAACTTTTTTCTTTTACATGGCTCTGGCGATCCAAGCTGAGTTGCCTGATTAGCAGGCAACTCAGCTGGGATGTCAGAGCTTGGCTGGTCAGAACCTTTTAAAAGGAAAAAAAAGGCTCTGATGATCGCGGGGCTCAGCTGGGCATGGGGGGCGGGGGCAGGGATTTTTGCTACCGGTTCTCCGATCTGTCCACCGCCATCGCTACCTACTCACCCGAGCCGGTCCGAACCGGGAGCATTTCACCCCTGTGTCTACCTAGCTAACTACTTATCTATCTACCAAATGAAAAAAGATCAGATTTTTCAGGACTCTAGCCAGATAATCTGACTCAGTGGCTAAAACTGCACGTTTACTCTCACATATAATCTGTCTCTGACAGGCACATAAACAAGCTCCATCAATCTTTTCCAATATAACAGGCATAAATGTTTTCCAAGAATGTGGCAATACTTTGAATGTGCTAAGAAATCTAAAAAAAAAAAGATAAAAAATAAATTAAAATAGCATTTATCCAGAAAAGCATAAGATCATTAAGCATATAAAAAGGAACATTAAACAGCTATTTAATATCCTGGCTTGGCCTACATATTAAATCTCATTGCTTAGGGCATCAGATTTAGTACAAAAAAGATGCTAAAATGTCTGACAGTAATGAATATGTAGGATATTAAAGGTATAACTTCTGTTCCAAGATACATCTTATAATTAAGATGGCTACAAAATTTATGGATGATGTAAGTCCTTCTTTGATAACTAGCTCCTTTCCTTTTTTTATCCTTGTTTTATGTGCCTTTCCTGCATATTTCATTCATTGGTCTCAAGAATATCATTATTTTCTTTTATTGAGATTAATTTTTTTGCTCCTCAACACTGATTTAAATTTCTGGGTTGGTATATATTGCTATAACATGAAAAATTTTTATAAAATAATATAGGAAGGAAGGAAGGAAGGAAGGAAGGAAGGAAGGAAGGATTTTAAAATGGATAGAAAATTTAAATCACAGTCCCTATAGTCTGACTTCTTTGGATGCTCACCATATCACCTCTTTCTGTTATGGTGAAAATTACACACACACAAATCAGGCCATTACAATGCACCCTCCGCTAAGTTAATATAATGGCTATAACAAATTCTATTGTCATTGACTTCTCAGCTTTGACCCTTTTATGCTTTCTTCCATTTAGAAAAATATATTCTGGGTAATGTCCACATTCTCCATTTTGCTGAAAAGTCTGACATCAAGTTTGAAAATTGTTAGCAGAAAATTCTAGCCTAGATTTCTTCCTGTACCTACTCATTTTATTCTCACTGCAATATTTCAGTCTTGCATGATTGCTTCAAGTATTTTTTTAATCTCCAACACAACTGATTCTAAATGTGAATAGGATCAGAAAGGATTGATTAATGAAGTCTTCGCAAGCAGCTGTTCTCCAAATTAGTTGTTAGTTGGGAATACTAAAGTTTTATTCCCAACACATCTGGAAGACATGAGTTGGGGAAGGTTCCGTTACTGTTATGTACTTAGCACATAACAAGAAGGAAGACGATAGATTACACTACTTTCCACTCCATCAAAATTTATTTAGAATGGGATAGTTATACTTAGTCACATCTAATTTTGTTCTCAAAGAAATGAATCTTGTATGCTAAGACAGAAGCAAAGCCCAAGAATTATTAACGGGGAAGGGGGAGGGGGGAGGGGGAGGGGGGAGGAAGGGGAAAGGGAGGAGGAGGAGGAGGAGGAAGGGGAAAGGGAGATGGCGGAGGAGGAAGGAAGAGGGGGAGGAGGAGGAAGAAGGGGAAGGGAGAGGATAGGAGGAGGAGGAGGAAGGGGTAGGGAGACGGGGGAGGAGGAAGGGAGAGGGGGAGGAGGAGGAAGAAGGGGAAAGGAGAAGGGGAGGAGAAGGAATAGAAATCAGTTAGAAAATTGCTAGATATACATTCAAAAAATTAAATTTATTTCAAAGGACACTGAAGATGCAAGTTGACTTGGTCCATTTTGTGGTCAAACCTCTATTTTAGAAGTGCTAAAGCTAGCCGCTGCTTGCTTATACCAAATTATTGAAATGATAAAGAATTACACCATGAAGCTTGCTTTTGGTGGTACACAATTTGGCAGAAATCCTTTGTATCATTATATGTAATTAAATTCCAGTGAAGACAATGAGACTTGAAAATACATAGCTATACAGACAAAACTGCAGCCAAAGCTTTCATCATTAAAATATAGTTTTGTGCCATTACAGGGATCTGAAAAAAAAATGCTTGCAGACAGAAAATGTATGTAATTATAATAGTGGCTAGTGAATTCCAGAGTTGATGTCTCAGAAATCTAAAATTTATTACTTTCTTTTTCTCTTGCTCAGCTGTCTTTATGCTTGCCAGGCTGAGATCCAACCAACATGTTTATATGAACTGCTGAAGAGTCTTCACGTTACCCTAAAAAGTAGCGTAAAAAATAGCTCCCGTTGAATGCACATCTCTGATTCACAGGTTTGCAAACCAATGCCATATGAATGCATGCTTTTAAAAATTCAAAAAAGATCCAACCTGGAAATAAGAAGAATTTTTCTTTTTTTCTTTTTCTTTTTTGCCATTTTCTAAGTTTATTTTTTTTATTTTTTATAAAAATGTCAAATCAATGCGTGAAAAGTGTGGCACCTGGGCGCCATACATTCCAGTACAAACAAATCTGATCAGATTAAACACTATTATTACATTCAATCAATTTATGAAATTCCCATAACAATACACAATACACATCTATATTAGCTTACAGTCTATCATTATTCAATTGTTCCACCTATTTCTCATTATTACTTTCATTTTATCAAATAAAAATATAATACATTAATAGTTCCATTATTTCTATCTCATACTCTAGCTTTTAATCATATCACCCTATATTAAAAAGCTTTTTCTTTCTTTCCCGTCTAGCTTCTAATCATGTCACCTACCTTCAAAAAGAGAAAAAGAGAAAAAGAATAGAGAGGAAGAGATAGGAAAAGAAAATTCAAAACACCAACCAAGAACAGAAAGAATTTTTCTGACAGTGAGAGCAATCAACCAATGGAACACTTGCCTTCAGAAGTTGTGGGAGCTTCATCACTGGAAGCTTTCAAGAAGAGACTGGACTGCCATCTGTCAGCAATGGTGTAGGGTCTCCTGCTTGGGCAGGGGTTTGGACTAGATGACCTACAAGGTCCCCTCCAACTCTGTTAATCTGTTAAATAATTTTTCAATTTTTGTTTTATTTCATTAATAAATTTTAAAACTTCTTCCTTTTTCTCTTTCCACCTCAGGTGGAAGGAAAAAAACAAACTTACAATTAAATTGTCCACTTCTGTTCGTAAGCACCAACAGTCTTAAAGACTACCAATAGGTCACCCAAGGGCTAATGCAATTGAGTGTGACCCCAAATCTTCAAAGATTACTATCAATTTTTTCCCCAATTACTTGTATAAGGATTATTCTCTATACTATTCATATTGTCTTGTATTTTCTGTTATGCACCAGTAGAGGCTAAACCAATTTCATTCTATACATGATGTACAATGACAATAAAGGCTATTATTGTTGTCATTGTTGTTGTTATTATTATTTTGTAATTTAGAGAATGTATTAAATACTATACACGCAGCTTAGATTGGTGAATTCTAGCCAGTAGAATCTCTCTAGAACAGTGGTTCTTAACCTGTGGGTCAGGACCCCTTTGGGGGTCGAATGACCCTTTTACAGGGGTCACCTAAGACCATTGGAAAACACATATTTTCAATGGTTTTAGGAATAATTTTATGGTTGGGGATCACCACAACATGAGGAACTGTATTAAAGGGTCGCGGCATTAGGAAGGTTGAGACCCACTGCTCTAGACAAAGTGAGAACATGAGATTCCCCAGCTGAACTCTGGAGAGCTTCTCTTCATGAGGAGAACATGAGAAGTGAAGTTTTTGTGGGTAACTTGTGTCAGGCCCAAGAATAACACAAGGAGTTACTTCAGAGCGGTTTCTTTACTGTTTCTTGCTTATAGACAGAAATCTTGCAAGACTAAAGCATCTATCTGCATAAATACTAGATATATCCTGCAAACTGCTAGGAAGGGAGTCCCGCCTTTGCTCTTTTTCTGCATGTCAACAATTCCTCTCTTTGTTCCCTGGGAAACAGCCCTCGCTCCTATGACTTTGGTCCACGTTCCACCACACTGGGAGTTTAGGGATTTTAATCAAAACTGGAACACAAGCTTGCAACGGACATCAGGTTCGCAAAAGCCTCGCTTCCTTAATCACTATGATATGGCATCAATTTACAGTTACGGAGAATTTTTCAGAATGTCAGCCATTCTTTCCAGATTAAAAAAGGGGAAAAAGTTACTATTCTAGCAAAAAAGCTTGATAAGGATTGGATGCAAGAAAGTTGGTCATCTCCTACATCCGGGATAGTAAATGTATGGTACGCGTGCCAGAGGTGGCACGCAACGTCCACTCTGGGCCCGTGAGCCGTCACCCCAGCTCAGCTCCACCACACATGTGCTACTGGCCAGCTGGTCTTCGGGCCTCTGCCATGCAAGCACATGCAGGGTGCAGGGTGCATGTGGGGCATGTGCATGCGGGGGGGGCAGGTTGCATGCGGGGCTGCAGAAGCATGTGCAGGGGCAGGGTGCATGCATGGTGGCCGCGCCTTGCATTTTGGGGGTTCAGGTGCATGCTTTGCGCACTCGATCCGGAAAAGATTAGCCATCACTGTCCTACAGTGATGGCTAATAAAATTATGTTGTATCTTCAAAGCAATTTGGTTGCTTTATCTAAGCCAAGTTTTGGGCATAACATTATATTTAAACATCAAATGAATTCATGCCATATGGCTCTTTGGAATCTGGCCCTTGTTGTGGCATTCAGGGACTCTGAAAAACTTGTACGATATCTCCATTGGAGCAGATTCTTATTCAGGCAAGTAGTAATGTTGGAGACACGTTTTGGAGATTTAGAAGTTTTCTTGCGGGTCTTTATAGCTTTTCTTGTTGCATTTTGTTTCTGAAGTTATCACTTTATTTGACACAAAGCTTGCACTGAGGGATCAAAGTGAAATATATATACAAACTGCTGAGTTAAAAGTTTCTCCCTCGCTTTTATTGCAGTAAAATATTCTGAAACACCTCATAATTCTTCTACCTGTTTTGTATTTGTTGAAGGGCTTCAGAGTTATAATCAATCTGCCAAACAAACATCATTAAAAGGGAAAGGCATTCTTGGTTCTTTGTGAAACCTTTAACTCACCAAGAGTTTGGGGGTGGGTAGTGGGGGAGATGGACTCAGCATGTGCATGAAGATTAGCAAGGATTTATAATGGTAAATGTAATTCTTTCCTACTCATTGAATTGGTTAAAATTCAAGGTCCTTGAAATTGTATTATCTTTTGAATAAAAGAAAATAGAAAAGAAGATAAGTCTGTATATTAAACATTTTCTGCAAAGAAATAATACATCTAGCTCCTGAATTAGATATGAGACTGTGTGGCAGAAATCCTCATTAATGTGCAAAAATGAGGATCTTCTTGGTTCTACTACAAAATCTATGTTTAAATTTACAAAGTGAAAAGTAACCGAAAAGTCTTCTTATAGGTTTATGTAAGATTTATATAGTATCTTTTAGAAAAATCTGGTTTCCATTCATCATCGTTGCCATGAACTGTAAATGTTATATTCCACAATAATGCTTTCATTTCTACCGGCAGGCATTTTGTTCTGAAGGTGCATGAGTCATAATGGGAGAATTATCAAGCTGTTTGTTTGTTTATTCATGTATTCATTTGTTTTAGTTATTTATTTAATCAACTTTCATGGCACCCAACTCCAACTGATTCTGGATGTCTCACAAAAATAAAGAGCAATGTAAGAAGAGCAAAATGCCATAAAGTAGAGCAGAACAAATTACAAAAATTACTACAAAAAATAATTAAGAAATGGCAATCCGGCAACATATCAAAATACAAATTATCACATACAAGGAATTCCATACACTCTATCACAGTGATGGCTAACCTTTTCTGGACCGAGTGCTCAAAGAGCAAGCGTGTGCATCCAAACGCCCAAAATGCAATGTGCATGTGAGCCCCCGCATGTGCCCCACCCCCCACACAGGCACGGCAGAGACTCGAAGACCAGCTGGCCAGCGGGAGGTGTACATGCATGCACGGCGGAGCTGAGCTGGGACAATGGCTCATATGCCCGCAGAGAGGACGCTGTCTGACCCCTCCGGCACATGTGCCATAGGTTCACCATCACAGCCCTATCACAAGGTTAGGGAACTAGCCAGTTTTCAAGGTCTTGCAGAATGCAGTCATAGTGTGGGAGACACCCAGATCTTGAAAGGACCTCATTTGTCATGGGACAGGCATCATGACAGCTGGCATTGTTCAATAGAAAGGGCCTGGAGAACACCAACTCTGCCAGCTCATACGAATCAGGCAGACAGCTATGTCTATTTGTTAGACTTATATTCTACCTTTCATTCAGGAGCTTGAATGGCATAAATAACGTACCTTTTAAGTCCTGAAAGATAAAAAATGTTTCATCAAGGAGATCCAGACTATGCCACTCTGGCATATCATACAGTCAGCTCCTCATTTAGCCAGGTTCTATGGCATTATTATAATTATAATATTATTATAAGAAATGGAGGTAGTGACAGATTTTATTTTCCTGGGCTCCAAGATCACCGCAGATGGGGACTGCAGCCAAGAAATTAAAAGACACTTGCTCCTGGGGAGGAAAGCTATGGCAAATCTAGATAGCATACAAAAAAGCAGAGACATCACCCTGCCAACAAAAGTGCGCATAGTCAAGGCTATGGTTTTCCCAGTTGAAATGTATAGCTGTGAAAGTTGGAACATAAGGAAGGCTGAGTGCCAAAGAATTGAAGCCTTTGAATAATGGTCCTGGAGAAGACTCCTGTGAGTCCCTTGGACTGCAAGGTGATCAAACCGGTCAGTCCTAGAGGAGATCAACCCTGATTGCTGTTTAGAAGGCCAGATCCTGAAGATGAAACTCAAATACTATGGCCATGAAATAAGAAGGAAGGATTTACTAGAGAAGAGCCTAATGCTGGGAACAATTGAAGGCAAAAGAAGAAGGGGACGACAGAGAATGAAGTGGCTGGATGGAGTCACTGAAGCAGTAAGCATGAGCTTAAATGGACTCCAGAGGCTGGTAAAGAACAGGAAGGCCTGGAGGAACGTTGTCCATGGAGTTGCGATGTGTCAGACACAACTTTGCAATTAACAACAACGACAAATGTCATTATTGACTTATTGGTAAAGCCAATAAAGCCAGCATCTTGACCTTGAGCAACCAATGCAGATCATGGACTAAAAGTGTCACGTAGAAAGGCAAGCCCATAACTGCTCATTTTGTTGTATTCTGGACCAGATGAAGTTTTTGATTGTTCTTCAAGAACAACCCTATGTAGAGAATGTTTTAATAGTTGACCAGAATTTATTAGACTTACAAGGCTTAGTTAGATGATGGTATATACAGCATTCCTAGTAAATACAATGTTATACCAGAAAAACAAAGTGATGGATCAGCTGACAAATCAATCCAAAATTCTAATTCATGGCATATATTACCAGGTTCCAATTATCCTATTTCAACCACATTAAACAAATATCCAACTCTCTGGAAAAGACTTTAATGCTAGGAAAGGCGGAGGGTAACAGAATAGCCAGCTGCAAGGGAACTGGACTCAATTACAGTGGCACTGAATGCACCATTCAGACTTGCATGCACATCCTAACCCTAAATGTTCAAGAGACATCCTAAATGTCTCTTGAACATTTAGCCTTTAATTTTGGTATACGCTGTCAGTACTATGGATGACTCATGGGAACTATCCATTAGGATAGCAGTTTGGTAACCTTAGATTTCAATAAGTCATAATTGACAGAAATTTTATTAAGGACTTCTTCAAGAAGTGAATCCCTTTGTTTCCCAGTTAATAATGGATTTTCAGGATCCCTGATTCCGATTAACATAATAATAGACCATACAAACATTGACACAATGGCAAAAGTTTTCAGTTCATTACTTTCAAATATTAGTTTTCCTTTCTGCAAGATATGCCCCGTAAATTAAACTAAATGAAGAATGACATAAAACAAATAGGATATGATCAGTGGTGAAATGCAATTTTTTTTACTTTGGTTCTGTGGGCATGGCTTGGTGGGTGTGGTGTGCCTTGCTGGGCATGGCTTGGTGGACGTGGCAGGGGAAGGATACTGCAAAATCTCCATTCCCACCCCACTCTGGGGCCAGCCAGAGGTGGTATTTGCTGGTTCTCCGAACTACTCAAAATTTCTGCTGCCGGTTCTCTGAACTGCTCAAAATTTCCGCTACCGGTTCTCCAGGACCTGTCAGCATCTGCTGGATATGATATAACCTCTATTCATAGGCCATCTTGGAATGCAATCTATAGAGTCTAAAGAGTCAATTCGATGATGACCTACAAATAGAAAATATATTTAATTCATCTTCCACTTCAAAGAACTAGCTTCTCTATTGAGCAAAGCATGTCATCATATATCTATGAACTGTTACACAACCAATTATTTGTTGGTTGGTTTATTGGTTTGTATCCAGGAGCATTCCTATCTATGAATGATGGTCTTCGGTCAGTGATTATGTACCAGAGACTCCAAGGTTTGCAGAGGTAGCAGCAGCATGATAATATTACTATAGGATGGGGCTGACATTTTCATTTTGTTGCAGGAAATGGTTGAAAATTGTTTCAAAGGGAAGTAATTACATTTAGCCCTGAAGAACTTAATACATTTATTTTTCATGTTTAGCAGTCCAATAAAATAAAACAAAAGCTACACAATTACACTGTTTAATTTTCACATTTTGTCACCAAAATTTATTGGCCCAATCACAAAACTCCTCTTAGGGCAGCAGAAACAGAATTGAGTAGCTCATCCTGGGATACAGGATGTTTTATTTTTATATGAAGACTATTTACTGATGCTTGTGGATACATATGAAACATCTCCTGTTACTGTTTCTAAATATCTGTTAATTGATATCACATAACACAATATTTATGTATAAAAGTATTCATATATGTTCATGCAAAATACAGTTTCTAACTGGTGGATCAGCATGGCCTAATTTTGGAGCTGCCGTTATCCTCAGCCACCACCAGCATAAAGATTTCAGTCAAGTTAGTTACCAAAATCTGCCAGTTATGATAGAAAACAAATCACCCCAAAGGGGCTTTTTCAAGAGGCAACTGGACTTTCTTCTTGTTTTGTCATCCCAAAAACAAAGAAAGTCCAATTGCTTCTTGAAAAGGCATCTTTAAAACAACCACTACACAACTTGGAAAATACTACTATAAAGTACTAATTTGATGTAATACTATATTCTCTCCCTCCCTCCCTCTCTCTCTCTCCCTCTCTCTCCCCACACACCAGTGGTGGGTTGTCCTCGGTTCGCACCGGTTCTATAGAACCGGTAGTAAAACCGGCAGGAGGCTCCGCCCACCGACCCTGACATCATCAAAATGCTTTTGCGCATGTGCAGAAGAGCGCATGTGTGCGGCCCCATTGCAAACAGTAGTAAAGGTAGGTAGAACCCACCCCTGCCACACACATATGCACGCACACATATTTTACTATACACTATATATATTATAAAATATAGTATAGTATTATAAATGTATAACATACATTTACACACCAGTAAACATGATCAAAATAGTACTACATCCAAAGTGCTCTACAAAACTTGTGGATATCTGGAAGCTTCATGTTTGGAGATTGTAATGTCAGAAGACATTTGGAAATATAATAATGATAACAGTAACAGTAACAATAACAATGTGCCTTGAGTGTAATCCTAAAACAACTGGAGCACCACTTGAACACCATTATCATTGACAAATTTGCCATCAGTCAATTGCAAAATACAGCTTTCCTGGGAACACTTTCCATCCTCTGACGATATCTGTAACACCATCCAACATCCACATCTGCCTATCCCAGGTCCTTGGTAAAGACTCGATAGGTAGACAAAAATGCCAAATCCAGTGTTCTGCCCCCGCTATGGACCCCAAAGAATGCAGCACAAAGTCTGTACAAAACTTAATTTACTAAAATAACTCAGTCTTTTTCAAACAAAGGCTGTTAATAAACATTCTTAACAGCCTACAAGAAACCAAAGATAAAGTAATCACAATCTTACTATGGTTGGCAGAAAGCCCAGAAGCAATTTGCAGAGAATCCAGACACGAAGGAGAGTGAACTAAAGTTGTTCCCTACAAATTGCTTCAGTCGGCGTTCCTCCTTAAATAGGCTAAGGGAGTGGCCAATTAGCCCCAAGCCTTACTCTCGAGGAGACCTCCTCCTGAGGAGCCACTCCTGCCTTTTGGCAGCTCTGCGCACCCTTGCATCGAGAAGAGGCTCCTCCTCTTCCTCCTCTTCACTTAAAGGAACTTCTGGAGGTTCTGAAGGCCCTGGCTGAATCCCTGCCTCTGGCACCACATCTTCTCCAGCCTCCTCATTGTCTGACTTAAGTGCCAGCTGCACAGGCTGCTGGCGCAGCACCACATCAGCCTCCTCGTTGTCAGAATTGGCTACAATCTGCACAGGCCGCTAACGGGCCACAACACTCAGTCTGAACAACTGGCTGACTGTGTGATGATGATTTATTGTTATTACTACTGTTATTGTTATTTATTTGTATCCTTCATACGTCATTTTTCTAAAAGTCAAAGTATAAATATTCATTTATCTTTTAAAATAATTAAACGAGCTATATTTAAACTGATAACACATGATCTCTCAGCTTCTAGCCTTGATGCCTTATACCAAACAGGGTCTCTATGTCTCTGATTACTGTTTTCAATTTTCAATTTGCCATAATTCAGTACACCTTGTTTGGTGTGGATTTTGAAGAGCTACAGTATGTATTCAAAAACCTGAGAAGTATGGTGCTTTCCAAAACCATGCATTCAAAATCATCATGAAATTTTAATCCTGGAAAACTTTAATCCTTAAACATTTCATGCTGCAGAGAAATGGCAGGGAGAGGAGATAGAGGGACATTATGGAAATATGAGCTTTGAGGTAATTTGTTGATAATAATATATCAACAATGGTATCTTAAGCACCATTTTACATTACAAACAATAGTGGTAGATTGAAAATCATGTATTGTAGATCATTTTATTATGTCCTTGCTTCTGTTTTCTTTGCATCTTCCTCGCCCATGCACAAACTATGCTGTTTCCAGTAGTGGGCTTCAAAAATTTTAGCAAGGGGTTCTCTGCCCGGTTGCTGGGTGGGTGTGGCCATGGTGATGGGCGTTTTTGCCCTCCCCAGGCTCTGGAGGCCCTCTGAGGCCGGAAACAGGTTCATTTCTGGCCTTCCCAAACTTCCAGTAGGCTTGTTTTTTGCCCTCCCCAAGCCTCCACGGGCGCCCTGCACTTATTGCATCCAAAATGAGCCATGTGGGGACTCCTGGAAGGGACAGGTGGGGTGGATGGGGTCAGCCAGAATCTTAGGTAGAGGTTCTCCCGAACCCCTGAGAACCCCCAGCGGCCCATCCCTGGCTGTTTCTATTATTTCCCCCCCAAAAAAAGATTGTTAGTTTTGGCTGTGCATATATCAAGTGACTATGGGTGGCTCACAAAGCTTTGAATCCTGCCAGTAGGGTAAAAATCAACAGAAATGTACAACCATGGTTGCTTTTCAAGTATGGATTTTAGAATTTTGCTGAGATCAGAAGCACATGCCCTGAACTATGCTAGTAAATCTAGAAAATAAATGGGCCTATGTTCATTATTCATCGTATGTCCTTTAAAAAGATAAAAATTAGTTAATGATCCCAAAACATCTACACATGACATAGTCCAGATGTAACATTCCTAGATGTTAAATAATTTACAGAGCAATTCAGCAAAAGAAAAATTCTAGGTGGGGAAAAAATTGTTTTTTTTCCTAGCCCCTGATGTGTGAGGGATCTCACGAAGATCGATGGTTGGTTGAGGGTGCTTCCAAGAAAAGGCAGCATGCAAGGATGTAATCAAATTAAGTCTTTATTTAGAAACAGAGTAAAATGGGTTCCCTGGCATGGAGGCATCCATGCCTAGGTTGAGCCCATGGATCATTCTGTAAGAAGTTAGAACAAGAGAAAAGAAGAAGAAAAAACAGTCCCTGTGCAGGGGTTCTTATAGGGCAGTGTTTCTCAACCTTGGAAGCTTGAAGATGGGTGGACTTCAACTCCCAGAATCCCCCAGCCGGGGGATTCTGGGAGTTGAAGTCCACCCATCTTCAAGCTTCCAAGGTTGAGAAACACTGTTATAGGGGCTCAAGGCTCCTCCCTTACCAATGAGGCTGCAGGAGCTGGAGCCCCTTGACCCACCAGTGGGATCAAAAGTCCCTCTTTGCTCCCATCTGGTGGCCTTTTAAGGAACTGCCATGGCTGGCACAAAACACCTAACATGATGGTAGCACAGAAAGTAGAGATATCTTCCTCTTCATACCCTTCACTTTGAAAAGCATTTTTTAAAAAAGCTTCCTCTTATTCCAATCAACTAGAATATTCTGCTTTGGTTGACTATCCTTATATATTGCTCAGAGGAATTTCCCGTTTTGTTTTCTTTGAACAGCAGATGTCTACCTAATACTGCTGCATGGTTGTGAAATGTTCACTTCAGAAATTGTTTGCCCTTCAAGATCATTAGAAGTGTGCAGATATGTTTACAATGTCCGGATACAGCCTGTAGGAGTGAGGTTTGAAATCTGAAAAATAGCAAGCCCATCACTGTAACTGAAATCCTATCCACATAGAAAGAGGACAGGGCCTCAATTGTGATACCATTCCCTATCTTGAAGATTTTGATATTCATACATATACTCTACAGATATTTAGGTTTGGCTCCTGTTTATAATGTTTTATCCAGAACTGTCACCTCACACCGCCTTACACCTTTACTTCGGTTCCAGTCTGCCATGAGCTACAGTGGGAGGGAAACCGAGTGGGAAGGGGGAAGAGAATCCCACAGTTCACAGAGTGTTGACTTCTTCTTCTTGTGCCATATCCATCATCAGATGTTGGCGATCATGTTGGCAATCCTATTTTTGTCAACAGCTGCATGAAAAAGTGCTGCTGAGTTTTGTCCAAACCAGTCCCTTATGTTTTGAAGCCATGATATTCTTCTTCTGCCTGGACCTTGTTTGCCTTCAATCTTTCCCTGGAGGATTAAATGAAGGATGCCATATTTTTCTGGGTGTTGCATCACATATCCAAAATATTCTAACTTTCACTTTTTAATGGCTTTGATGATTTCCCTTTGCTTTCCCAGGCGGCTTATTACCTCCTCATTTGTGATTTTGTCAACCTAGCTATAACAGCCGTCTGTAAATCCACATTTCAAATGCTTCTAGTGGTTTTCTGTCAGAGACCAACTCTCTGCTCTGTAGAGCAGGATAGAAAAGATGTAACAACTGACAAGCCTGATTTTCAATTTTAGGCTTATGTCATGACTGCAGAAGACCTTTTTCATTTTTTCATTTGAGTCAAGACAACCACCTGTGAAAGAATGTAGCTGCATACCAAGGATTACCATTGCAACAACATCATATTCAATATCTAGTTTGAATATGAATGGACAATCGAGAGCTAACGGGGAGAGGATCCTGGGAAAGGTGGAATTATGCTTGGGAATTTGGTGCGTGAACCTTAGATCTGGCTTTGCCTTACTGTACTACACTGGACCTTCAATAAAGACTATCTTTCTCATAAAATGGAGTCATGGATCATTCTTATTAAAGTTCAAGTCGAGGCAGGTGTGACAGTTTGGAAAGATCCAATGTCCAACTAGTTTGCACAACAGCCAAGAATACCAGAAAAATGCAGAGGTAACTAACAATTTAGAAACAACTATTGGAATTTTAGCCAATTTATTGACAATTGAATGAACAGAATGGGTTAGATTTAATTTTTTCCCCTCATGCAGTCCTGCTTTGCTTGCATTCTTACTTCAAGACTGAAAGATAATTGACCCTATGAAATTTTGAAATTTCTAACTGAAGCCTTACTATTAACTGCAGGTACCATTTATTTTTTCCTAAAAACATGTACTTTTAGTCAAGTAAAGGTCACAAAATGCTATTTAAATCAGTCACAAGGCAATGATATTTCACTTGTAAGGGGGCAGTGAAGCATTGATGTTTTTGGTTGAGTCTCCCAGAGAATTTGAAGAGAATGGTGATGGGGGGTTTTGCTATAGAATTTTATTCCTGTCTAACTTCAGGGCAAAGGTTCTTTATTATTTTCTGACACATTCCACTATAAGACCAAAAGACTGAATTAATGTTACTTTCTACTTTGAAGACACAGAAAAAAATTGTTATTATGGAATGGACTAATGGCAAAATAGAAGTTCTCCCTTTTTTAAAGTTCTTTTTTAATACTATAATTTAGTATTTAAACATTTTAATAATTATTTAATTAATCATGATGAAGGTAGAAAAAATATTTCTTTGCCTGGCTAAACTTACTCAGCTTTGTCTGAGAATTTTAAACAAAAAGTTCAGCTTGGCTGAACTGAAACCAGGTGTTTAAAGTTGATTAAGAAAGGACCATGAAGGTGGGTCTAGGATATGTGAGCAACAGACTTCACACTTCCAGAGGGTGGTGCATTATACTACACCTGCTATAGTGTGATGAAATTGAGCTGTGTCAAACAGCAACTAGGGAAACCCACATGACTGGTTTTATTTAAAAAAACATGGAATATTCTAAAGGAAAAGGAAAAAGATATGGAAGTCCACGATTTCTATCCTACCTTACTATCAAGCACTACAGTTAGTCTGGAGTGATCCAGTCTAATCCTGTGTAGACTGTTGATAATTGTGCAACTGATCTGCCTTCTGTGCTAATTTGTGGATTGGAACCTATTCAACACTACATAACATTAAGTAATAATGACATTGACCATTCACCAGCAGTCAATTATTGACAATTTCACCATTAGTCAATTGCAAAAGATAGTTTGGAACAGTTTACATCCTGCAGTGGTATCTGTAACACAATCAAACCTCCACATCTGCCTATCCCAGATTCTTGTGAATGGTTCGATAGGTAGACAAAAATGCCAAATCCAGTCTGAACATCTGGCCGACTGTGCAATGATCATTTATTGTTATTATTACTGTTATTGTTATTTATTTGTATTCTTCATACAAACCAGTGGTGGGTTGCCCCGGTTCGCACCAGTTCTATAGAACCGGTAGTAAAACCGGCGGGAGGCTCCGCCCACTGACCCCGACATCATCAAAATGCTCCTGCACATGCACAGAAGAGCACGCGCATGTGCGAGGGAAGCAGCCCCATTGCGAACCTGTAGTAAAGGTAAGTAGAACCCACCCATGATACAAACCAAAATAATAATGACTAAATACTGATAGCAATAATAACTGCTAAGCAATTTTCCCCCTTCTGCACCACACTGCAGTGTTATAATGGGCTTGGCATAGTAGTTGTCTATTTACATTGGTTTGTTTATGCAGTACTTTCCTATATCCTCCAGTGTGTGCTGGTTTAGTATTCATTGGCTTCTACTTCTTATTAAAACCATCCCTCATGGAAAACTTCACAAAAAATCAATGGAATCATAGAAATCAATCTATTTATGAATGAATCAAGGAATATGAATGTTTCATGCAGTCAGTATTCACCCTGGTTGGCTCATTACAGAGGAAATATTACTGCAAACAGACATTTTCTTCTGCTTTATTATATACATATCCCATTGATTCGACTTTCTGTGATAGTAGGGCACTTCCAGATACTGGGTTTCTCAGTAAATCCTTTCACGTTCCTTTTTAAAAACATGTTTGCTTTTTAGTTTTCACCAAGCAATACAATTGTGTTTCTGTAGAATAAGTTAACTTCTCTCTGTAGACAAGGCATGGTAAAATACACCTGCTTTGCTATATAATGAGGGCAAAACTACCAAGTCATCACCCTATATCTATATATATTATAACCTATATAAAAAGGGGTGACTTGAGGTTTATTCTCTAGGTTCCTTTGTGAAATGAAAATGATTCCAAAGAAAGGAGATGATATATAAGATGGAAACTGGTGGAGACTGCTGAACATTACTCAATGCTGCAATATCTGATTTGTGGAATCTATACAAAAAAGAGCATATAGATCAGGGGTGTCAAACTCATGGCCTGGGGGCCGGATCTGGTCCCAGGGTCCTTAGATCTGGCCCTTGGGGCTTCCCTGGAAACGGCAAAGGATCAGCCCCTGGTGTCTCTGCCACTGAAAATCGGAACTCAGGGAGGCCGTGCAAGGCTCACCTGGGCTCCATTTTTGGCCATGACAGCCTCCTGAAACCCTCTCCCAGTGAAAATGAAGACCCGGGGGGGGGCGCATGCTCCATTTTCACTGGCAGAGGGATGCAGAAGGCCATTGGGGTTGAAAACGGAGCCTCGACGAGTGATGTCAAGATAGCCACATCCACCCTGGTCATGCCCCCTGACCACCATCACCTCCGGCCCACTGAGATCAAACACAACTCTGATGCGGCCCTCAATGAAATAGAGTTTGACACCCTTGATATAGATATACTCCCATGTATCTCTGTAGGACACATTCACAGGTTCCCTTTATTTACATCCCATTTTGGAATTGATCACCTATTGGCACCTAAAAAGAAACCTTCTTCTTCTGGTTAAATAATTTTGATCAGGACCATATCAAATGCAAAAGGGTAAATGGCTTCTTTCAATACCACAATTCAGAGTATGTACTAGCTATTTGTTTAACCAAAATCCTGTTTAGCGCTAACCTAAGGTATTGGTTCAACTAACCTAGTACCAGTGGTGAAATCCATTTTTTTTCTACTGGTTTTGTGGGCAAGGCTTGGTGGGCATGGTGTGGCTTGATGGGTGTGGCTTGATGGGCGTGGCCGGGGAAGGATACTGCAAAAATTATATTCCCACCCTACTCTGGGGCCAGCCAGAGGTGGTATTTGCCGGTTCTCCAAACTACTCAAAATTTCTGGTACTGGTTCTACAGAACCTGTCAGAACCTGCTGGATTTCACCCCTGCCTAGTACAGTCCATTTAGCGACTGTTCAAAGTTACAACAGCACTGAAAAAAAGCGATTTATAACCATTTTTCACATGATCGTTGCAGTATCCCCATGGTCATGAGATCAAAATTCAGATGCTTGGCAATTAGGCATATCTATGAAGGTTGCAGTTTCCCAAAAGTTCATGCGATCACCTTTTGCAACCTTCTGACAAGCAAAGTCAATGGGGAAGCCAACTTAACAACTGCAGTGGTTCACTTAACAACCGTGGCAAGAAAGGTCATAAAATGGGGCAAAATCCACTTAACTAATGTCTCACTTGGCGATATAAAATTTGGTCATAAATCAAGGACTACCAATACTTGTAAACCAACAGAACTCTTAACTGCTGAAACTCAGAAATGTTTTTTCTCAAGGCTCATTAGAAAAACCTTGTTTAACTGGGAAAAGATGGATTGGCATTTTCATTTGGAATATTTTGCCAATTATTAATCTTCTGGAACTGTTCACATATTTTGCACATGCTCGTTTTCTCAATTTTTGAGCATTTGCCTGTCTGCATTTGGTTTTTCTTTTGTTCATTTCATTAGTCTTTGTTTTTAATCTGAAGTTTTCAAATGTAGGCATTTTTTATCGTGTTTTGTTGCTGCTTTTAAGCCTGTCTTTTTTTTTAAATGCTTGCATCTTGTATGTTTCTTAGAGCACTGGATAGAAGGAAAAAACAATTTAGATACTGTATACTTATTTAAAACATTGTGAAACTAGATGTCAACTTTTTTATTTATTTATTTATTTATTCATTCATTCATTTATTTTTATTTATTTATTTACTTAATTGTCAAGCATATATAAGATAACAGGTAAAAATATAAACATAATTTGAATACATGAAAAAAGTAAGTAAAAAGGAATATTAGGACAGGGACGGTAGGCACTCTGGTGGACTTATGCATGCCCCTTACAGACCTCTTAGAATGGGGTGAGGTCAACAGTAGACAGTTTAAGGTTAAAGTTTTGGGGGTTTGGGGAAGAAACCACAGAGACAGGTAGTGCATTCCAGGCACTGACCACTCTGTTACTGAAGTCATATTTTCTGCAATTGAGTTTGGAGTGGTTTACCTTGAGTTTGTATCTATTGTTTGCTCGTGTGCTGTCGTGTTTGATGCTGAAGTAGTCATTGACAGGGTAGGACATTGTGGCAGATAATTTTATGTACTAACTCTAAACCTAATCCATTTTTATACATGTTAAAATTATGCTCTTTTTTTAAACATATCAATTATGAAATCATGTTATTTTATGCAAACTGTGATACCTGACATCATTGAAAATCAGTATCTGCAACACAGATTAACCACCTATGCTGGATTATCTATGCTAGATCCATAATATTTATTTTGACAGAATCAGCTTGGGGCCCATAAACTTCTTTATCTGGTCTACAGTTCCCGTTATTTCTGACATGCCAGAAATAATATGTATTTTCAGTCCTCCAATCCTAAAATTAATGTTGAGAGAGAGAGAGAGAGAGAGGGAGGGAGAGAGAGGGAGAGAGAGAGAAGAAATAGTTGCTAATTAGTCCATATTGAGGTCTTGCACTTTTCCTGCACAGCAGTTATAAATAGTTGTTCACTGCAGCCAAGAACTATAGCCTTGATTAGAATAAAAGCAAATGAAATGCAGGATCATCCTTATGCATGTGAAAATTAAAATCATTACAGAGGAGTTGTTCACTCAGTTTAACAAGATGAGCTTGTAAAGGCAAAGAAATTCCAGAGAAATAAATGAAATTTTTTGGGGAAAGAAATCAAACAGTGTACCATCATCTCTGTGAGGCATTCTGAAAAGTGGCACAGTATTAACACAATGTTTTCCAGAAGGACGAAGAATAAAGTGATGACTTTTTATTTGAAAATTGTATTACCGTATTTTTTGGAGTATAAGACGCACCTACCTTTTTTGGTGAGGAAAACAAGAAAAAGAAATCTGCCTCTGCCCCCCAGAAATTTTGCCTTGTTACAGCAAACAGCAAATAGCCTGCTTTACTTTCATTTTCATTTTCAGCATAGCTTAATTAGCACAAGGAAAAAAAAAATCTGCTCCAGCAATTTACCTCTTTGCAGCAAGCAACAGAGCCCTGCGCAAAACAGCTGAGAGCAAATCAGCTGAGAGTCGGGAGGCCGATCCAATCAACTTGCGCTAATTAGGCAGTGCTGAAGCTGAAAGGAGCTGTTTTTTCTTGCTGTTTGCTGCAAGGAGATAACTGTTGGGAGGTAGAGGCCAAAGGATGGGGGCCAGTGGTTGGGCGGGGCTACATTTGGTGTATAAAACGCATCTAAATTTTCACCCCCTTTTGGGGGGGGGGAAAGGTGTGTCTTATATTCCCAAAAATATGGTAGTTTATAAGAATGAAAACTACAAAGAAAATAAAAATAATGGAAAACAGGAAGGACAAGGGAAAAGGAAAGAATGTGAGGTAAAAGGGAAGAAAGAAGTACCTCCAACCCTATTTAGCACAGTAGAAGATAATAACACTATGACCTCAACTTTTTACTTTTACACATTAATATATACCAGTCATTTCTGATTGGTGTGGGGGTGTAGAAGTGAACCTCTCGCCTCACAATCAGGAGGCTCAGTTTGATCCTGATAGCGGCAGATATTTCTTGCTCTGAACACAATGAGTAATTGTCTGCTGTGAACTCTGTGTGGGCATCAGGGAAGGCATTCGGCCAGTAAATACTCAGTTCCAATCAGTCCCGGACTCCACCCTGAAGCAAGGGATTGTAGGGTCATTAAAAGATTATATATATGCTCCTGGAAGCACGAAGCCGAGAACACCAGCCTGAAGATGACGAATGAGACTTCGTCGAAACGTCGCCAAGACACTTCCAATTTTACGTGGGAGAAGACCCGAATAACCAAAGACCTACATACAAACACCCGCGAAAACCTGAGAAAACAAATACATATATATATATATATATATATATATATATATATATATATATATATATATAAAATCTTTTATATGTTATCTTTTATATTTTTATTTATTATATTTATATAATATATTACATAAATATAAATATATATTATTATATTTATATTTTATATGTTATGTATTTATATGTAGAAAATATAGAAATATATATGTTTGTTTTATGTTTGTTTTATGTTTTATTAAATTTGTATACCGCCCTACTCCCGAAGGACTCAGGGTAGTGAACAGGCACAGGATAAAATACAGAAATACAAAAGTTAGAAACAATTTAAAACCAAATTAAATAATTTAGCCCATGACAATTAAAATCCCAATAATTTAAAACAAATTAAAATTTCAGTTTAAAAAATTTAAAAGAAAGGGGAGAAAAATTAGGCCAGGCCGGCTTGCTGGAATAAAAGGGTATTAAGAGCACGGCGGAAAGTGCGCAGATCCGGGATCCTTCATATCTCCGGGGGGAGCTCGTTCCAGATAGTGGGTGCCCCCACAGGGAAGGCCCTTCCCCGGGGGACGCCAGTCGACATTGCTTGGCTGACAGCACCCGGAGGAGCCCCTCTCTATGAGAGTGTACCGGCTGGTGGGAGGCTGTTTGTGGTAGTAGGTGGTCCCGTAAATATATATATTTCTATATATATTTCTATACCAACAAACCTATCTAATCAGCAAAACTAAAATCAAAACTTCATTCTTTCCATCACAAGCACAAAAATCAAAAGCGATGTCCAAATGAAACAACATTAAGTTATGTTCTTTGCTTTGGATAAAACAATCAATTTAGCCATATCTATTTCTTTTACTTCTTACTGTGGGAAATAATACTGTATATATTTCTCTTTACACCTAATTTTTATTAGCTACCATCATTTATATTAACACAATTTACTATACTCTCTCAAATTCTTTAATCTTTTTTTTTTAATTTGATTTATATGCCGCCCTTCTCCGGAGACTCAGGGCAGCTTACAATGTGTTAAGCAATAGCCTTCATACTTTTGTATATTTATGCAAAGTCAACTTATTGCCCCCACAAACTGAGTCCTCAATTTACCTACCTTAGAAAGGATGGAAGGCTGAGTCAACCTTGAGCCTGGTGAGATTCGAATTTACAGTAATTGCAGACAGCTGGTGTTAATCACAATGCTATCAGTCTGCTGAGCCACCAGGCCCCTTTCCCCTCTTAAAGGGGAAAATGTTTTTTTTAACATCAATTATCCTATTTTACAAACATTAAGAATTATTCAAACATTATACATAAGAAGAAAGAGAAAAAACATTTTCAAACCTACTTTATAAACATAAAACTACATTGGAGCTTTCTTTCAGTTACAATACATGAAGCGATAACACATCTTGTTGCCAAATTTGGAAGAGTTCATCTATTCCTGTGAAATGATACTACAGGATAATGCTAATGAGCTTTTCTCTCTTTAAAGATGGAGGAATAATGAAAGGTGTCAGGCAGGAAGGAAATGGAAAGCATGAAAATTGTGCAGAATGCTAGCATATTACACATTCCAATATGAAGAATAATAATAGGAGTTGTGCACTGAAGAAAGATTCTGTCTGTATAGGCCCAATTTCATTCTTCAGAAAAATAGATCAAATGGAAGACTGACCACTTTAAATATTACTCATGTCAGAAGGAAGATTTGGAAACAGAAAATTCATATAAATAGCTGTATCTTTTTATTATTTAGCAGAAGAGTAAAAAAGTTGAATAAAACTTGTAGTTAAATCCAAGATGTATAAGAACGAAATCTGTTAAATGGCAGAAAAGTAAATCTAAGAGTTTCAGAGCTAAAATTTTTTAATTGTGCTTTCTTATAAATGTCTGTCACATTGTTTTAGAACACATTTGGATCACAGTTACAAGAGTAAAACTCGGTTTTTGAATGCTAGACATAATACATTTTATGTATGATGAGATTCATAGAGTATGCATTGGCAGGGGGAAGAGGTGGGTTTCAGCAGGTTCTGGAGAACTGGTAGCAGAAATTTTGAGTAGTTCAGAGAACCGGTAGTAAAAATTCTGACTGGTCTCACCCCCATCTATTCTCTGCCTCCCGAGTCCCAGCTGATTGGGAGGGAATGGGGATTTTGCAATAACCTTTCCCTGGAGTGGGGTGGGACTGGAGATTTTACAGTATCCTTCCCCTGCCATGCCCACCAAGCCATGCCACACCTACAAAGCCATACCCACAGAACTGGTAGTAAAAAAATTTGAAACCCACCACTGGCAGGGGATGTAAATGTATGCGTATGAATTTCTATATATCCTATCATATAGATGATTTCTATGAAAATTGCAGACAGAAGTTTGTCTTAGTTTTTTAAAAACCTATCAAATGAAAAGTGTAAGTTTTTTTTAAAAAAATGTTTTTTTTAAATAGAAAAGTGTTCATGATAGATTGAAATTAAAAGTATACATTATTGTTCATCCTATGGGAATCATACCTGCCCAGTTTCAGAGTAATATCGGAGGGAAGAGCAAGTTATACAAGGAAAATGTTTGCAGAATTTGTGATGATATATATATTTGATACTGCAGCTTTTATTTTTTCAGTAAGCAAAGGATTTATAACAATTTTACTGGAAAACCACTAAACCAATTCCTGTGATTTGTTGATATACCTATCAGTCAGTGGTGGGTTGCTCCCTGTTATGTCTGGTTCTTGAGAACTGGTAGTAAAAGCAGTGGAAGGCTCCGCCCACCCTCCGGACATCATAAGGTACAATCTGCACATGTGCAGAAGCTTCTGAACATGTGCAGAAGTGCATGCACGCTCCTGTTCCAAACCAGTAGTAAAGGTAAATAGAACCCACCCCTGCTGTCAGTCATACTATTACATGTTTTTCCCACCTCCATTCTTTTACATATACTGGGGAAATTATAATTGAATGCAGTAGCTCATATCTTCCAGTCACTCTGTAGGAATGTCTCACTCTACCTGACTCAAGTTGAGTTAAGAGATTTGGCCCAGGGGTGAAATGCTTCCAGTTCGGGCCAGTTTGCCCAAACTGGTAGTTAAAAAATGCTTTAAATATTAAAAAAAAAAAAAAAAGTTCTGACGATCATGCAGCACAGCTGATTGTTGCATGATCATCGAAACTTTTTTTTAACTTTTAAAGTATTTTTTGTAAATGTAAAAAAAATGCTTAAAAAAGTTAAAAGAAAGTTGCGAAGATCAGCTGTGTGACAATCAGCTGTGCCGCACGATTTATATTTGCTAGAAAGCAGGAAATCCTATAAGCAACTCTAAATCGCGCGCGATAGCTGTCCCCCCCACAACACTCTTCTACTTACCTTTGCAGACTCAGAAAAGGCTTCTTAGCGCATGCGCACGCAAAGCAAACCAGTAGCAGATTTCAGAGTATTTCACCCCTTATTCGGCCCAAGCTGATACTTACTCCTAGAAAATAATAAAGTAAATGTGTTTCTTTTTTAAAAGATTTCCAGATAATTAAATGGCAACTTATATGAAGTTAAGACTGCTTGAGTTCCATTTTACTTTTAGAATAAAGAGATTTGGGCTGGTCCCCGGTCACTCAATTCTTCCCGGTCTTCCGGGTGCGCTTCAAGGTGCTGGTTATCACCTTCAAAGCGCTCCATGGCATAGGGCCTAGCTATCTTCGAGACCGCCTGCTGCTACCGACAACCTCCCATCGACCCGTGCGCTCCCACAGAGAGGGCCTCCTCAGGGTGCCATCAGCCAGACAGTGTAGGCTGGTGACCCCCAGGGGGAGAGCCTTCTCTGTGGGGGCACCTACCCTCTGGAATCAGCTCCCCCCAGAGATAAGGAGAATCCAGGACCTCAGTGCCTTCCGTCATGCCCTTAAAACCCATTTATTTAAACAAGCCGGGCTGGCTTAAAATGAAATTTTTTAACTGTTTTAAATGTTTTAAACGTTTTAATTGGTAATGAGTTTTAACTGGGCCATATATA